>JAOXNG010000021.1:89383769-89396983 GCA_028566535.1 Scolopax minor
GAGCACTTGGTCCAGCGCAGAGGGCAGCTGCCAGGATGCTGGTGGAGAGGAGATGACTTGATCACACTGCCACCTGTTTCCAAAGAGCTGCGCCGGCCACCTTTGGGCTGCTCCTTCATCAGGTCACCTTCTTGAAGCAGGGCCAAATCATACTGGGTGCTGACCTCACTAGCTTTCCAGCACCCTGGGTGCATTGGGCTGGGGCTGGCCAAACAATTGATGCTGGCTGTAGGAAGTATGATGCAACCTGTTAAGAATAGCAACCTGAAAATGTCAGGAACTGGGGTTTTACTCCTTTATTATGTAGATGTCAGCAATGACAAAAGGAAAGAGGTCAGTGATGCCAAGGAGAGCATCAAGTAGTCGTTCTAAACCACAAAACAGTTTCACTAAGCTGCGTACAGTTTTTGCTCATACAACAACAATTTTTGAGACCAGGATTTATTGCATGAGTTCAAAAATCTCTGTGCCATGAGTGCACTGAAACTCCCAGCACAGGTGGTGTGCAGCTTCTACACATGTGTTTGATGCATCTGACTGACTGATCAGGAATGCAGTAGTAATATTAGGCTTAATTTGCCAGACCAACAACATTTCCTATAAGCTCCTTTCTATGAGGCTGGGAGCAAGCTCTACCTTGAGAAAACCAGCTGACAAAGAGAGAACAGGCCCTGATTGGTGTTTCTAATACTAAAACTATCCTCTTTACATAAGGCAGGAAAAGAATCTTCTTTGAATGGCTTGGAGAAAATTAGTATTCTGGAGTTATGGTTGTTCAGAAGCACATGCATCTACAGCTGCATAGAGCAAGGAAAAAGTAATGTCAGAGGAGGAAAACATGGGCTGTGCAGAGGCTCTCCTATTTCATAATTTGGCCCACTCATTGCACCACAAAGTGGGAAAGTCTGAAGATCTTGAGATAAATCTGCCCTTGGTCACATCTACATTGGATGCACGGGGAATTCTCCAGAGCACTGCATGAACACTGCAGCAACATGCCATGCTGGTGGGATGCAGCTGGTGGAACAGAATTGCTGCTTCTGCACTGCCAGCTGCATTTCACACCTTTTCTGACCCTGCATGAAGCTCAGCTATCCAGAGTCTTCCTGCAATGCCAGTAGCTGTTCTTGTTTGCACTATGCAGTTAAGGACATTTTTCCTGCTACTGTTTAGCTAGAGCTTGTAGCCTTGCCAAAGCAGGAGAGCTCCCCAAAGCCATCAGATATAAAGCCTCTTGACTTGAAAGGTTCCCCTCAAATGAAGTGTTTCATGCTAAAGCAGAATGAAGTAACATTGCTTGCACGTTGCTGGCTCCCCCTGCTCCACAACACACACATATACACACTTTTTGACTCAGCAACTGTGCTGCAAAAGACCCATTATCTGTGCAGCTCTAGAATTTAGACCGAGACCCACAAAGGACTGGGGGTACATCCATGCGTTTATGACAGGCAGACACAAGCAAACTCTGTCCACAATCAAAGCTCACAAAAAGCCCACGTGACTACAGTTTAGTGAGTCACTGAACCTCAGCTAACGTGCTCTGCTGAGACGAGCAAACATGTATTCTAACTGCAGGGCAAAACATTTAAAAATGTGTTTACTGCTGTCACATTTCTTGGTATCCAAACAAGTATTTATCGGTACCATTTTGTAGTAGAGTCTAGAGTCCCCTGGCTCCTTCTGTGTTAAGTAGAAAACAAAAATACGAGAAAGCATGGTCCCTACCCTTCACAGTTTATAATCTAGCAAAAGGTAGAGACAGACAGCAGTAAAAACGGACAAAATAAGCAGTTGTATTACACCAAGGTCACTTTTGGTTTGAGCAAAATGGTGCCTGCCTATCCCATCACCTTCCTGCATTTTCTTTGGGATGATGCAAAAGAAGTCTTTTCAGGGTTTAAAGTCATACATAAAACATTGATGTGGCTAGGCAAAGCATTAAGAACAACACTCCCTTTTTGGCCTTGGTAATTAAAACTTAATCATATTCACTTTAACATAGCCTTAGTGAAACTGGAAAGGAAAATTTAATGTGTCTGTGCACTTCCAAGACGGTAGAGGACAATGTAGAAACTGCATCATCAAAGCTTTTCTGAAGGAGAGCTAACCTTTCCCCTTTATGCCTTAGTCTCTTGTTACACATATGTTATGTTACATATTAACTGGAGTTGTGGGTGATTATGGAAAGCTGCTATCCTCTGTGTCAAAAAAGTGGCTGTTTGTGGGAAATGGTGCCTGAAGCTACTCACAGTGCTCATTTCTACCCAGTGAGAGTATCTTTTTTTTTGCAAACTGATGGGTATTCTTGTGCTTACAAGCTAAATTCTCTCAGTAAATAATGAACAGTGGTTTTGGAAGTATAACTCAACAACTATATAGGGCTGGGTAATTTCAGTCAGCCAGTGCTCAATACTTTCTTGAAATGGGCCTGTCAATGAGATCCTCGAAAAGCCCCAGACAATCAAATCACAAGTTAATTTAAAAAACCTCCACCTAATTGAACGTACATTTTATTGCATCCTTTAAAAGAAAGGCGGCAGTAAATGATCATATGCTCTGAAGTTGCTTGGATATTACAGGGATAAGCTGCTGCATACTTATCACCAACACTTGCCTCTCCAGTGCCCTCTAATCCTGAGCAGACATCTGCTTTATTGCTCTCTTTTTAGAGCTCATGGCAGCAACCACTCTGCTTGCCTTCCATGAGGCTCGATGTTTTGGGATGTTGTCATTGGGAGGGAAGCATTCTTGAGTAATTACTCCAGGATTGAGTCTGAGGGAAAACCTTGCTCTGAAGTAAATCTGAGATATTCCTCAGTTCTGCACCTAATTCTGTCTATAAATCTCGCTATTTATCCTTTGATACAGAGTATTACGTTGCTTCTAGCTGCTTCGGGATTAAGCTGTGTAGGTTTTCAGGACTGGGCTATAGAGCTGGTTTGAAATGAAAGTTTTCTTTTGCTTTTGTTTTGTGGAGATGGACAGTGTAGAAGCTTTTTTCTTCTTTTTTAAAAATGTAATTATTTTTAAATGGATATTAAAAAAAATCATCATGCACTGGAACACGTCTGAAGAGACTGTACAATTTTTAAAAATAATCCACTGGACATATCTCTGAACAACCTGGTTAAAGATTTGAAATTAGTATTGTTTTGAGCAAGGCCAGGACTAGATGACCTTCAGAGGTCACTGCCAAAAAGAAGTATGCGGTGACCCTGTGGTGCTATCATTTGGCGCATGAACTTTTTGCAAAACTTCAGGCATGTTTACATATTTCTGTGGATGTCCAAGTCCTGTTAACATCCACTCAGGCTCTCCTTAATCCAACAGGAACTGAAGTCACTCAGTGCTTTACTTTTTGATACCTCATAGTACTGGGCCTTGTGTGACATCATGTATTACATTACCTTGCTGTCATTCTTGATGATTTCACGAAGTAACCAGTAAGTCATAACCAGAAAACAGAGATACAGAAAAGATTTGAAGAAACTGTTTAATTTTCCCACAACCAAGAAAAGACCTCATAACACAAACTTGTGAAGAATTCTATCTACTTACCACATGTATTTGAAAACTATTCTACACATAATTTACAAAGAGAGTTTGTTTACTGGATTTTTATAAGAATCAAGCTGGCTATCTTATTTTGTTTTTAGCAAGGATCACAGAAGCTGTGGCTCTAGCAGATGACTAGCACAAGAAGCAGAATTCATCACATATAGACTTTCTCATCCAGAAGTTAGGCACCTTAGTCATCTGTATTACTGAGGCCTCCTTGATAGTCTGTGCAAAGAAGGCATCTGAACTTGGAAGAATAAATATTTGTCTGCAAGTACCTGATTCTCTCTATCGACCATACAGAGTTGACTACCTGAAGCTGGTATCTGATGTTTAATTCAGTGGAGAATCACTTAAGTTTGTATATGCATTATCTAAATGTGATCAGATGAAAACATACACAACAAGCTAAAGAAGATTTGAATATGTAAAGGGATTTATTTTTCAGTTTATTAAAATATTGAACTCTTTAATCTGAGGTGAATGGCTATATTTTTGTTAACACACAGTGGAAAATAGCACTGCAGTTTCTACAGTTATTGTTATTTTAGGAGACAGTTAGAGCTAAGTGTCCTCAATAACTCTCAAGATAAGCCCTTTAAAGTAGTTATTTAAGACATAAGTTCAGGAGGTTACTATGGAGATGGGTCTTTTTGTGTAGGTGTATCAAAACAAGCATTTGCATCAGAGGAGAGTTCTGTGAAATGGTTGTTACAAATTCTGTGTTTTTCAATCCCTAGCTTGTCTTATAGTCTAATATTGAAGGCAAAAGGAGTAGCAGGGTTTCACCACCTATGCAAATCAGATCATGCAGATTAAATCCAATCCTATGAAATCCTGCTTTACAACAGAAATACCTTCACTCTACTTACATCCCAGATGAGAATCCACAGTGCAGACGCGTCTGGCTCCTCACTACGCCAATATATGTCTCAAGTCCTTCCTTCCTGCATCTTGAACAGGTACCATACAGTGTTCAGGCTTGCTCCAGACCACCCCACTTGGTGGTAGAGGTGCTCATGTCCTATCAAAACTCTAAGCCAGTAAATTGCCTAAATCTTGCCTATCATGGAAAATCTCCCAGTGTCACTGGGAGCCAAGCTTCTGGTGGCTCCCCGCACCTCTGCACCCCTACAGTTCTCTTTCTAGCCATCCTGAGCTGGAACAGACCAGCTAAAATAAAACTGCTGATTGAGAAAAGGATGTAGAAAAGATTTGAAGAAGACAAGGTTTGAAGGTCATCTTTACAACAAGTACAAGAAAGGAGAAAATGAGGAGAAGCATCAGTCAGGTACTGAGAAAGGAAACATTTAGCAGAACAAACGTCTTCCTGTGAAATCCAGGACTGTAATTTAGAAGAGGTAAAACAGCAGTTAGGTTTGGTATTGAGTTTTGAGAATGGCAAACTGTTGCCAATCAATACATCTTCTAGCACACAGAACAAAACGAGACAAAGTGCCACATTTTGTCACATTTCAGAGCCCCTTAAAGTCCACTGAATCCAAATTCAGATCTCAAGATTTTAAATCTTTTGAATAAAGACTTCTATGTGGCTTTGCAAAATTCTGACTTAAAAATTACTGTATAAATAAGGACTATTATGAAACATCTTTTGACAGAAACGCATAGCACAGAGCTTAAATATACTGGTTTCTTATAAATCAATAGAAAAAAAAGGTTTATTTAACAAAGTTTTCCTTGTATGAATCTCAAGTTACCACTACTTCTCCCAAACTTTGGTTCTACTTATTTCAGGTAACTCAAAAGTGGCATCTAATACAAAAAGCTACGGTTCTTTGCTATATTATGTTACCTTGAATTTGTTTCCCACACTGATGAAACTAAGTTTCCCAGCTTTTTGTTTGGGATCCCTGTTGTTGTTAGTGTTAGATTCAAACAGCTGTCGAACAAACTTGTCCTTGGATTCACATATAAGAGATTCAAGGGACATGTGCAAAGCATCATTGTTTTTCTCCACAAATTGCATCTGAAAAGACAACCCAAAAAAATAATAGTACATTTGTTTCACTGCCCCAGTTACTTAAGTCTTAAAGAAAATGAAAGAAAACAATGTTATGTACTTAATTCAAAAAACAGCAAGAATATGTGGGGTGAACATTCAAACATTATTTCAAACAACTTTTCAACTGGGCACACAAACACTAATGAGAAAGAATAGAGAGAAAAAATATTCTTAAATTTGAAGGACGTTGAAATCATGAAACCCAAGAAAAGGTTTATGCCTTTTAAGAGATGGCTTGTGTTTTTGTCAATGATTATCCTCCTTGTTTCCACTTCCAGCACTCAGCACATTGGCACTTGGGAGTTCTGAGAAGCTTTATTCTTCCCTGCTTGCAATATCACTTAAGATATATCATGTTGTGAAATGGGAATTAACATGCATACTATACAGTCTGGAGAATGAGATGAAAAATTATTATTTTAATAGTACTATGACTATTTTAGAACAGTTGATTTAATAAAAGGTATTGCCCCTTCCTACAAACCTTACCTCTCTGGTTTAAAATTGGCTCATTAACTTTTAGAAAAACTATACATTATACTGAAATTCAGAAATCAAGGCAGTAGTATCCAATTTCACATTAACAAAGTTCTCATTGGCTTTTGCTGCAACTTTAATAGTGACTTTGATATTTATGAACAGAAGAGGCCAAGACTAATTAAAAGAAAATATGAATTTGCCAGATATCCCATAAAGGGATTTAATCCTGATGAGAATCAAAAGACAAACACTGGCCTCCAAAATTCCCCTGAATTATGAAAATACAAGAATGGAATATGACTGCAGCCAGTCTTCACCACAAATCAGACTTTGAGAACTGCCACAAATGCAGTGAGAAGGAGAAACCAGTCACCAGTGGGGTAAAAGGTAGCCACAGCACCAAAATTTTAAAGCCCGAGGTAAGTCAGTTTCTCTGAGGGAGGGGATAAACGAAGTCTAGCACATTAACATGGGTCCTGGAGCAAAACACCTCCTGCCTGAAAAGCTCTGACAGCAGAGCTTGTGTGCTCCTATCTGGCTCCTCTGCTCTAAGGTGTTACTAACGTACAATGACGAGGTGCACAGTTCAACACAGAGCACCTGGAACAAATGTGTTCCAATTTTATTCATTAGTTTGATATTGACTCACTGAGTGACCTCAGAAAAATCAGGTAACACACAGACCTCAATTTTCTTGTCTGTAAAATGACTTACAGAATGTACCTACACAGCAATTATTATTATTCTTGGACTATTTTGCAGTAAATAAGAACAAGCCCTTAAAGTACATGTTTTGAAATGACAAAAAACCCCAAACCATCTTCAAAAGTAGTTATAGAAAACTGGAGTTACAGACCAGAACAATGAAGCATTATGGATCTTCTGTTTATCCTAAACTCTTTATTTCCAAAAGCATTAGGTTTCAGATATTAGCTTCAGGTGTTTCAATGTTTTTGCATGATGAATAGTGAAAAAAGTACAACAATCAGCAATGTATTTTGAGAGTAACAATTCTGGGTATTTCATATTCTTACATGAATGATTCTATTGCTAGTAGAAATGGAAAAGAGAAAGTATAAAATGTGATTTTAATATAAGACAAACTGATTGCATACAAGGACAAGCATACTTTCCAGCAAAGTACTCTGTAGTCTAACAACAGTTATATGTCACGTATTAGATTCCCTCCCCAAGATGTTGATTTAAGAATTGCAGTACATCATGAATCAATATATTTATTTAATAGACACCATTACCTACAGATCTATAATGAACTCTTACACAAACTCACTTCACCAAACCTGTAATCTGAGAAAATTCATAGAAATGGCTAATTCTGTCATATACTCCCAATGTTAGCTTCAAGGCTACAACATATCAACTTTCAAGTTTCTCTTCTGATGAAAGGAAATTTTTTTATTTAACCCATATACACTGAAAAATGTAAAATACAAAGTGTAACAAAAAGAGTTTTGCATAAGTAAAATTACCGTCTCGTAGCAGACTGCTCCTGCAAAATGTCGGATAATAAAGCCTTCGTCGTCTCTGATATTTCTGTGAACAGCCAACTTAGACTTTCTAGGAATCTGGAAAGAAAAAGTTGAATTACAAAGAAGAATTACACTGGAGAGTAAGGAAAAGCTTGTTCCTAAAACATCACCACGACTGTGCCAGGAGCCCTACATGTTAGAAACTACATTTCCTGCAGTTACAACTGTGGTGGCCACTGCCTTTCCCCTTCAAACCAAGATAGTCCAAAAATCTATTTCATTCTCATTCCCACCATTAGATACATCACATTCAAAATGAAAGTCACTAGGATTGCCAACACCAGATAGTTGATTTTCTTCTTGCTTTTAACCAACAATTGCTATACCACTCATTCTACAGCTGATTAACAGCCCTGTCTTACAAATAGGATTAGACAGAAGCTTAAAGTATGTTTTTAGATGGTATATTTTAAAAGGTAACTACTTAGTTGATCATACACATACATACAAGTGTTTCAGTGCACAGCAATCCAGTTAAGCAAGATTAAGTGGAAACTGAAATGGGTGACAATTTTATTTGGCTCCCTTTGCTTGCATTTTTTGAGCAGGGAATTAACTTTCTTGGGTTTCTTTTTTTTTTTTTTTTTGCATTTCAACAGAAATCATGTACATAAATTGCAATAATTTGCATTAGTCTTCCATAGAGTGCTGTATGTTTAACAATTAACAACAACAAAAAGGTTCTCCTTCTGTGTTCCCTATTTTCACCTCTGAAGCAATAGATTGACACTCACTCCGTGTGAGTCCATGTGAGTCAGATATTCTCCAAAGTAAACAATTCTTGAAAGGAACAACAAAATAGTTCACTTGATATTAAATAATCTAAATTAAAATGTGTTTTCATTTCCTTTTCATGGATTACATGGTAACAAACTTCAAATGTGAGTGAAGAATTTGACGTTAGTTTCGGCAGGATATCAGAATTCCCAGAAGACTTAAGCTTCCAGTGAACTTCTCAACAAACCTAATAACCAAACCTCTCCTTAACAGAAGAATATGGATTCTGCAGACTGGTTTGGTATGAGATTTCTTGGTAACACTTGAATTTAATGAAAACCTTTCCTATCAACTGTTCCAGGAACTTTTTTTTTTTTTTAAACAAGACAAACAGCAAAAATAAACCTACAGAGAGTCTGAAATGGTCCTTGTGTTTTTGGTGCACAACTGAAGTAAAATGCTGGTCACTTGGTTGGGGAAGACGATTTTCTTCATCCAAAATATCCAGTACACCTATTAATTTTGCTTCAATCAAATCTATTAATAAAACAAAATATGGTTACAAAAATTGGATATATAACCTCCTACCAGAGCTGAACATTGCAAGTTTAGAATGTACTGATGTGACTCTGTATAACATTATCCAGGGAAAGCTATTAGCACAAAATACACAAAGTCACTGCAAATTAATTCTACATATCTGAATTGCTGATTTAATTGATATCCTAATCCTATACATACCAAGTTCTAACTCTAACACAAAGAACACAAGGGAAAAAAGACTAGGCATGGATTGTTTGATTTTTACGCTGGGTCTCAAGCTGAATTTAGTCACCTAATTCCCAAACAGTGCTTAAGTGCTTCTGTGGTACAACCATATGTTTTTATAGGATAATTACTTTATATTGATGGGAGGTTTTTTTAAACTTTTTTCATCCATGTTTCCCCATGTCAAAACCAAAAGCATGAAAAGGCACTAATTTAGCTACAGACATGACTACATCAAAGCATTCTAGCATACTACCATCTCCAGAGTGTTAAAAAATTGTCCATGTCAACACAGTAGCCCTTTTTTTTGACAGTTAATATTTCTACATGTTCACTGCTGCCATGGGCATGGTCCAACACCTCAGACAAAACTGTATTTCAACAAAAACCAACATGGTTTTTCTCACCCACCTCAAAAAGTGGTAGAAAATCCTTTTCTCCTGCCTAGGCAAGAACAGAAAAAAGGCACACGTGCCATGCTTTAACTAAGCTATAATTTTATTAATATACTAACAATAACTTACACAATGAAGTAACGTGTCGAATGTGTGGTGGGGTGTCATATGTTGGTTGGAATAGGAAAAGGAGTCATGACTTGGGGACTGGTACTTGCATTCTTAGGTGAGCTGCCCAAAGTTTTACTGTGGCAGGAAAAGGCCACAACTTGGCAGTGGTCTCTAAAACCTGACCCATTTTCCCACTGAATCACAGAGAGTTTTTCTTCCAATATACACCAGGGAACCCCTTCTGATCCTGAGATACGTTTCAAAAAACACATGCACTGGGGAGAAAGCAACTCTTTTTAAAGTAACATGACAGCCTCTAAACTATAACCACACTTTTGGGGAACAGGCTCCGGCTCGTATACACATTATCAAACACATTATTGAAAAAGGAAGCTATTTCCTGTTGCTTTGCTTTTGTTCCCTCCTCCAAATACCTTCCTGTTGCATTTTCTCAAGAAGGCTAAGAGCTTTGCTTGACAAGAGTTGTCTTCAGTTAAGTCAGAGTTAGCAACTGTACAGTCCTATCTGACAAAACTTCTTCAGCAGAGCTACAGAAACTCAGAACCAGCCATTTTGCAAGGGATGTTGAATTCTGTTTGTTTGCTCATTGGCTTGAAAAAAGTGGAGGGAATGAGATGGGATTTTTTTTTCTTTTTTTAATTCATGGAATATTTTTTCCCTGACACCCTCACAGCCTTCTTCACTTTATTTGCCCTATTTAGGTGTTCTAGTTGCCTAGGAAAAATATCTTTTCAAAGAAATTCAGAGGTCCCAGCTGCAGTTATTACACACTGTAGGACAACATGGCTCTATTCCCAACCAGAAGTGGAATGTTACAGAAGCTGGAAGAATTCACAATGTTGCAACAGTTATTAAAAATATAAAATTACTTTTGCATGTCAATGTGTACATACCTATACAGTCCTGGTTATCTACATAGCGCACTTCGTTAACCCCTAGACCTTCTTTTTGGTAAAGTTCTTGTTCCTTTAAAAAAAAAAAAGTAATTGAAAAGAGAAGCCATCACTCACCGTGGTTTTTTTCTCACCAAAAATGTTTTTCTAAATAAACATGAAGACATTTTTAAATACAGCATGATCAACACACATTTTAAAATTTCCCTCCACAGCTTAATAGACTTCACCTCCTTAATGACAGGCCTATGCAATTAGGTATTGCCATTACATATGAGACATCATGCAGTGCCTGGATGCCTTGTTTTAGTGAGTAATAAAAAAGACAAAGAAAAAAGATTGTGGTTTTCAAAAAGCCATATTCTTTTCTAGCACAACCAGATACCACACAGCAGGAAAACAATCTGGCAGCTGAATTTTTTTCATCTAAGCATAATGTGCAATCTTACAGAAAGCAATGCTCAAATATCTCCTTGCTAAAAAAATAAATCCTGAAATACAATTTCAAATGTAACATACCTCCTTCAGAATCCTTTCATTAAAAAACTGCTGCAGTTTTTCATTACAGTAATTAATACAGAATTGTTCAAAACTGTTGTGTTCAAAGTATTCTGAAAAACAGAAGTTAGAATTTTATGAAAAAACAGTGTTCCAAGAACTTGTATTACATAGTAACTAAAAAAATATCGTAGAATCACAGAAGAAAGAAAAAGCTCCACAGTGGTAATAATTAAAGATGAGTTTGGATCCATATGTTTCTTTCAGAAAAATAAAAACTTTTTTAAATTTCGAATTGCACATAAAACAGATATAAAGGCACTGTGGTAGCTTGCATTTCTAAGACAAATAGAGACAGTTATATCTGGCAGCACAGCAAAGCAAGATGCCACCAGACAGGGACACAGCACTGATACACCCTCACGTGTCCTTGGTACAAGAGGCTGGCACAGGACATCACAGCTCTAAGGACCTGAAAACCAAAGGCTCCCTTTTTGACTGTTCTGGGACCACCTTTGCAGAGCTAGAGCACACCAGGAAACATGCCCTAATCTGAATCTCCTGAGCCAAACAGGACAAAAGCTTTAGAGGAACCATCAATGACTACAACTTCCAGGGAGCAACCAGGAGCCTGAAGTTCAACTCTGTAACCCGTCCTCTAGGAAAGAGGATCTGAACTTGGAGACTTCATCTGCCTGCCTGTCAGTTGGCAGTGACCTTCTCAGGTCTGAGGGGGGAAACAGCACGGACAGGCAAAACCTGTCCTAGATTTCCTGGGTGGCCACACTAAGAGTCTGTTCCAAATTTTTAGTCTGTCAAAAGCTGTGTCTGTAGGGATGCTGCAGGAATCTGAAACTGTTACGGAGATGCCCAGTTTCACAGTAAGACCTGTTAGCATTACTTGGTCACCAGGAGAAGCTCCAGACCTCTACATTCTTCTGTCTCAGGGACAGAAGGCTTTATCTACTCTTTTGATTTCTTCTTAAGCCCCCGTAACCCATTCCACCCACCAACACCAAAAAGAAAACCCTCCCGCACTCCGTTACAGAATTTATTATTGAATCATTGGTGACAGCAACAGACAACTGGAAAATTAATATTTTATTTTTAAGTATACTTACCAAAACCAGCTATATCTAGAACCCCGATGAAAAAAGAAGACGACTCAAATGGAAAACACTGGTTTACCCTGTTCACTACATGGTCAAACAGATGACTGTACACTGTTTTAGCCAAGGCATCACGAGCGTTGTTGGCTTGTTCCACTTTCAAAGGTACCCTAGAAAACAAAAATACACATCTTATTTTTCAGAATTCCGTACTCTGAAATACTGAGATCAGGCCCGAAACTTAAAAAGAGCCTTTTCAATTATTGTAAATAAGGACACAAAAAATCCCTGAGCTTTAGGCCCATGTAGGAAACAACCTTGCTGAGTTAGACTAATTTTCCTACCTGTAAAAAGAAAGAATAATGTATCACTATCCTCAGAAATGAGATGTTTTCATACTTGTTTTTTTTGATATATTTAGAATATATACATTCCCATCCACAAAAAAAAATTCAAATATAAAAAATAACAAAATATAGATAAGGGAGTGTTCTCATGGAGAAAGTCAGATGCAATCCCAAAAGAAAAATTCTTTTTAAATACTGTAAAAGAAGAGGCCTTTAAAGAGATGAGAATTTATTTATTACAAGCTTATTCCCAGTTTAGCAGTTAAAGAAAAAAAACCAAACAAACCACACTTCAAAGTCTATGAAATGCGTGCCAAAACTGTGGGAATATCTGGCAAGTAGATATATTTAGCTATACATATAACAACATATATCTAGCTCTTTCTTAAAGTCAGTATGATTGAGACATGCTTAGAATACATATATTTCACAGCTCCTTTAACCATCTCATTGTCTGGATAAATACACTCTACAAGATGCTAGGTTTTTCTGTTTTTTTTTTTTTTTTTTTTTTTTTTTTTTTCCCTTCAAAGGTTTCAGTTTAACATGTAAAAGTAGCAAAACTAAAAACCAGTTACACTGTTCACAGCTGAGGAAGCATCTGTAGAAGCCCAGAATAAGACAATTGATACAAGGATAAAGACTTAAAGAAGCATTTAAGAAACATCAGAAAAGTAGTATGAAAAAATGAACTTTCAGCTTCATGGGATAATTGCAAATTGCACTTGGATCCTAATCATG
>JAOXNG010000021.1:89533096-89543673 GCA_028566535.1 Scolopax minor
AGAAGTTGTCAATATTCAGCTAGGTGCATGGTGGGTTTTAAACTTTGTGATGGATAATTTAACACCTATGCTTACGGAGAAGAGCTGCCCCCAGATTCCATCCCACTGCAGTGTTCTTTCCTTCCTTTACTTTGAAGCTCTTGAAGGATGCAAGAGAATAGTATGTAGTCAAATCTCTTGTTCATTTGGTTTTCATTAAGCTTTTATTAGTTATCTATTCGCAGCCTTAGAGTATTTTTTTTCTTCATTTGAGAAGTATTTGTGAGAGAATGGGATACTGATGGCACTCAAGTTGTACAAAATCTTTTCAGCATCCTCTTAACTTTGTTTAGAACCAGAGGAATTTCTTCATATGTGAGAAGTTACAGAGAGATCCCTGAGAAAGAGAAAATTAGCATTTCCCCTGCTGGGGAAAAGAGAATTTGCTGAGTTTTGCTTTCTGTTCCCAGCTAAGCCATTGGTCGTGTTCAGGGAGTGAGAGCCTGGGGCTGCAATGCTCAGGTGGTCCCCCAGGGCAGGACACGGGCTGAGATCCCAAATTTGTAGATGTGTGTGTGTGCCCAGCTGCAGGGAATCCAAAGCTGATCACCTCGCCAGGCAACGATGAACAATGGGTGTTTCACCTTAGAAATCTACTTTTAACTTCTCTTCCCCCAATAAAAAAAGTGTTATTAATGAATGGGGCTTAGATGATGCAGTACAGAAATTATGGAAAAAAATACATTTTTTTTTCTTTGTGTTTCTGATTCTTTCCAATTACTTCTTGTTTCCTTCATGGTTTTTAAGGTTGGCCAACAAAATGAGGGTGGCTACTCCATAGAGACAATATTTCCTTACTCAAGGGATAAGGTTTAGTTTGGATTGCAGTTTGGCAGCTTCTGTGGTAGTGCACATCATTACTTCATTTTTTTTACTGCTACATAAATTGCATATAGAAGTTTAAGGAAATTTATAGGCACTTTGAATAATTTTTGTTGTTTACAACCCATGAACCCATTCTTCAGTCTATAAGTAAATGCTTTTTAAATGTCCCACCTTTCAGAAAATAATGGCTATGGGTTGAATTATTTTCCACTGATGTTCTTAGAATTGTTCCTTGAATGTATTAATGATGTACAATCTGTGTCCTTTGTTAAGTTTTGTTACTGTCCTCATGACCTGTTCCCTGTTTGTTTTTTTCTCTGTGCATTTTAAAAGCAGAATCAGATCTATTTCTTGTGCTTGCAATGCCTTGTTTTTGCTATTAAAGCTCATGTTTTAATTTTAGGAGTTTTTTACCTCATGTTTCAGGATAGCTTGTATACTGTAATTAACTTTTCAGGAACTTTCCTAAATGGAATGGTGCTCTCAAATGGAAGAGTCCTAACCATTCCGTGTGTTAGGACTTATAATGCTACATCAAGACGTGGAAAAGTGTTTTGTTAAATTTTGGTGCCAAAGATAGCTTGCTGAGTAGGTAGTAAATAACTACGGGCTGCCTAAAACCATCAGGACTTTGTCAAAAATGTTTCCATAATTCCTTCCTTGAAGAAGACCTGTTTTTTAAATCTGATCAGCCTACTCAAAATGCAATATTGTGTTGTTGGAGGATAAACATAATAAACAAATACCTGTTAGGTTTCCTGCTACTGTCCCAAACATTTTGAACAGAAAAATCCTATTATCGTTGCCGTGGCTGTTGCTTAAATCCCTGCTGCACTGCCTTAGTCGTTACTGCATGGTAACCAATCACACGGAAGCAGCTTGGCTTTAAATCTTTAAGTTCTCTTGTTGGATGGTGAGATCAGGCAACTGTGCTGGGCTAAAAAAATTATGACTCATTAAGCATCAGAGTGAGATTTATAGATATAAAAGAGTGATTGATAGAAGTGTCAGTCTCACTAGCCACAACGCAGCATTAGAAAGTACTTTTGGAAATAAATGATCCTTTCTGCAGAGTCCAGGCTGCACCTGGAAGACTATTTATTCTAGTAGAAAAAGAAATAAGAGAATTTGGTGCCCAGCCCAGAACCATTACATCAGTGACTTCTCCTAAATAGAAGAATAATTATGATAATGAGAAAAAGTAAAACTTTTTAAAAGAGAATTATTTAAAATGTATGCATGGAATCAGACTAAAGAAGAAATATAAATCAAAATATAAATCAAAAATATTTCATCCTAAAAAATTTGGGATAATCTGCTGTATTTTTAATTATTCCTTTGTAATATACATTGGGTAACTATTTTATGGCACATTTTGAGGCAAAGATTGATCTTTAACCAAGGAATAGCAAAACTGTTGATAGTGGTTTTGTAAGTGTTAAAAGGCTCAAGAGATTATCTCAGATACGAGATACTTAGAATATACTCCCCTGTGTATATTAAAAATGTCTTCATGAAAGATATTTCTGTATATTTTGGTGCACTTTTTAATCCTGAAGCAACCCTGTTGTTAATCTGAAATAAACTTTTCCTTTTATCTAATATTGTTATGGTGGCACTCTAATGGAAATATGGTTTTGCATACAGATTGATGAAATACATTTATTGATTGCAATCCAAGCTTCATGATTAGGCAACAGTATAAATTTGTTGTCTGTCTTTCAGCATAATTCTTTCATCATTTTACTAATAAGGGCAGAAGTTCTAACAAATTTAAAGGAGGGAGAATAGAAAATGTTCCATTAGCCAACATTAAATAGTGTGGCGTAATCACAATAGTCTTTCATCTGCTAACAAAATGAATATAATGAATGCATCTACAGCCTGAAATATTAAAACCAAAGACTATGTAATAATGAAAATAAAATAATAGAATTTTTTTTTCAACAATAAAAATAAAATAAAAGCACAGCAAGACTCAGACTGTTACTTAAGGCATGTCAGGCATGTCAGTCTGAAAACACCCAGTGTGCAAAACACACTCTGCAGGTATGCACTGGGTCAGACCCTGTCTCTCATCTTCTGCTTTTCAAATCAATGGGAAATATGTCTAAGCCCACTTCTAAAGTATTTTTAAACAATGTTAATAGACATTGAATCTGTTTCTCTTTTTTTTTTTTTTTGTATGAATTTTAACAGCAGTCTCACAATCACACATGGAAAGAAATACATGTTCTTAATTGCTGGCTAATTGCAGATGGTCTTACTTTGTAATGGTCCCACACCCATCAGAAAAGGAGACTGTTTTGTATCTGAAATCCTTGGAGATACTTTCTCAATAATCATTAGCCTCAAGACCTTTATGTTAGTAGAGATGTCCAATTTAAACAAATGCAAATAATAAACAGAAAATATCTAATTGAAATTGTTTCAGTAGGGTCACATTACATTGTTACATTACATGTTCCATTACATGCCTATTTCTCTAAAGCTTTAATTTTCAGTGCAATTTTAGCAAAATTTATGATGTGTTTTATGTAGGAAACTTCTGTATGTATCTGAATCATATTTATAAAAATAAACTGCATCAAAGGCATGTAAAGTGGCAAATATTAACCCATACACATACAAGCAAAAATACATAGAAAAGCAAAAAAAAAAGGGTTGTGTCCAAGGGGTTGTATCGTAAGCATTATGAAGGCAGAGGCAAAATATTCAGTACCTCCTACCTAAAGTCACTGTGACTTACTCCCCTGCTACTCCTGCTGCTGCCTGAGACTCTGAGTTTGTTTCTTACAAATTCCCCCGTTAATGAGAAAAACTTCTGAACCCTCTTTCTGAATGTCCAGAGGAGGTCAGAGATCTGGAGTGTGGATGGATGTGCTCCTGCCTGTGTCCTGCCGGGGTTGGGTACGTACTCGGTCCCATCTGGGAGCAGAAGCAGTGAAAGCATATGTAGGAATGGCCATACTGCAAAGACTGGAATCCGTGCGACACAGGATTTGAAAGATGCAAAGGGATCATTTAATTTCTCCTTCTGCATCAAGTTGTAAAAATTTAAATTGTCATTGGCACATGCCCTTAAAACTCTCAGTTTAATCTTCAGTCTCCACAGATGAGTTAGAAAGGTTGCAGTTTTCGCCCAAATATCAACCTAAATAATCTCTACAAATAAGGTTCTTTTTCCCCCTGAATTAGAGTTACTGTGCTCTTTTCTATACTGGGAGATTGCTGTTGTGTTTCTCTTCTGTCTTTTTTCTTCTGCAATTGCTTCAGTCTTCTTTCATTTATTATTTTTAATCTCTCTGGAGTCTCTTTCAGTTGTCTGTATTTTAAAGTGGGGCATTCAGAACTGGATCTAGTACTAATGTAGGTCTCTCCAAAGCTGAATAAAGCAGAATGACTGTCTTCTGACAGACTGCATTTTTTAAAAATACATCCTAATATATATTAATATATCCTAAAATATTTTTCAACAAAATCAAAGTTAGATCATGGTCAATTTGTAGTCCAATGTAAATCCCAAGTTCTTTTCTGTACTGTTGTTCTCTAGTCAGCTAAGTCTCATTTTGGATTTGTTCGTTTGATTTCTCCTTCTAAAGTGTATGGTTTTCTACTTGTCTTCACTGCGTATCATCTTGATGCTTTTAGATCATTTATTTTAATTTATCCAGATAGCTTTGTACTCTAATCCTGTCCTTAACCTAACCACTTGTCAGGTGCTTGCAACCCCTGTGTTCTGGCAGGGAGAACAACGGTAGAATCCTAGCTGGGATGAACCCCTGTAGGATGAACCCAAGTGTCCCTCTCGGGCTGGCAGCGAACGCTCAGAGTGTCTTTTTCAGCCAGTTTCCAGGTTCAGTTTTAAGAAGTCATAGGGGACAGTGAGAAATGACTTACTAGAGTCAGTGTCACCTGCAGTGTCTATCTATTTATCCAACTATTCCAACAAGGATGGACCAAACCGTAGTATGACATCAGACCTTTCCGGTGATTCTCAGAAGGCTGGATTATAAAATGTGTAAGAAGACTTTCATATCCTCTTCTCAGTCATTTTCCTCTTTTCCACAAGACAAGGAATGTCATTCGGGGACAGTATTTCCTCTGTTAGAAGGATGTGGATGTCCACTGCTATTTTTAAAGATGTCATTTCCATTCTTTAATGGAGGTATGTACTAACAGCACTGGTCCACAGGAAATACTCAGTTATATATATAGTGGGATGTGGATCAAGGCAAAATGGAAATTTTCTCCAGAATTGTATGGATAACCAAACTAGTCCCTGTATAATCCCTACAAAAGAAGATGTAAGAATTATTAATGGAGTAGAGCCTCAGCCCTGACGTGGAGTGTAGAGAGCCCTGATTGGTATAAGCACTATCAGCTCTGAGACGGGGGAGGTTAAAGAAGTGAGAGTTGTCCCATGTGCTCACAGTTCTACCATGTAAGGACATCTCAGTGGGAGGGATGTTCTAACTCATAGTGAATTCTGAGCTCTGCACTATTTGTTAACAAGCTGTCGCAGTAAATAAAATGGCCTAGCACAGGCATTTATTTTAACTTTAAAGATTCTCCAAATCTTTATGCTCTTTGATAAATGAGTGTCAGTCATTATCTCCCTGTCGTTGATCCATTCCAGGCACATATCATCCTGATCATTAGCTGCATGTATAAAACTGAGTTGTCATTGGTGTATTATTCCTAATGGGTACCATCAGGACACGTTCCTCAGGTAGTCACATGCAGCTGTGAAAAGTAGGAGACCAAGAAGTGAGGAGACAGTGGGGTCAGGGAATAGCTACCACCACTCTTGAGTCCTCTCAGAAATCGTTGGATCCCATGTCATAACACGCTCGTGTCACCTAAAAATGTCACGGGTGTTGCTGTTGGTTTTGCCACGAGCTAAGGGGATGTTAGCTGCTGTGAGCATAGCTGGGGTGGGATTGGCCTGCAGATTTTTACAGGAGTGAATTAGACAGGATTTGGTGGTTCGCTCCTTTTTCTGTGCAAAATTCTCGAGGTTTGCTTTGGTAGCTATTTGTGTTTTCTGGGAGCATAAGGTCCAGAGCAGTTTGTAAGCGTATTGGGAACATATGTGAGGCTATTACTCATTTAGTGCTCAGAAGAAAGATATTGTTCCTTTTAATACTATGAAGACATTCATCTCTATTTCTTTTTGAGAAAACCCTGTACTTTGCGATTAATTTGCTTACAGAATATATTGAATTCTGTAAATTTCTAGAAAAGGTACCGAGATCACAAGCACTGTTTGCTTTACTTTTAAACGAAACAAAGACATGAAAACTAATCAGTTTTCCATCAGTTTGAAGATATATGTACTATGACTGAGGATTTATGGTTGCTAAAACAATGTGATATTTTAGGAGACTGTTTAAATTACAGTTGCCATATGAGGCCATTTAAAGCAGAGCTGACCTATTATTAATGCCTGTCCTGTTTGGTGCCTTGCAGTATAGAAGCTAAATGTATTGTTTTTCAGCATAGAAAAGTTTTAAAGTGCGGTATCAGTTTTCATTGTAAAAATTCCAGACTCTGTACCACCCATAAGGATGAATAAAGATTGTAATCATCCTATGGAAAATTCAGCAAATGAAACATAATCTTCTTAAGAATAGGTAATATAATTTAAAGAAAGGAAAATTAAATCTTATTCATTACCCGTAAGTAGTTTTCCAAGAGGAAAATGATCAAATAACACTGGAAATGTATCGGGAAGGAATTCAGTGCTGTAGAATGTTTCCTTTCTTACTGCAGGAAACTTTGTTGCTTTCATACAGCGGAAGATTTGAAGTGGCCTTAAAACAATATATCTATATTATCAAAATATCTATCCTATATCCTATCAATATAGATATTTTATATAAATATATCTGTATTTATAGATATAGATATCAAAATATCTATCCTACCTGTAAGAAATTACAATTTTCTGTGTGTTTTCTAATTTGTAGGACCCAATTCATATTTTCATAATTTGAGGGTATTTAGAGTTCTATTACAGTCCTTATCACTTTATTAAATAGCAACCCACCAGCTACCATCTCCTCCTCCTCCCCAGACAGACTCACCTTGTTTTCAGAGTTTCTGTCTCCCTTCTCCCTGTGGCTCCTGTGCTAAATGCAGTCCTTCAACTTCTTGTCTGTCATTACTAAAACTCTTCCCTTCCCTCAGACTTCCCTAAACTCTTTCTGAGTTTTCCTTTCATTCAGTTCCTGTTTTCAGCTTCTTTCCATCTACTCTCTCAGGCCCAAAATCCCTTGCATGCTTCCAACAGAGATTTCTCCAACCCTTTTCTCCCACAATTGCTACCCCATCCCTGCCTTTTGTTGTGGCTCTCTCCCGCTGCTGCTCTGCTATATTAGTTAGGCTCCATGATCCATATTCAGCAACTGAGGATAGGGATAGCTGAAATTTAGCTAGATGAATAAGAAGAAAATCTTGCCCCTATTTCTTTGCAATATTTTCTTTAGTGCCGTAATTCAGTTTGGTAATAAAATACATTATTCTCTTCTTGTATGAGCTAACACAGGTCATTTTGTTTCTAAAAATGGTGCATACATATATGTAAGACTGAAGCAGCAATCCAACAAATTTCATACTCAGTGCGAAGCACCTCAACAAAAACATAATTAATGCAACACAATGTTTGAGATTTTTAGCCAACAAAAGCCAGACCATTTAGAGCTAAGTTCCCATAGCAACCTTACTCTATCTCCTCCTGTGTCTGTGTGATAGGGTCTTTTTTTACATGACCACATATTGCTAGAGAATGTGCTGTATTATTCCATAAATAGAACATCAGTTTAATAGGTGACTTAACTGCACAAGGACTTACAAAATTATATATATGTCTTCAAAGGTAATTAAAAGTGTGGCTTTTAGAGGTACTGTATGTATATAAATACTAGAAGAAATTTTCATGTAAGCTTCAACATGATGTTACAACATCATTAACATAAATCCTGACTGCAAGTGATTTTTTGGCATGTTTTTAGTTTCCCAATTATCTGTTTCCCTGAATATAGAGAAAATATAAAGACTAAATAATTATGGGATGAAAATTGTTGGCATTTCTTAAAAAATAATACGAGGACACTCTTCAATTTTAAGTGATTATTTTCCAGCGTAGGCAGCTGTGTAAAAAGCATATGTAAAAGCATATGGGAACTCAAAAGAGGCAGCCTGGTCAGACTTCAGAGCTTGAAATTATCCAGTTAACTGTATGCACTTAAATAAGGGGGCCAAAGCTATATATACCTCTACAGTTTCTCTACAATTTAGGGACGTGGAAGAGCATCTCCAGAGGATGATTCAGTCTCCTCTTGAGATGACATTTGCCTTCTGCTTATCTTACTCTTGACTGGAGAAACCAGTCAAGTTTCCTTCTTAGCCCAATTTATTACTTAAAGTAGGATAAACCCAAGCTCTATTGTACAAGAAAAAGGAATGAGATTTTCAGACATTGCCGAATACTTAATGTGTCTAAGGGGTTAGATTCAAAAGTCTCCCCAGACTACACTGTTATCAAGTCTAAATCCATGACTTCATGTTCGCTTGATGGTACAAATTTGTTCTGGATTAGATAGGACAACACAGGCCATCTCTTTTGAGTAGATACGGAAGTAGTCCTCTGGTTATTCTGTGTTTACATTGACTGCAGAAAGACAAATGACACCTTATTTGACCTAATATTAAAATGATGCAGCTAATTATACCTGATTTATATAGAAAGACTGTTGGAAGAACTTAACTTCATTTACGTGTGCATTTGAACCAGCAGAATGAGTTAACATTGATTCAGCACCTTACAGTCTTCAGCTGTGACATTTTTGATAGAGGACTGTCTCAGAGAATCTATGAATCAGTCTTTACAGGCGTTGGATAAGGTACATCCAGCTCATGAGCTTTGATTTCTACATCAGAATGCTGGGTTAGGTGCTGCAGCTCAAAAGTAATCAAACCCTAACGTTTTGTTAGATATAGATCAAGGTGACAAAGTTGAGATCCCTGGAAATGTATGTTTCGAATTGGAAGTGTTTTATATGACATTGATACAAACCTCCGGCAAATCAGATGGCAAGCAGTTAATTTGGAGAGGATATAAAAACAAGAATAATACGATAAAGAAAAACAAGGAATAACATTGAAAAAAGCTCTCCTGACACAAGAGAGAGAAATGTTACCCATTTCCACTGTTGGACTGTAGAATACGTTTTCCATATTCAGTTTCTTTGGAAAAAAAGACCCACAGAGAAGACCTGGTTAATGTTCTGACGGCTGTTAGAAGCTAAACAGGTGCATAGTGCTGGCATTCAACCATGGTTAGCTAGGAGGAAATCTGACACGCAACATTTAGATGACTGGCAAAGCACAAGTATCTGCTTTCCTGTAATAATATATAGACAATAATGAGACAATATGTCCAAATAATAGCGGGTAACGGTCTGAAATATTGAACAGTTCCCCAGAGAAGTAATAATGAGGAACTATTCAACTAATATCCTCTTTCTCACAGGGTTGTTTCAGGGCAGCAATCATATTGTGCTGTGCTGGATTAAACTTTGTTAAGTAGTATATTTAATTGTAAACCTTCATAGAAGACAGGATCGAGAGAAAGTTAAGATTTTTTTTTTCACCCAAACAAACAGCAAATCCATGAGATCTGAGGGATCTGAATGCTCTGAATGAAAAGCTTTCATCTAGATACAGTTCAGGAAGGCAAAGTGGGTAAACAGATGAAAACACGTAAACAACAAATAGAAACCTAATGGGAAAAAAAAGCTTGAGAGTTTGAAGAGTACGAGTATGTGACTGCAGTTAGAAATCAATACATGTCAGAGCAGAGGCTGAAACAGTTTCTGATGCTATGAACAGGGGAACTCCATGTTATCTAAGTCCTCTTACACCCAGGGAAATAGAGCCTTGCAAATTCTCTTAAACAGAGTAGCAACGAGAATATTTGACCTTCTTACCAACTTGCCCTCTTAGTTAAAACAGTTCAAAACATTCTCGATAGTGGGTCAATAGACCTTTAACCTACATTACAAAGGTCACAGACAACAGCATATTATTTCCGCACCCGAGACAGGAATAACTGCAGCTTCTCCCTCGCCAGGAGACCAGCACCCGACCACCAACACCAGCTGGGGTGTGAGGAACACCATACGCTTGAACTAACTGCATCCTGAGACAAGGACCTCATTAGCCCTGAGGGTTCACAGGCAAAAGTGTTGTTTTCATATCAGGTCTTAGGTTGGTTATTTTTTTTAGTTTCACACATGGGTACTTACAGGCTTGTAGTGACTGCCTGGAGAAAGTAGATTTTGACACGGGGCAGAAAAACATCTTTCCTGCGTTGGCAAGGGGAAGGCCCAGCCATGCAGTGAGGAAGGAAAAGCTTTGATGTGTAGGAAAAGATGCGTCTGGTCCAGAAACAGCAGTCACCTGTTGGGGGGAACCTTCTGGTGAGGTTTCCTGAGGTGCCTCCTGACCAGCTCCCTTTTCCAGAGCCGGCAGGAAAGCCTGCGGCCGCTGGGGCAAAGCTGGCAGTGCAGGGACTTGGGCAGTTGCCCAGCCCTGCCCAACGGTCGCCCCAACAGTCACTCCAACGGTCACCCCAACCGCCACCACCCCAACTGCCACTTCACCACTTCACCAACCGACTGCTGCTTCAACAACCAACCACCACCTCC
>JAOXNG010000021.1:89554427-89566090 GCA_028566535.1 Scolopax minor
ACAGTGATATTTAGAAGGGCTGGCCATTGTAACTCTGTCTACTACCAGCGTAAGTGGTCCAAGGCAGCTTAATTATTTTATGCCTTTTTTTCTCTTTCTTTTTTAATTGTTGCATACACTGAGTATGATGTAGTGTTCTTTATAAAGATCTGATGTAAATAAAACTGGGATCAGACTCATTAAATTTTATTGAGGTAACCAGGATGCTTTCAAGAGTTTTTGGTATTTTTGCTATGCCCTTCCTTGTTTATACTGGCTTTAGCTGCTATAAGCATGACCACAGGGTTAGTTTATATCAAGCTCAAGTTCAAGTAGAAAGTTAGGTTGAAACTTGGAGAAAAATATTATTAGTTTAGCTGAGTGCATTTATTCCCAAGGTACACACCTCTATTGAGCTTTAGTCAGTAGGTCTCAGTAGTCTTCTCTATCTATGGCATGATTTTCTGGCTGGACAGGAGAGCTGAAGAAAAAATGGAAAACATAGGGGTGCTTAATTTAATAAAAATGGAGAACAGAAAACCAGCTATTTAAAACGCAAGCTTAAATGAAAACCTCAGGTTTGTGAAGAAAATGCAGTTCTGTTTTCAGAAGAACAAATGGAAACTCAAAGCAACAGTTAAGGTGGGAAGGGTGAGAATAATGTCATCTAATTCCAGATCTGATTAAACCTCAGCATCTTATCACCAGTGCAGAGAAAGAAACCCTTCTAGGGAGTGATTTCACCGACTGTGTTAGCAGGAGACAAACTACACTCTAGAAATGCTTGTTTCTCTCAACAGCACAGGGAGACTGGGAAAGTGACTCACAAGCATTCCTGAACATAGATTTCGGGATTAATAGAGCTGAATCCCAAGCTGGTCATAATGTATGTGATCTGTGGTATGGATTCTATAATACAGTGATGAATGGGGCTCTCTCTTGCTGCTCAAATCAGAGCGTGGAGGGAAAAAGCCTGCTGCCTGGCTTGACCCTTCTTCCTCTAGAAATTTCTCAGGTCTGAAATGCAAAACTCTTTTAAATCAATAGGTGTTTGCTACCAAATGAATAACTGGGGTAAGTTTTTAGCTCCACTTTCTTAGCATCATTCTACTTAGCATAAAACACTACTTAGCATAAACGACATAGTTATCTCAAGGTCATTACGGCGGTGTTTTTCTTCCATTTAATGTGAAGCTCATTGGCTGAAGCACAAAGTTACACAAACTCCCCTGAAGGTTTGTTAGATGAGAATATCTAATCTGAAGTGTCTTCTCTTTGGGTAACAGATTTCTCACAGCCACACGACTTGTATGAAGAGCAATTGTAGGATTTCTTCTTCTGACTAATAATAAAATGGTGCATTTCTGTGTAACCACTGTTAGTGTCCTGAATTAGTCTCAGAGCTTGGGAGTCGGAGCATTATTTCCATATACACTGAAAAGTTGCAATATACAGTTTGTTAAATTGGTGGAATTAGCCAAGTAAGAGGAGTTAATAATCAGGGAACTGCTGTGCTGAGTTTTGAACCAATAGTGCATTGCTGGTTTGCCATGAGGTTCCACAGAAAGCAGAAGAATCCTTAGAAGCTGTGGGCAGTCCAGGGCAAGGGGACCACTGGGATCCCATTTCTCACAAAGGTCAGGTGAAGGCTGGTAGCTGGACATAAGACAAACCTGGTTACGTTCCAGAGGAGTTAATTTCATGCTTGTGGTGAAGTCAAAGAAGAGGAATTTGGGAGGGTTCGCTCCTCAGTGATCTTTCAGAAAAACATTTCAGTGCCTCTCCTTTTCCTTTTATATACTTTAACTCATCTATTGTATATTTTTAAACTCATCTATTTTATTGAAACAGTATAGAAAACAAAAATCTGTTGTCTTTTTTTCTGAACCTGTTCTTTATAAATACAGTTGTCTATAACTGTGCTTATTCTGTTGTAACAAGCAGGTAATTTGATAATATTTATAAAATTCTAATTTGTGAAGGTAATGTTGGAGAATTAGTGAAAACATGGAAAATTGATTCTTCTGCCTTCTCTTGTACTTACTTATTTGTTGAAGAAACCTGAGGCAAGATCTGGGATGTCAGGAATATTTACATAAAAGAATAGAGAGTTATGCATATTCAGTTCTATAAGTGGGTTTAAAGTTTCTATGACCCATATATGTTTGGACTAGTTTTTGTTCTTTGTGGAATGTCTCAACAGTATGGATCTTAGTGGTTTTGGAGTAACCTGTTTTTCCATTCATTCTTGTAATGTTGTATAATTTTTTTTCCAAGTTCCCTATTTTCATTCTCACGTGTTAGTATTAAAATTTTGTTATTTAAATTCTCCTGTCCTTTCAACAGTCAATACAAAAGGCAAAGCAAGTCTCTCCTAACACTCCCCAAGAAATTGTGTGCTTGGAGAGCTGTTCTAAACATGACTACTTAAAAACAAAGGCATTTTGAAAGACCATTTTATTTTTGTGTGTCACTGGCAAGCAATGTCTCTTCGTGCAAGCAAATGGAACAGCAATTTAACTGAGCCCTCTTCATTATTATTCACCAAATTCTCAAATAATAGGAAGTAGAAAGAAGTGCTTCAGCAGATTCCTCTTCCCCACATCTGTGAAAGTAAAACCACAAAGTGTAAATCATGGCAAGTGTTCAGACATATCTGGAAAGCAGGACCTATTGTTTTTCAACAGCTTGGCAGAAGTGAGCTATTTGCACAGATCCTCTTTTTCTTTATATTAAAAATGACATGTCTTTGATACTTCATGGAGATTATAATCCTGAATTTCAAATTCTTGCTTCTGGCTCCTTGCACAGATGTTCCTCAGGCATGCACTTGTGCCTGAATTGAAATACCTTCTCCCTTCCCTCTTGTTCTCCTGCTCAGCACACACAAATTACTCTTGCAAATGCTGTGCCTGTCTTTGAGAGGTGGATGTGTACAGTTTGGTCATGGAGACAGTTCTTCAGGAAAAAGTGAGTTGTGCTGTTATTTACATCTGGAGTACATCTGTGGCTCGGCTCTGGGGCATCTTGTCCTGAGGTTTCCAGGGAAACAAAATTAGGGAAGGCTGCTCCTGCCAGCCTGCTCTTTCCTAGGAAGAGAACTCCGGGCAGATACCTATTTTGAAGCTACTGGGATTCTGGTTTAGCCACTTCTTTCTCCTCACCAATTCAAGTTCTACAGGTCCACAGATAATGTAATAGTGAGGTTGGGCTTCTGTCAATAAAATCTGCAGGAGTACAATATCTATCTTCAGTGCAGCAAGGTAAAACCAGTCAGAACTTGAGCTGAAACACGTAAATGGCACTGGGTTGATGACAGGAACCAGCATCTTGTGGGAAATGCAATGGGGATGTCTGGGGATGGGCAGTGGGAGCAGCCTTCCCCCAGCTCACAGGAAGGGAACAAGGGGGGTTCAGCAATGGGGGTGAGGAATACAGCCCCCTCTCCCCATCCTGTCCCACCCCCTCCCATGAATTAGCCCCAACATATAGATAGGTGGCACTGTGTTCTTGGGGATCAAACCAGAGCTTCACCTCTGATGGCACCCTCTGCAAGGGTGGAGGTGCTGTTGGTCATCTAGCTCTCAGCTTTAGGATGACATCAGATGATCTGTTCTATTTGGAGAAAACATTCTATTACTTCTGGTTCGCACGTTTATTGTGTAATATTCTTAGTTTATGAAGACTGCCATGTTTCACCTCAAACTGCTACATTTCATTTGGAGATGGCTTGATGGTGTGAAGGGGAGAAATCTGGACAAGGGCACATCTACAGCAGAGGGATCTCACCAAGTTCTGTCTATAGCTGTACAGACACATCACTACAATAGTGGAATGGCTCTGCTTTTGGGAAGGAGTGAAACCTGGAAATTCCACTTTTCCTGCAAGCTGTTGGGCTAAGGAAGGAAAGAGAGAGAGCAGAAATAATTGAAGCCATCTTAGAGATAAATGGACAGACCCTTCACTGGTATAAAAGAGATGTTGATTTACTCCAGATTTCTGATTCACAGCTTGATAGATTTTTCTGCAAAGACAAGGTGCTAACTAGAAAGAACACAATTAAGCTGGACTGCAAGGAGAAGAATGTTTTGTTTGGTCTTATTCCATGAAAAGTGCAAGTGAAGTTTTTGTTAGTTTCATTAAGAGCAAGCGTTTATAATATTCTTTGCACGTGCTGCTGATAATTACCTACTGGTAGCTGATATTTTCATGTTCCTTTCTGAGTGTTTTTTCCTTTAGATAGGTCTTTATAAAAGTAAGATTCACACTAATATTAAATGGAAGGTTTTTGATTATGTTGCAAAAATCTGTAGCAATTCTTTTGGACATTCTTCAGGGTTGAAGAGTGCACAAACAAATCTTGAGAAAATACAGGACTGTTTTCATTCGCTGCAATATCTCATTTTGGGATTATTCATGAAACCTATTCTAGGTGTCCTTACAAGAAAATATTTAAGCCTTAAGACAGTGTTCTACTTTTATATGTATTTTTCCATACTATACCTGATGGCTAATCCAATGTTGCAGTATTAGACAAGCAAGGTCCCTGCTTATTTGCTTATTTAATAACTGTGGGCAATTTGAGTAGGTTTTTTTTTTTTATAATATACAAATATCTGCTAAGGGACAGTGAGAAATCCACTGTATTTAGTTCCTTAGAAGAGAAGGCTCAGAACTGACTTGATTATAATTTTTAATTACCTCCATGGGGAAAAGTGGTGCAGAATTGTTTTCACTCTGTGGTTCAAGGACACCTGTGTGGTATTTCCAAGTGGGCCACAAACCCCTGGAAAAGCACAGCCAGCTCCTGCAGGCTTCGTTTTTCTCTCCAGGGTTCTTAATCTCCATGGGAACGTTTTTAGAACTGAACAAATCGAGAGAGGTTGAAGGCATCTCATGGGCTGGGAGCTAAAGTCAGCCAACAGCAAACTGGAAATAATTTGCAAAGTTTCATTTTGCTTAAAACAGTAAGTGTAATTAACTGTTGCTCCACTGTGGCAAAATTTCCAGATTTGATTAATATAATCATACTTTGTGCACTTTGATGTGCTTTAATTCACTGCAACTCGCTGTTCTGCATGAGGAAAATTCCACAGCCTTTCCTGTGTGAGAGGCTCTATTACATTGTGAAAATATAGTTTATTCTGGCCTCAACAGCAATGAATCCCCTTTCAGCTCATTTTTATCATAGCCTTTGAGCAAGTCGCATCCCACTCCCGGGGTGCGGCAGTGCAGCAAGTGAGATGAGTCACTCCATTTCCAGAGGTCTGAGTTGGCACCTTCCTCCAGATCTGTGCTTCAGAAAGTCTCCATTTGACCCCAGTGTAACTGAGAGACAGGGATGGGGGCTCGCAGGGCTGTGCAATCTGGAGAGGGACAGAGATCCCCTGCTCCTGCATGAGCTTCTCTCTGCCACTTCTGAAGCATGCCAGGCATTGACATGGCTGGCACAAACATTGCTATACCCCTACGAGCCACCAGCTCCTCTCCCTCTCCTGCAGCTCCAGCGCTTTGCAGAGTGCTTCTGCAGCAAAACTTTTTCAGGCCGGTTCTCCATGTTGCTGCCATCCCCTTCTGCCAGGACCCCTGGAGGTGCCCGCAATTGCTTCTTCAGCATTCCTCTGCCCCCCCCATTTCCTCGATGCCTGGGCAGAGCAAGGGGGGTCATCAAAGAGTTAGGCACTGGGTACCATCAGGTCTATATAGTGACACCAGGGACAATATAGGACATAGACAATCTGGGTAATGAGAATATTAAGCTCCTGCTTGTATTTATTTGTAACTAGGAGAACTAGGGGAACTGGTGTTGCTTTTTCATCCTTATTTTATGACTTTCAGTCCAAAAGCCTTCCTTGATTTCCTAAGTATTTTGTCCCTTGGTCTCTTAGTTAGACCAAGAATTTGGCATATCTTTAAGTCAATGAAAGTTTCGCCAAAACATAACATACTGCATTTAAATTTGATAGATTGTTTTAGCTAAAAAAGTCAAAGGTTCTGTTAATCACTCTGAGTGCAACAATTTGCTATTTTATTTTATTGTATTTTATCTCAAAATGCATTCAAGGTGCAATCAAAACAATTAATGTTAGAACAGAATTTGTTTTCAAGTAGGAGGTTTGACCTAAAACATTTGTTATAGTTTTTTACAAAGTAACCTTGAATACTTTATGCAAGACTGACTAGAATGTGAATAGGCACTGATTTAAACATTAACTTGTTTTGTTTTGTTTCTCTTTTATACCTCTTCCTGTCTAAATGTCTCTATACAGATATTTATATGTATTTCTGGCAATCACCAAATAAGAATGTAAAGCTACACACGACTGAGCTACAGTTGCTATTTTAAGTTGGCTACTTCTAGCAGTAATCATTTAAGACTTAATAGTAGCTATTATTCTTAGCTATGTAATTATTCGGTATAGCCCCAAATGATGATATTCTGCTCTTACTTCCAAGTGGCTGAAAGAATTGTAGTCCATACACCAATCCCATCACATACAGGCATCTGTGTCCTTCCCTGAGACAAGACCCTGAAGCCTTTTTGCCCTCAACTTAGGTTTTGCAACCTAAAAATGTTGTGGAGTCAGTTGTCAGCGCTCTCTGAGCGTTGGGAAGGGTAAGACTCTTCCCAAAAGCACCACACCAGTCTCAAACTTGGGGTGGGAGATACCTTGTACCAAATGCTCCTGGACTATGGCCCCACTCGGGGGATGCCTGTGTACTTTGCAGAAGCTGAGTCCTGTCTCAGGAGCAGGTTCCTGGAGGACCACACATGGTCCCCTGGGACAGACACCCACTGCAGAGGTACATAAGGTGCAAGCTCTGGGGCTGGAAGCAGGACCTGGGAGTGACCTGATGGTAATGGGCTTGAATAGTGTTGCCACATCTGAACCATGCTCTGACACGGGACAATGATGTGCCCTGTCCCTTGCTCCTTTCCTTATGCCAGGCTTCTGTTTTCTGCACATGTTATTAATGAGGAGACATCACATTTTTCTGAATGATATTTGGAGCAGTTTCAGCCTGGTTGGGTAAACGCATTCTTCATGGAGACCAAAGTCTTCTCATTGAAATCCATATTGGATTTTACCTAGTTTTTACCTAGTAAATCACAGATAATAGGTCTGACACTGAGCAACTATCAGTACTGTCAGCTCTCCTTGACCTGGGGTGATGTGAGGCAGGAGTTTAATCTTCCCCAGCAAGCATCAGCTCCTCTTTGGCCCCGTTACCTCCATTGCTGGGCTCAGGAGCAGACTGCTGAGCTGCAGCGTGGTCTCTGGGTCTCTGTCTGGGTGTCTTGTGTAGCTGCCAGCATTCACTGACACTCTCTCCATAACCCTCAGCAACACATTCAGCTCTTCTGCTTTTCTAGGCCCTACTTGCTTTGATGATTTAGTGTTTTCTTTGATTCTGGCCCCAGGCTTGGAAAAGTGAATGCTGCCAACCTGCTTGGAGCCTACAGGGTATTTTACAATTAATAGCATCCCTATTGTTTCCTCCAAGACCACTTGGTATTTTCAGCCTGAACTTATCTTTGCCATTGTTTCATTTCCTCTTTGTTTCCCTTAACAGCCTGTTTTGATTTAACTCTATGTGGTCAGGCATGACATAGATTAAACTGAGTGGTGTATAACATTTGAAAAGTGCATGAACAATCATCTTTATGTAGTTGCAGTTTGCACACTGATACTTGCTTTGCATATAACTCCTGCTGAATTGCCATCAGACCTGCACCTGCAGTCTGGTTCTAGCTGGAAACCCGCATATTTGCACCTCAGAGTACCTGGCAGCAAGCAAAAAACTGAGTTAGTGCTGGGGCTGATATGGCTCTCTTTTAGTGCTTTTTCTCAAAGGAAAATTGGCTTTGGTCTAAACATTTTGTGGGAACATCTGCTTTTTGCAGAGACTTTTTCTGAAGTTTATTTTTGCCAGTTTTCACCACCACTGCTGCTCACTTTCCAACCAACATTAACAACCCCAACAAAAAATACCAGCCTCAGCTCTTGAAAGTGTACCCCCTTAGGTGTCTTCTTTACGAGCTACGAAAGTCTGCATGAGGTTGCCCAAACATATGTTTGTGTATTTAACATCTCTCAAAACCTGGCAGATGTTACCCTCTCTATCGTGTTACAGCGCAGAGTTTTCAGGTGTAATTCCTTCGTCTGGAAAACTTTCCCCTGCACAAAGTGTGGGCTTGCAGCAGGCTGATCCTTTGCTCGTGCAATCTAGTGCTAATCTCTTGGCCCCCATCCACGAAGCTGACCAAATCACAGAGCCCTTTCTCAGTGAGGCATTTATTCTGTTTCTTTAGTGAGGGATAATTAATAGGCTTTGGATTCCCACCAGCCACTTGAGTGAATGGACGGGACAGCAGGAAACAAGGATGAGTAACACTGGAGTCAGAAGTTCTTAGAAAGAGAAGTCCTCTTCTGCTTTGACACTATTTTGATTGCTTATCACTTCTTGATGTAAAAAAAAAAAAAATTGGCTTACAAGCTATGATGCTAATAAAACGCTGCATTTTTTTGTGCCTCGAGCTCCCCTGGCTTTTCCTGAGCTTCCACCAGGGATTAATTTGGCCCAAAGCATCCACTCACAACTTCTATGGTTGCGGGGGTAGGCAGGCTTTCTGGCATGTGCTATGCCGAGTCATTACAAATTCTGTCTCTGGGACACAGCTGTGCTGGGGCTGCTGCTCTCTCTCACAGACACTTCATGCAGCCTCAGGCTGCTGACGCTGCTTCACCTCACTGCCTTTCCACCTTGCCTTCCCTGGCTGGGCCAAAACATGGTTGTTGCTCTACTTTTTCCCCTGCCCTTCGTGGGCATCAGTGTCATGGATTGCCTGCCACCCTTGTGCCCCACGAGGTGCCGGTGGGCATCCATTCTGCTGTGTCGTATGCAGTGTTCACTCAGGGACATCCTGGAGGCTGCTTCTCCTACAGCATATGATGGACTTTGAAGCAGCACTTGAGTGCCTGTCTAACACTTCTAGAATCTCAGCTCTTCCTTCGATAAAGCTAGTATATGAGGGAGAACAGTACTCTAGTCTCACATCTCCAATTTACGCTCCTTTTCTAATAGAATTATTTTTTATCTGGCAATCCAGATAAAAAAAGATCTGGTGGTTGTGACTAGAAGTAAGCCAGAATTTGAGCAATTTATTCCCAGTGCTAGCAGTTCTAGGTTTGTTTTTTAAAAAAACCTAAACAAAAATGTTTACTTCTATAGTAAAACCCAGTAAGGTTTTGAGAAGTAAATACCCTTCCAGATTCTACCAGAACTTATTTGTTGTTGTGGGAGAAAGAGGAAGGGGATGATGAGAGAAAGGCATGGCTCTACTGACATTGATCCTGCATCCAGAACTGGGAATAGAAGGGGATTAAAATTAAGCAAGTCCTAAATTTTCTTGGTCTGGGGGTTTACATTAGCAAAACTAAAAAATCTTGCTATTTTTTAAAGAGATGGCAAGTCACTTTTGTGACTTTTCCATCATACAACCAAAGTTTGGAGGTAGAAGAGAGATTACAGTGTTTTCCTCAGATTTTCTCAGACATGTAGGTACCTGGAATTTAGTCCTCAACAGCCACGATAACACTCTTTGGACCAAACTGTGGCTTGTGACCCTCTCCGAGCAGTGGATGTTAGCCACTGTGCTATACACTGCTTTATACACAATCCCTGGAGGTTTTCAACAGATGGATTGACATAGTGCTTAGAGACATAGTTGAGTAATGTGGGGGGATTCTTTTGTTATGGTTTACTTCTGTTTTTTTATCAGAGTTAGGTTGGTGGTTGGACTAGATGATCTTAAATGTCCCTTTTAACCTAGACGACTCTATGATAGAATGTGAATTGCACCAAACACAATTTACTCTACTGCTTTCCACAGAGGTTATAGAGAAGAAGGAGGTGGCAGTCTGTGAATGTCTCCCCTTCTTTCCAGGGCAGCTCTAGAGAGAGGTGGCAGGATTCCTTCAGCCAAGCCTTGTGTGTGCCACCCTCCTTACTGTCAGTGTAAGTCACTAAGTGGTGGTGTCCATAGTAGAGACAGGACATTATTGAACTTCCTGTGTGGTCAGTAGGCTTTGCTACAAAACATCTTCTCTTAAATCTGAACCTGGGTTTAAAATTCCACACCAGCTGCCAGCACTAGTACTCTCACTTTGTCTTTTCACTTGACAGGTCCCAACCTATAGCTCTTTTCTCCTTGCAGCTGATGCCACAACTAAAAGACAAGCAGCCCCAACGCTGACACAGTACATCTTGCTGTAAGGATCCTGGAGACATCTCTGCAGTGTGTTTGCCCTACAACAGACTATTTCATTCTCTTTCCTTTTGTTCCATCTGGAAAAGCAGAAGGTCCATGCAGCCCCTGTGTAAATACCCATGGCACCATGCACAGGTGCTGCCCACATGCCATCCCCAGCATGTGGTAGCAGGTCACAGAGCAGCACATTCTGTTTTCCTCATTTCTGCTGCACAGAGGTTCTTTGAAAGCAGTCTGTGCCTCCAGAGTAAAACTTCAGATATCTCAGGCTAAGTTAATTTGTGGGCTAGACAAGCTTCACAGTATCCCTGTAAGGGTTTTGCACAGAATGTACCGGTGTCTGCAGACTTGGACAGAGTTCTCCTTCCCGAGTCAGGCGATGGGAGCCAAATTCAGATGTGAATCTGAGTTCTCCAATTCTGGAGGGAGTCTGAGTTGGTGTATTTTACACCTTCTTCCGCCTCCCCTCGTCCCAGGAGTACATTACGCTGACCTAGCTTCCCTCAGATTTAGTTTTCATTTATGTTCACTGAGATGCACTCAGGCTCACATCCACCGGCCACAGCATAAATCCCCTGGCTTTTTACACGAGCTCTGAACTTGGCCATCCAAAGTTGCGTTTAAGGAATTTAAGGAAGTCTTAAGTTAGTTAACCCTCCACCAAAGGGTTGAGAGAGAGGAGTGGAGCAAGAGTAGCAGCTAATAGGAGAGCATAAATTCAAACTTCTCCTTTTCTTTGCCTCCTAGCACAGTTGCTCCTGATCACTGGTAACTGAATATTATTAGTTGGCTGAAGATATTAACCTAGGATACTCCTAAAAGTTTATGTTTAAAATATGGAGCAGGGGAACATTCTGATGTATTTTTGGGACCCTGGTCCAGTGCTGACAACCACCAAAGCCCCAAGCCAATCCAGAGCAACAGAGTTCAAGTGTGATTTCCTCCCATCATTTGACCCAGGATGGGCTTGGGTTACACATGGCCGACAGCTTAGTCAAAGATCAAGCATTTATCTGTGCCATACTAATGTATGCACGTTAACATGCATCTCATCATCAACAATATAATTATCAACACTTTTCTCATTATTGATGGTATTATCATAAATTTAATTATCAACATATATGCTATTGATATCTTGAAGACATTTACCTCTTCAGAAGAAAAGCACATTTACAGTGAAATGCTTAGCATATGTCATTAAGAATACATCTCAGTTCCTATTGAAGAGTGACTAAACTTTGAGGCCCCTTGGATATTTTGATTTAAATCACCTAATGACAATGATCATATACCCTGAGTCATATTTTAATCATGGAATCATAGAAAATTTAGAGTTGGAAGTGACCTTAAAGACCATCTAGTTCCAACCCCCTGCCATGGGCAAGGACACCTTCCACTAGACCAGGGG
>JAOXNG010000021.1:89729747-89740044 GCA_028566535.1 Scolopax minor
AGGGATGTTGCAGTTAATTTTCAGGAAATTACTGTACAAGATGTACAAATCTAGAGGATTATTACTTATTTGGATTGTCTGAATGTTGTGTTGCCCTGAGTGCTATATTGTCAAATCTGTAACTACAGTGATGTGCAAATAACTTGCATTTATGTTGCCATATTCTGAGACTTGTCAGATTTGTGTCTCTAATTCCCTGCACGCTTTTCTTTGATGTTTACAAATTTAACCTGATTTCCTCCATTAATTTTCTCTATGTTGTGTTTTGTGCAGTTCAGACAGGTGGTCCAGGGGTACCAGAGGAGAAGAAGGTTGAGGCTCAATTACAAAGTAAGATGTTTTGTCTTTTGGCTGACCTGACAGTTTAGAGATAAGTGAGGTCTAGCTCTAGGGCCCCGTACAGTTAAACCGTGTTCCTGTGTCACCTGGCAAAGATTTGCACTTGTAAAGTCATCCAGAGTTAAGGAAACTTGAGGAGGGACTGGGATGGAAGAAATTCATAGCCTCATTGAAAGAGTAAAGTGCAAAGTTGGTACTGGAACTAGGAATTTAATGCAACTAAGCTAAGCAAGTTCTTGAGTGTCTTAGTCCTATTAACAAAAGACATTGTGCTGTGGATAAAAGGTGTTTCAGAGGAACTTGTGCTGCTGTTGTGGGGAGGTAGAGATGCAAAGCAACACAACAAAATGTTCATATAATGTCAAACTGCGCAAAAAGTTTTGTATGTGAGTTTTTGCTAACAGATATTTTTTTTTTCCCCTGCATTTCAGAATGCTCCATAAGTGCAATGACAGATTTAGTTTTCCTGGTAGATGGTTCATGGAGTGTAGGAAGAAATAACTTCAAATATATTCTGGACTTCATGGTTGCTCTTGTATCAGCTTTTGACATTGGGGAAGAAAAGACAAGAGTTGGAGTTGTTCAGTACAGTTCAGATACAAGAACAGAGTTCAATTTAAATCAGTACTTCAGAAGAGGTGATCTTATTGATGCAATTAAAAGGATACCTTACAAAGGAGGCAACACAATGACAGGTACAGATTTCCCATAAACCTCTTTATTTGGCATTTCTTTTTCTAATTCAGATTTGCTTCAAATCTGAAGCCTAATTCATTCAAGCCTAATAAAGCACAACTTGTGGTGTGGTTTTTTAGGTGAGGCTATTGATTACCTGGTTCAAAACACCTTCACTGAGTCTGCTGGAGCAAGAAAAGGCTTTCCCAAAGTAGCAATTGTCATTACGGATGGAAAAGCTCAAGATGAAGTTGAAATTCCTGCAAGAGAGCTCCGCAACATAGGAGTGGAAGTTTTTTCTTTGGGTACGTTGAGGGTTTTTTGATGATTGAAAGATTAACATTCCTAAAGAAGGAGCTGATGTGTTTTACAGATTCTGTATTTCAAGAATTTCACTATGCCACTCTTTCCATGGATAGGCCTTGAAATAGGTTGTTTATACCCTCCAGAGTGGAGCATAGTAGTTGTCCTAATTTGACAGTAATTCTGTAGCTCCTACATGAGGATTAAGATGACTAACAAGCATAATTGGCCTTGTTGAAGATACTACATTATTTTCTCAGGTTGAAAATGGAGTATGTCACTTCATCAAATTAATCATTATTTTGTAGCTTGATTATTGATGATGACAGAAGACAAAAGTGAATTAAACTCAGCTTTAACCCGGAACATTCTGATACTTTATGAACTCATTCGCAGGAGTCTATATTTTATAGCCACTTAACACAGTCCTGTCTATTGCAACTTCTAGGAATCAAAGCAGCAGATGCAAAGGAACTCAAGCTAATTGCATCTCAGCCTTCACTGAAGCATGTGTTCAACGTGGCTAATTTTGATGGAATTGTGGATATACAGAATGAAATTATCTTGCAAGTATGCTCCGGTGTTGATGAACAACTTGGTGAACTGGTTAGTGGAGAAGAAGGTGAGATACTTTATATAAATGAATTTATTGACTTCATTTTATTCTTATGCATGTTTAAGGGGACATCCCTACTTCCTTTGCTTTATTTCTGGAGTTTGATCCATTGTCTCATGAGCAAGTGTGGAAAACGGGTCTTGGCTTTGTGCATTTAAATGTGGGAGAACAGAATGTGTGACGTCGTAGATTTGGAATAACTCCATTATTCCATCTTTTCAAGGGCAACACAATGATGTGCAATTATCAGAGTCTCATAGAGTCAGTTTGAACACAGGCATCACTTCTATGGAAAAATGTACTAATGGGAAAAAAAAACCCTTTTTAGTGAAGGATCAGAATACAGAATAGGTTAAGAACCAAAGAATGAAAACTGGAGAATACTGAGAAAACACAGATGTCGACCTGTGTTTGTAATTCGCTTGTGTTTATTTATGCTAAAAAAAAAAAAAGGTTATTTTTAGGAAAGATTAAGCAAAGATGACAAAATTTATTCCAGAAATAAAAACCTGGAAGAAAATCTGTTTATAACTGTAATTAATATTTTGGGTTTGCTTTTGATTTCTTTTAGTGGTGGAGCCTCCTTCAAACCTGGTGGCAACTCAGATATCCTCAAAATCTGTTAGGATCACTTGGGATCCGTCCACAAGCCAAATAACTGGCTACCGGCTGGAGTTCATTCCCATGATAGCTGGTGGAAAACAACACATGCTGAGTGTGGGTCCTCAGACCACGGCTCTGAATGTGAAAGATCTCTCTCCAGACACAGAGTATCAGATAAACGTTTACGCAATGAGAGGACTGACCCCCAGTGAGCCAATAACCATAATGGAAAAAACACAACAAGTAAAAGTTCAAGTGGGTGAGTTAGGAGCTACTGTGATATTTTCACACAGTAGTTTTTTGTTGTTTAAACCTCTGATGTTTATTTTAATAGCATACCTTTGTTATTTATGAGAAACAGCTTTACTTAGAATGATTTGTTTCCTTTAAAAGCAACCGGGTATGATGTTCGAACTGCAGATGCAATTGTAACGCTCTGGCTATTGAATATCTGTTTATAGTGGTGATTCTTTCTCTTTACAGAATGCTCACGTGGTGTGGATGTAAAAGCTGATGTTGTGTTTTTAGTGGATGGTTCCTACAGCATCGGTATCGCCAATTTTGTTAAAGTAAGAGCCTTTTTGGAAGTGTTAGTTAAAAGCTTTGAGATATCGCCTCGAAAAGTACAGATAAGTCTTGTCCAGTACAGCAGAGATCCCTATATGGAGTTTTCTTTGAACAGATACAACAGAGTGGAAGACATAATTCAGGCTATTAACACCTTCCCCTACAGAGGTGGATCTACCAACACAGGCAAAGCCATGACATATGTGAGGGAGAAAGTATTTGTTACCAGCAAAGGATCAAGACCAAACGTGCCGAGAGTCATGATTCTTATCACTGATGGGAAATCTTCAGATGCTTTTAAAGAACCTGCAGTAAAGCTGAGGGATGCAGATGTAGAAATATTCGCAGTTGGTGTGAAGGATGCAGTGCGTACAGAGTTAGAAGCCATCGCCTCGCCTCCTGCTGAAACTCACGTTTACACAGTGGAAGATTTTGATGCTTTTCAAAGGATATCCTTCGAACTTACACAGTCTGTCTGCCTGCGGATTGAGCAGGAACTGGCTGCCATAAGGAAAAAATGTAAGTAACTACTGTTACTTAAAGAAATGTAGAAAACGCGATGAAAAAAAGATTAGAACCTATGTTTTGTGCCTAAAGAATCGATATTGATGAAGCTGTCTAGCTACAAGTGATAATTTTAATACCTGGGGATTTGGTTCTCATTTTCAAACATACTAAAAAGCAATGGGGGAAATTAATGGAAAAAAGGACATGAAAAGATTGTTGGAGAATATTTTTTTCCCTTTCCCTCCTAGGTACCTAGAGAGCTATTAAAGTGTGTGTCTGTCTGGAATGACCTTAGTGGACGTGCTCTGCTTTTACAATCACTGTCTTGAATAAAACAGTTGCTTACTAGGGCCATTCTTCTTTAGCTGCCCAAAATGAGATAGCTGGTTTAAGCGTGTCTTTTAGAATTTCAAAGGCCATGGGGCAAAGCTAACACCTCCAAAGGGTGATTTGAGTAATTTTTAGGGTAAAATGAATGGCCCTCTGAAATGGGCTCAGACAAGACTATTTCAGCCAGCAGATGCTCGATGAAATTAATCTAACTGTAAAAACTGAAATGAAATAGCACATGGAAGTCTTCACGTGCATCCAAATTTGGTGTGCTTGGATAATGTTTAATATTTTAAAGATTTCTAAATGACCAACTTTTGGTCAGCTAAAGTTACTCAGGACGAGTTGCACCCTCAGCATCCCTACCTATATTCAGTAGAGCACTAGCACTGAATTGTCCCCAGTATTGAAAATCCCACTCTCTTTAAAAATAAGCCTTTTGTTTCAGGATAGCTTTGAGGAACAAACCAGCAAAGCAGCCTTTGTTTTAGAGGGCTCAAGCAGTCTTAACCTCCCCACTGTTAGGCTGACTAGGCCAAGCAAAACAAGCCCAGGATGTCAGGTTTGTGTTTGTGCCTCATGTCAAGTTCCTTGTTTCCCCTTTGACTCCATTCCTGCAAAAATACTGGTATTTATTTTGTCCTATTTCTAACCTAGATCTGAAAAAACCCAAAGGCTTAATTCCCATTGACGGCATAATGTTACTGCTGTTCATGGGAAATGTGAAAGAGGGAACCCAATCATCAGATTTTAACTTTTCATAAATAAATTTTTTTTTAGATGGAATTTTCTAAAAATCACTGTGTTGGTGCTGCTACTTATTGTTGTATGCTTTGAGGCAACCTAGATACGAGCTTCATGAAATTGGGTAGCTATAAGCAAATATAGAAAACAAATGCTGTTGCATATGCAGCAAAATACCTGTTCAATTCCAATAAACCAAATTATTGAGGGACATTTTTAATTTAATGTAGAGATTTTTGTGTTAAAAAGTATTCCAGCAAGTGTACCTCATCTGTGCATTTTTATTTCCGTACAGCTTACGTGCCTGTAAAGAATATGGTCTTCTCTGATGTAACATCTGACAGTTTCAAAGTTAGCTGGTCTCCAGCTGGATCTGAAGTTCTGTCCTACCTCATTAAATATAAAGTAGCAGTCGGTGGAGAAGAGTTCATTGTTTCAGTTCCAGCTTCAAGTACCAGCTCAGTTCTCACCAACTTGCTCCCTGAAACTACTTACGCTGTCAGTGTGATTTCTGAATATGAAGACGGTGATGGCCCTCCCTTGGATGGAGAGGAAACCACCTTAGAAAGTAAGGCTTCCTGTCATTCCCAGGCACAAAGGAGTGAGTCATTGAAATAAGAACTTGCTTTGAGAGAAGGGGTTTATGTGGAACCGCCAGCCAAGGCTGAGTATACTGATATGCAGGATAAGAATAAACATTATTGTCTCTCAATGCATTCGGTAAAGATATAAAATTCCAATAATAGGCCAATGTTAAATTGTTAAGATTTTATTTTATTTTCCCTGAAAGTTGGATGGATGCTGTGTTTCTTTGCGGTGGCCTATTTTTGAATGAAGTCAATAATAAATTCATTGGCTTGTATTAATCTTAATATACACTTAAATGGGACTAGGTGATCATTGTGCCTTCCAACTGAACTATTCTATTCAATTTAATAGTTATGACTCTGATGCAGGAATGCATGTTGACTTTAATACATTTAAAGTCAAGCATATTACATAGGCAATTGCATAGGTAATTGTATGTAATTCGCTGTGTCTACATCTATCTTACATTAAAAGAAATTCTGTTTTATGTACCATGTGTACATGTATGTACATATGTAATTCACTGTGTCTACACATGTGTAGACATCTACCTATGTAATTCGCTGTGTCTACACCTTCTTCAAAAGAAATTCTGTTTTATATGCCACAGGCTTAAAGGGGGATGAGTTTTCAGTCAGCTGTCTCCCATCAGAACTTCATGGCTCTGATCCAATAACTCCTACTGATTCAAAACTTCCGCTGATGTCAGTATGAGTTTCTGTGATCAGTGGCTCTAAATTGAAGCGTGGCAGCTCTACTTCTTGGTAGAGTTGCCACCATGCACTACCACTGATTTAAAGGAGAAGGGTGACAGTAAATTTGATTTTCTGTTCCAGTAGTTGAATACTCAGCCCAGTCTAAATAATGCTTTTTAAAATATTGATCCACTCTTTTTCATTATTCCATGCTGTCATTTGTGACCTTTGGTGACGTAAATGGTTCCAAGGGAGCAAAAGACACAGCATGGAAATTTGTTAATTGCTCTTTCCTCTTAGGACTGATAGAAATAAACGCTTATAAAATAGCTTAGTTTGGATGTTAAGGTTGGAAGATACAGGTTTCACTGCTGGTGTGCATATTTCCATGACTGTACCAGTCAGAATGTTTTGACCACACAGAACTTTTCCTTAGGAAAACAGACAAAGTCTTGGCTGATAAAACATGTAGCTTGTGAGCGTCAGGAACAGAAGGAGGAATAGCTTTAACAAAAATAACCAGTGTTTCCATGTTGCAGCTGGTACTGCCTTAAATAATTGTCAGCATCTTGATCTGGTGAAATCCCAATGTGTCTGAGAAGACAGAGTTCTTCTGCAATCATGTACATCTCAGCAGCAATCTATGCAGATCTAGCTGACAATCTGGGCCAGGCAGTTTTCTTGGGAACTAATTTTGGGTTCAGGCCTTTAAAGAATTTGAAAGTATTGTGTTTCCTATTAGTAAAAACCAAATTGGTTTCTTCAAAACTAGAATTATTAATTGCTTCACTCTTAATTGTTCTACAGACCTCTAACATGTCTGTAATTTAACACTGAAGAACAATACTTTTTGGCATTTAGCGTTCCATCTGAATTATACTTTGGACAGTAAAAAAAAACAACAACTTTTTTTTTGTTGTTTTTTTTTTTGCATAAATGACAATGCTACATACTGCTAGGCAATGATGTTAATGCATCATGGGAGAGTCAACTTCTTCCTTGGTGTCCCCATTGGGTTCATAGGAAATTACTTGAGCTGCTGTATCTCTTCTCAAGAAGCAGACTAGGTTAAGTCATTCACCACAGTTTTTCCTTAATTTCTGCCATAACGAGCTAGTGCTCAGCTTTGAGTTGTGAGACTTCATTCAGAAGCCTTTTTTTTAAACATGAGATGCAACTTGTATTACAATGAATCTACCTTTTTTTTGGTGAGAATTTAAGTTATGGCAATAGAATTGTCAACTCTGTACATGGAGGTGGTGCAGAAACAAATGGCCACAGCAAAGAAACCTTTAAGATTTGTTGTTTTGAGAAATGTCCCCGCTGTGCTCAGCTGACCCTGACGTAGTTCAGTTCTGCTGTTACTGCCAAACACACTCAGGCCGTGTTGAGGTTCAGAAATGGTTGTATATACTAGAATTAATGCATTTTTTGGGACAACTTTGTTATGCTGCTGGTTATAACTGGCCCTAAATTTTCAGAAATGACTCATGGTTTGTGTTTCTTAGAACGATGGGAGGGCAATATGAGCTGTGGTTTTGGTGAGCTAACAGAATGGTTGGGATGCTTTCATTTCAGATACTGCTTGATTAAAAGCAAATATTTACAAATTATATGCTTGTATTTTTTGCAGTTAAAGGTGCTCCTCGAAACTTGAGGATCACAGATGAGACTACCGACAGCTTTGTAGTCAGCTGGACTCCAGCTCCAGGAAACGTCCTGCGGTACAGGCTGGTATATCGGCCGCTCCCTGGGGGAGAAAGGCGGCAAGTGACCATCTCGGCAAATGAAAGGTCCACTACTCTGCAGAACCTGATCCAGGATACAAGATATGAAGTGTCTGTCACTCCCGAGTACCAGTCTGGGCCTGGGAATTCCCTGAACGGATATGCAAAAACCGATGAAGGTACAATGCTGTGAATGTAGTAAGCTTGAGAAGAGCTCCCTGCATGCTGACCTATTCATACTGAAAAGAGAATAACCTGTATTGGCCATATGAACAGGGAATTATAAAATTACTCACGCCTAATTGAGAGGTAATTTAAGACAAATAAAATTTATCAAAACTGTAATATTGCATTTTAAAATACAGTCTGGACCTGCAACACCTCCTGTGGCAGAGTAACTTGGGTGAAAAATCTACCTGTATGTTTAATTAATTGTCCTCATGATTCTTCATATTCTCAGTGATATAAATTATATTTCTTTTCAGCACATTCAAACCCTGTTTGAACTCTGTTCTGAATGGCTAGCAAGGAATGAATGAATGAAGCATTTAATTACAGAAGTTATCCCTGTAGCTTCAAATTATATGAAAATGTATGAGCCTTTAACAGGTATCATGCCTTATTAAACAAAATCTGAAGAGTAGAGAGACAGTACGAATGTCCTGGTCACTGGTGAAACTTCACCGAGATTCTAAATATAAGATACCAGAAAAGTTACCATCAAAAAGAACTCTCTAGGAAAAGATAATGTGTTAATTTCACAATTCATTGGTGACCCGTGTCTTGATTCCACAGACACTGATTTCACCATGTATCTTGGCGTGTTGAAGTTGAGTGTATATTCAGGTGCTAGTATGTCTAAGTGTTCCAGGATTTCTGTTTTAACAATAAAAAATAGGAGCTCAAAAACTTTATTGGGCATTTTTGCCTAAGGAGGGTGGGGATGGAATTGTACGATCCCAATTACAGTAAACTTATACTGCGGCAGTGTTAGTGCAGACCATTCAGGAATTACTTCTTTCAGCATTAAGCCCTATGTTGTGGTAACCTAAAAAATAAACCAAGAAGTGAACAAAATTCAACGTGTTTTCAACATCTTTTGACATGCGCAGTCCGAGGACATCCGAGAAATTTGAGAGTTTCTGATGCTACGACGTCGACCATGAGGTTGTCTTGGAGCGCTGCTCCTGGGAAAGTGCAGCAGTACTTCATCACCTACACGCCGGTGGCAGGAGGTGAAACGAAGGAAGTGACAGTGAAAGGGGACACTAACTCCAAAGTGCTGAAGGGCTTGGACCAAGCCACGAGGTACACACTGACTGTGTCCGCCTTGTATGCCTCTGGAGCAGGAGAGGCCCTTTCTGGAGAGGGAGAAACACTTGAAGGTAACTTTTTATGGTTTCTATACAGCCATTCATTTATCTGATCGATGTTTATGGTGTCTTAGAATTATAGAATTGCCCAGGTTGGAAGGGACCTTTCAGGTCATCAAGTCCAACAACCAACCCAACACTGATAAAAACCATGTCTCTAAGCACTATGTCAACCCATCTTTTAAATACCCCCAGGAATGATGCCTCAGAAACTCCCCTGGGCAACCCATTCCAAGGCTTAATAAGTCTTTCAGTGTAAAATATTTTCCTAATATACAATCTGAACCTCCCCTGGTGCAACCTGAGGCCCTAAAATTAAATTGTAATTTGTACTGAAATTGTACTGTCTTCCTGCATTTTCTATGGAAGTAAATATGTGAATGAAAAATAATCAAAAAAGACATTCTTCTGCTGTACAGGGATTTTCCAAACCTACTGTTCATCAGAGAAAACAATGGGGTTAAATCAGCTGGTTGCAGAGGGAGATCATGGGTCTCCTGTAAAAAGATACTGCCAGAAGCACCAACCATAACTGACTGTGCTTCCACAGCAGCCTCAGTGAAGTATTTTGTCTTATGTCTCTCAACTTCTGAGCGGTTTTAGTGGCAGATTGTTCTTAGTGTAACAGGTTTAATTGATGGGGTTAATGTATCTCCTCCATTTGAAAGTTTGCAGGGTCTCCACTCTACTGAGACTTGAAAGATCTTCAGGGCCCATTTTTTGCAATAGAGAAGCAACATCTAGTCTAGGCGTAGGAATAATGAATCATATCCTGCTTTTAACTAGTGGGAGTAAGAACTTGGAGCAGAGCATTAACAGAATGCTGGCAAAAGCATTAAGTCAGGGCCAAAGACTTTCTTATAAGGAGGGGAGGCTGCCTTTGAGCGGAGAATTTCTCAAACTTGCTCGCTGGGAGCATTCTCGGTGTCATCTGTTAATTGTCAGAGGGCAGGGAAAGTTGCCTCCTAGGCCATGAAAGGAAGTGTGACTGGGGTCTGTGCTGGCCAGGTATGTATCACTAAAGTCTGGCACTGCTGCTGTGAAGCCATGGCACTTGAAAACATCTTACAGATGAATTATGTGGAATTAAAAGCCGTCCATTGACGCTAATGGGGTTATAGTAAGGATATGGGACCTTTGAGATCATCAAGTCCAACCACATTAAAAAACAAAACAAAAACAAACAAACAAACAAAAAAAACACCTTAACCCCCCGCACACACACACAAC
>JAOXNG010000021.1:89754381-89767201 GCA_028566535.1 Scolopax minor
TAATTCATCTCTCAGACCTCTCTCCTTCCAAGCAAAAAGATAATTTTTATTGCAATACTTGAATAATGATAGCTCTTCTTGGTCTGAAAGGGTCTGTACATTCATATATCTACTTTTGATTCCTTCTCTCGATGTTTGGAAGAGTCAATGCTCCTGCTACAAGCATCGTGTTGAAGAGACTTAAGCCACGAACTACCTACGACCTCAGTGTTGTTCCCATTTATGATTTTGGACAAGGGAAGTCAAGAAAAGCAGTAGGAACAACAGGTATGTATCACCAGCTTGCAGAGGAATTTATAATTAAAGTTTTGGGCTTAGAATTAATAATTATGACATGTAGAAAAATATGGCGGAGTCTGCCAAGATCATGACTTAACAGGCAAATTGAAGAAAATGTTAGAAGTTGAGAAAAGTGTTGGATTTGTTGGAAATTTCACTATGGCACAGCCTGAGCACATCTTTTTGCTGCTGGTATTGAGGGTGTGAACATGGTGTACAATCTGCTTGAAAATGTTCTGAAACAGGGCCATCAGGAGTTAAAACAAGGTGCTTTGTGAAGAAGACATTGTGTCAACAGACTACTTCATCATGTGTTGTCAGTTATTTCATAATTTGCTGGTTGGTCCTGATTAAATTACTGATTAAATAGCTAATCAGCATCCCATTACCTAGGTTTATCTTCTTTGGTCACCACATTTTCTGTGGAAAACCTGAGGTAAAAAAAGGAAGAGAGAGAGGGCCCTCAGAGACCATGTTTTTTTGGACAAACTGTCTTCTCTCTCAGAAGCTGAAAGTCTAAAATGTTTATTGAGTCCTGGTGTGGCGATTTTTCACTGTAAAACCAAACCTAATTTTCTGCTCTGCCTTTAGTATGTATCTGGTTCTGGTCTTTCATTTGGTAAGGAAATGGGAAGATCTATCCAGGTCAAGTCAACCAAATTGAGAGTCATTTTTTTGATAGATGTATCTCATAGATGAGGACTCTTACCAAAAGAGAGTATTTTTTCAAGATGTTTCTTCCCATATGGGGAATCACTCTTGGAAGCAAGTGGAGCTGGAGTGATCTTGTTAGATGAAGCTGTTGTGATAATTCAGGGAGAAGTACCATGGTAGATGAGACAGAAGGGCTGTATTGTTCCTCGTGTATCTACTGTTTCTCAGCAGAATTCGGAGTCAGAGGACATTTATGATCTTTCATCTACAGGTACACAATTGCGTAGGCACAGGGATAAAACAAACTCTTTTTTTCCCCCTCCATCTTTTCAGCTCCAAAGCTGTAGTGATGAGTTTTGGCTTACTCTAATTCCCATGTTTGCAGTTTTAAGGTTACACAGCTGCAGTGTTTTCTACCACTGCACTTTAGATATACACAAAAGCAGAAGTGCTACAGAAGCTATCAGAGGGGTTTTTACCTTTCTGTCTGTCAGTACTGGCCTTCACTGGGAGGCCATTAGTCTTCAGAGGAAGCTGCTCTTGACCTAAAACCCTCAATCTGTTTGGCCAGCACTCCTCTGAAAAAGTATTTTTTGACCTAGTGCCCCACCTGTGGTTGATGAAGTTGCTTGAGCTGCCAGGCCCTGAGCACGTACAGGGAGAGGACCATTGGCAGGACCTGTTCTACAAAAGGGTCCTTGTTTTCACCCTCTCTATGATCTGACCTGTGGGACCCAGAGCTCTGAGGAAGCAGCTTGAGAAGTGATATTGATGACTTGAGAATTGTCTAGGTGTGACTTTGGCCTTCAGTAAATTCTGATTTTTCCAGTGTTGATTTGAGAGAAAGCTGCTTCTGTTTCTCTTTTTTGTGCTCACCTTCTTGTTGCCGTTTAAGAGAGAGGGCTAGTCTAAGCTGGTCATCTGGTCTTTCTCTGTAATTAAGAGAAAGAAGTAGGTTAGTTGACCTATAGTCAACATTATTGTAAGGTCAGATGGATGTTTAAGATAGAGATGAACTGCAACCTATGCCTCAGTCTGTTGACTGTAGAGGGAGCCTTGATAACGAACTTAGCCCACATACCTATGGGTTACACAGCTAAAATTAGGTGAAGTTAATCTTGCCTTAATGTCAAATATGTCTTTATGTCAAATATTTGTCTTTATGTTGAAGGAATTGCACAAATTGTTTAGAGCTCCTGGATTAAAAATATCAATTTTTACATAAAACCATACGCGTTGATTTTTTTTTCTTTTTTTCCACCAGACCTGATTTAAATCCCTTTTTTTCCCATCCTTGCAGCCTCTCCCTTTAAGCCACCTCGAAATTTGAGAACTTCTGATTCAACTATGTCAAGTTTCCGAGTAACCTGGGAGCCAGCCCCAGGACAAGTGAAGGGGTACAAAGTCACTTTCCACCCTACAGAAGATGATGGGAGTCTTGGAGAATTAATAGTGGGGCCGTACGACAGCACAGTGGTATTGGAGGAGCTTAGGTATGGATCATAATTCATGTTTGGGGTTTTATTTTAAAGAACTTTAGCTTAAAGTTTTGTTTGATCTTGGTCTGGGATGGAAATTCCTGGCAAAATCTACTGTAAGTCAGGAAGTCATTTTGTCAGAGAGCTACAAGGATCTCGTTATGCAGTCTTTGAAAGGCACCTGGCAGGGCTTTTTCTGGGATTATTCTCATCACTTGTGGTGTTCTCACAGGAACGGAAGGAGGCAAAGATGTGGGCAGAGGTTTTTCTGCGTTTTGCATCTGAGAAGGCTAATGGGACACTGGAGAAAGTTGGGATTTCTAAAGTTTCCTCCCAAAATTTCCTTACGTCATGTTAAAAAAAGCCTAGTTTAGTTCTTGATTTATTTTCTGAGAGGTCTGAATTTATACAGTAGGCTTCAGTCAGTGCCAAAATCTGTTGTGCAAATATATTAAATATAGGTCATTAATTATGATATTAGTCTTTATTAGTCTTAAATTACTTGAATGAAATAGGCTATAAATTTAAGTATAGGACCTAGAATCAACTTCAACTTCTCAGAACTTCAGCACTTTGTGGAAGAGCTAGTCTTTGGGCTACATGTTTTAGCACCTTTTCCATGGGGATTTTTTCCTGTGAGAGTTTCGTAGGTGCAGTGTCAGCATTTAGCAAGCCAACTGAATTTAGTTACAGTACATTTGTTTAACTATTGCAGGGCAGGAACCACCTATAAGGTAAATGTTTTTGGAATGTTTGAAGGAGGAGAGAGCAACCCCCTGGTTGGACAAGAGATGACCACCCTCTCAGATACTACTTCGGAGCCATTTTTGTCTAGAGGTAAACATGATTGATTGAAGAAAAGGGAGCTTTGGCTTACAGATAAAAAAAAAAAAAGAAAAGTTTACCAGTGTTTCCTTATGGCTTTTCTATTGCCCATAAATATTTGTTTACAGGATTCAGTACACTCCCTGCACTGGTGACATAACCTCTGGTCTGAAATGACCACTAAGCACTTCCCAGTTCACAACTCTAGTCCTCTGCCCCCTTTAGATGATCTTACAAAGATGATAACTCAGACAATCCCTGTTTTGCTGATTACTCAAAGCCATCTGCCTTGCATTTTCAAGCTCGTTCACATCTGTGTTAAAACACATAAGGTCAAATTCTTGAACAGAGTTCATGGCTCATCTACAGGGGTGTTCACAGGAGTAGAACAAGGAATTTTAAGCAGATATTTAGCCCTTTGCTTGTCCTTATATGGTGACTTTTCCTTTTAAGACTAAGGTAGTATAATGAACAAAGATCTGACAGTTGGGAATGTCCTAGTGTTACTGTGTATTATTTAAGTTTGTATGCAACATTATTTAGTTGTTGGTTTGTTGTTTTTTTTTAACTATAGAAAGAGGAGACTTAGTTCAGAAATGCAATGCTCTCCAATATCTCTTTGGGAGTTTCTCCTTGTGGAGCTAAACCTTCCAGCCAAAGTTTCCATGAATGTTATGAGAGCAGCTCCCTTGGTATGGTTAATGGGCCTCCACATGCTAAGAGCTGTGCCTTGTGCCCACCATAATCTCAATTAATACTGGATGTGGAGAGTTTCAGGGCTCAGTCCTCTTCCACAGAAGGCATAGAGAAGCAAGTCTTTGCTTTTCAATAGCCAGGTCTACATGCAGAAGGGAAGACTTTTCTCCTCTTCCATTTCAAGATTTGCATAACCATCAAACAGAGTTTGGTGAGGAGGAAGAACCTGGCTGCAAAGGCCTTTCACAGTTAAATAAAGAAAAAAAGGGTTTCTGACCAGTGACTTGATATTCTTTTTCCTTAACCCCTTTGATGCCTTGTTTCCACCCTGGGCTGTATAAAAAACGGTCACCTCGTGCAACTTCGTTGACATTTTTTGAAATTTCTTAATTAATTACTGTCCCACTCTGTTTAATACAAGAGGGTAAAGCTGAGAAAAACTTCGTAATAGGCCATTAGAGTAAAGCTGTGATAAGTCTGGCAGGAATTGCACCAAGACTGGTTTGCTATTTTTTCTTACGGTAGCTGTCATTTCTGTCTTCAGTGTTATATTCTTTAAGCTAATTAGTTTTACTAATGCATGGATTTGAGTCATGGTTAATGTGAAAAATGAATTTTATACTTGGGACTGGAAATGTAATGGTACATTATTTATTAATGGGGGAAAAAAATATCACCCTAGGTCTGGTGCCTTTGCTAGAATTTTCCATGTGGGGAACTATGATAGTTGGAAGAAAAACAAAAGTCAAAATAGCTTAACTTTTATATTGTACATGAAGCTAACTTTAACTTCCATATTAAAGATATGCATGCAATTTTTTGAACTAACCTGGTTTTACTTAAACCGTACTCCCAACTGATTGTGTTGTCCTGACTAAAGACTAGATCTATATTTTCTATGCAGAAGAGGATCATGCTTTTAACCCCCAGGTACATGGAATAGTTATATTCATGAGTCTACAGTGTTGGATCAATTGTGTGGAACATATATGAAATCACAATATCTTTCAACTGTGATGAGTGTGGCTGATTTTTCTCAATGGGATTTCTTCCATATAAAGACCAGAAGCTCTGATGGCAGGAAGCCAGAAAATGTGCAGCTGGTAACACAATCTACAGGAAAAGAGAGAGAGCAAGGAGTCTTTTTATTTATTTTTTTTTTTTTTCAAACGGCTGCGGATAAAATAATTGTGTCTTTCTGTTTTGTATAAATATTTGTGATTTTCCCTGTGATGAAAACAATATGATGCGTATTTTATTCTGTAATTTGTAAAATGAAGATGTCTGAAATAACTGCCTACCTTTTCAGAACATTGCAGCTTTATATAAATGTTTGTTCTTGTCCCCTCTCTACCTATTGGCCTGTGTTTATGTTTGTGTATCTTCTTTAAATTGTGTTCTTTCTTTCCTGGATGTGCAAACTTCTATACCACCTGTATTACTGTGTCTTTTTCCCCTGAAAATTCAGAAATATGTTATTGAAAGTGGTTGTAATATACACTATTAATTCCAGTGATATATAATTGAAAATTAAGTAGTAGTTTAGTTAACCGTGACAGACTGAAATACTGTAAATTTGGATAATCTGACAATCTCAATGTCATGTCAGTAGTTAGTTTAGCAGTCTTTTAAAAAAACCTCTGAAATCAAGTAATCAACCATCCTTAATGACCCAACCAGACAATGTCGTGACAATAGAGCACTGGCCTTGACATTTGTGAAGGCTTATTTATAAAAGGAAACATACATGAAGAAATTTATGTGGTTCTTGCCGTGGAACCAGTGACTACTGTGAATAACGTTCACGGGGAGGTCATACTTGACAGAGTGCCAGTGAATAAAATTAGAGCTATTTTGAAAGCTAACTCATGACATATGTCTTATTAAAAGGACAGGGGAAAGAAAGCTATCATGCTAAGGCTGTATTTTTCTGGTTGAAAACTGTTATGGTAAGGCTATATCTTTCTGGTTGACACGGCAGGTTTAGAATGTAAGACTAGAGCAGAAGCTGATATTGTGCTGCTGGTGGATGGCTCATGGAGTATTGGGCGGCCAAATTTTAAAACTATCAGGAGCTTCATTTCCCGTATCGTTGAAGTTTTTGATATCGGACCTGACAAAGTACAGATTGGTAAGTCCCCGTATGTTGGAGGCAAAATGAGGTGTAACTACTACACAGCCAGATAATAAGTGAGTAATGATGGGGTTTTTTCCAGGTCTTGCACAGTATAGTGGAGATCCCAGAACAGAGTGGAATCTCAACGCTTATCGGACCAAACAGACTTTGCTGGAGGCTGTAGCCAACCTACCGTACAAAGGAGGCAATACTCTAACAGGTACATCACGCTGCCAGGATTTTCCTTCACCTCCAATAAAAACAATTCTAGTATTGTTCAGTGAGTCAAATTTGTCTGTGGTGAAAAGGCCTCACAGTTAATTCAGTATGTTCCGGGGAGAGCAGGCACGGCATGTAGTCACATAAACTCAGTGGAAATCTGGGGCAAAGTGGTGGAGGAGAGCTTAGCTGATGAAGAGCTTGGGTTGCTGTTGAGCACATGAGAAGGATAAAAGGGAGTTCCATGTCAAGGTTGGGAGGAAGGCAATGTGAGGGCCCAGAAGAGAGGCTGAAGTAGACCACATAGGATGGTGATACACAAAAAGTAAGAGATTAGAGACTTTGAGAGGGGAGAAGTAGTGTCAGTTGCTGTTATGTCTGGATGATGGGCTGCAATTAGATTCTGAGAGCTTCTAGAAGGAAACATATTGTGGAAGGATGTTGTCAGAGTGAAATAACTAGGATTAAATACTGTCCTTTACCATGACTGCTATATGTAAATAGTTTACAGTGGTGGTTACCTTCTTTATTACGCTAGGCATGGCCCTGGATTTCATTTTGAAGAACAACTTCAAACAAGAAGCAGGCTTAAGGCCCAGAGCTCGCAAAATTGGTGTTCTCATCACCGATGGCAAATCACAAGATGATGTAGTCACCCCTTCAAGAAGACTCAGAGATGAGGGAGTGGAACTTTATGCAATTGGTAAGTATTATATGAAGAGGTGGCCTGCGCCAATCCCCTCCTGCCCATCTCATCTGCTTAGTGCACAGAGAAGTGGCCACATACATAAGTACCTAAAAGAGTATTCAAAGCATGTGTTTAGGGACTCAAATTCATGGCATGATGTTTCACAGCTGTCATTTCTAAGAAGTCTTGTTTAATTGTCTTTTCTGTAAGGTATTAAAAACGCAGATGAAAATGAATTGAAGCAGATCGCAACGGATCCAGATGACACCCACGCTTACAACGTTGCAGATTTCTCCTACCTGGCTAGCATTGTTGATGATGTGACTACGAATCTCTGTAACAGTGTGAAAGGCCCAGGTACATCCCATTTTCACTCTAATTTATCCTTTTTCCATTTATGTGCTTGCACTGCTAATTTCTTTCTGTTACTTATGGGGAGGGGAGCACTGTCTAGCCCTGGGCTGTTTTTTCAGCTGCTGGTGTAAGGATGTTGTGCAGACCCACCTGGGCTATCCTGTAGGGCTTCTTCCTCTCCTTTCAACAACGACTACGTGATGCCTAACATAGCATGACATAGCTGGATGTGCCTTCTTTTCTCCCAGAGTCAGGGATTATGTGTCTCAGCATGTCACCTTTTTAGCCCATTATAGCAGGTTCTCTCTCATCCAATAATGAAAATTTTCACAGCCTCGCTCTTTGCCAAATATTGATGTCTGACAGCCCAAGCGCAAAGCTGAGCACAGAAGAACAGGAATGTTAGGTGATGGTTCTCCAGTGAAACACTGGTGTTGAAGGTGGAGTAGGAACAATAAGGAAGTCATTTGGTGTTGAGGGTGTGATGTGAGTTCTCTCTTCACAGAGTTGTTTTAAGAATTCCTGAGGAAACAGAAACATCAGCAAGTACTTAAAGTGGTTTATTTTTCCTAAGTAATTTTTTTTCATGTTTTATTTGAGATGATAGAAGATAAATTAATATTTTTTTTCTTTGCTTCCACTTGTAGGTGATCTACCTCCTCCCTCTAATCTAGTTATTTCGGAAGTGACACCTCGTTCTTTCAGACTGAGATGGAGTCCTCCTCCTGAGAGTGTTGATAGATACAGAGTTGAATATTATCCTACCTCTGGAGGTAGACCTCAACAGGTTAGCACTGTGTGTTTATTTCTGGCGTTTTCTGCAATAACCTTGGACTTCCACATCACAGTAATGTAATTCTGAAGTTTATGCTGTGTATGGTATAACAGTAAATGAAAAAAAGACTCCCAAGGTCAAGAATATCATGTCTTGGTAACCAAAAACTACAAAAACTACAAAGATGACATTGATTGCTTTGCAAAAATCATGGTATACTGAAAGACAAAAAACTTAGAAGGCCAAGATCATACTAATTTTTTGTTCCATACCATCGATTTCTGAATAGCTTCACAAGGAATGATTTTTTTTGATAGACAGAAGATTTGTTGAACAGTGGTTAACATTGCTTCTCTTCTTTGTAGTTTTATGTGAGTAGGATGGAAACGACGACGGTTCTGAAAGACCTGAAACCTGAAACAGAGTATGTCGTTAATGTGTTTTCTGTGGTGGAAGATGAAAGCAGTGAGCCTCTGATCGGCAGGGAAACAACTTGTAAGTTGGAAATGCAACTTGAGTAACACATCAACAGCCAGTTCGGCACATGGGGAACTGTCCAGTAGGACTTTTGGCACCATGGACTTTCTGAAATTTTTCATTTAAATGACCAAATCACGTTGTGTTAGACTGTTCGTTCAGACCTTGGCTGAAAGACTTTAGCGGTGTGAAACTCTATTGTGGTAAAAAATACTTATCCCAGCTTTTTCCAGGCTCACAAAACAGAGCTGTACAAGACTAGAGCCACAGACGTGAGTTACAGGACAATTTATAAATTCATGAAATTTGATCGTACACAAACACGTTATGCTTTATTTTTTATTCTGGATAATTAATTCCTGCTACTAGCAGCTGTAATTCTATAGAAATTCATCCTAGTTTTATAAAATTAACAAAAAAACATTTCAACACACTGGCATCACTTCTATAACACATAACCGAGTTGTTATGTTTCTGCTCTTAGCTGCCTGCAGGATTGATTTTAGGTATATTTATGCTGAACACAACATAAGGCGACTTTCCTGCCTCTTTAAAAGTATTGAATGTTAGGTGTTCTTTAGGTGTTCTTTCACTTCTTTGATTATTTTGTATTAGCCTTTCCATAAACTCTCAAAGTACGTATATGATTTTTATGAAGTCTGTGATAATTTTTTGATATTTATCTAATTATTTGAGAAATACAGAAAAAAAGAAGGAAGTACAAAAATTCCATTTATAAGTACAGATTCCAAATCAGTCATGGTCTGTTTCATATTAGAGCATTCATGTGAGTTAATGTTGCTTTTTAGAATATGCAAGTGTTCCACTGCAGGCTTGTAAGATACTTTTAACTGTGTGTAGCAAATCTGTCACACATTCAAAATGTGAGGACCATTACCTCATTCTTAAACTGAGCAGAAACTTAAAATACTGCTACTTTCAGATCACCCTTCCACTACCCATTAATGTACCAAAAGCCCACGTGCCATACTCTCAGTGACACTACTCTATGTGCAATATGAGAGGGGAAGAAGGTGAAGGAAATAAATTAACCTGTGTATTTCGTTTGGCAGTGCCAATCTCTTCAGTTAGAAACCTGAACGTTTATGACATTGGATCAACTTCCATGCGCGTGCGATGGGAACCTCTCAGCGGAGCTACGGCTTATTTGTTAACATACGAAGCTGTGAATGCCACAGTCCCAACCAAAGAGAAAGAGGTGAGGGAATCTCTGTTCACTTCCCCAACTCTACCAAAAATAAACTTTGAAAAACCGATGGATTTTCTTGATGTATCCTAGTAGTCAAAAAAGACTGGCACGTCCTTCACAAAGTGCCTTGTACTTGCTGGAATAGTGTATACAATGACATCAGTCAGGAAGCTGTAAATATACTGTGAATCTGCCAAACAAAATTCTCTTGAAGTTAAATCATTGCTTGATGATCTGCCATTGCTTTCTTCAGTTTTTAAACACTTTGTGTTATTTTTCATGTGCAGATGCGTGTCGGACCGTCAGTGAATGAGGTTCAGCTGGTGGATCTCATCCCCAACACCGAGTACACTTTAACAGCTTATGTGTTGTTTGGTGATATGAGCAGTGATCCCCTCACCACCCAGGAAGTGACATGTATGGACACCATAATTTTTGCTTGGTTGTTATTCCTTCAGCAACATTTAACTTCCATTTTATTTCATGCAATAGTTTTCATCTATTCTCTTTTGTTTAGAAGACCCTCTTTTCTGCGTTTTATGCATTTTCTAACACTCATGTATTTCCAAAAGATCTTAAAGGCAATTTCAATGAAAAGGGACCAACTGTTAAAACAAAAGTATTTTTTTCCATTGAATAATGAAGGGAGTTGGCCTGGCAATCTCAAGGTCTGTTTTTAAAAGGTCTTGATTTCACTTGCATTGTCTTAGAAACCTTGTTCCTGAGTTTGGATTTCTCTTAAGTATAGAAAATCCAAGGAAACATGCCATACCAAGAAAAAAATTTATCTAAACACAGCTTCCTTTTTTAAATCTTTCATTAAATATCTTTTCTTGAACACTCCTACTGGCAGAAGTGTGTTTCTGGGCTAGATGCATGTAGTATAGTTGTTCATAATTTACAAAGGAGAAGCAGCTGTACTTCATAGCTCTTTTGCTCATTGCTGGGGCAATAACCTCGTAAGCTGTCTCATCTAATGGCCAGAGCAATGAACTTCACAGGAAGTCATAGCCTCCATTTCAATGAAATGTGTGAAAATAACTCAATTCCTTTTGTGAAAGATCTGTACCTCTGGCGCGAACAATGTTTTCACTTATGACTGCCATTATTTTTACAGTACCTTTGCCTGGACCCAGAGGCTTAACAATTCGGGATGTTACTCACAGCAGCATGAACATCCTTTGGGATCCTGCCCCAGGAAAAGTTCGAAAATACATCCTAAGATACAAAATAGCTGAAGAAGATGATGTAAAGGAGGTAAATGACAGGAACATTTTTGAAAGTACTAGAAAACAGTTCTATTTTGAAGAGCTATGTTACTAAAATTACAGTAAAAGTAGTATCATAAACCACCTTTGAGAATAAAGAATTTCAGTCAGGAAAAGGTACTGATTTCGTGGAACCTGAATAAACACAAGAGAGATTTCTTTGTGTGTCCCCTCTTCTTCTTCTGGAGAGGAAAAAATGCTCCAACTAGCTGGAGAATTTTCCTGTGCTTTGATAAATAGCCATTTCTACTCTTTGCTAAGTGCTATCTTGACAAGCTCTAAGAGGCAATACGCTTTGCAAGGGAGTTAGGAGACAGCACTCAATATTCGGTGTAAGTTTAGGGGAAAATCGAGTAAGGAATACTTCCGTGTTTTTCAGTACAGGAATTTCTGCCATTTAATCAAATGAGGTGTCAGCAATCGAGTGATTTACGGTTCTTAAGTCACTATTTTTATTCTTAGGTGGAAACTGACAGACTCAAAACGAGCACCACTCTCTCTGACCTGTCCTCCCAAACGCTGTATAATGTCAAAGTTGTTGCTGTGTACGATGAAGGGGAATCCCTACCCATAAGCGCAGAAGCCGTCACCCGTAAGTTTTCATGATAACCCTTCTCATGGGTATTTTTGCCTTATGTTCCATTTAAGTTGTATGTGCTGCAATAAATTACTGAGTTGAGGGGGAACTGTAATTTAATCCATCAGAAATATTTTTCTCGCGTTTGTAGCATTATTTGCAACGTGATAATCCCTGGGAATCTGAGAGGAGTTCAGTGTCTTATTGCAGTAAACACTGAGCCTGCAGTGAGATCTCAGTGAGATTTTTTTTTTACACTGGCCTGTGCACCGAGGCAGAGACAGGCTTGTGTTTTTTCTCTGAACGGCTTCACTCTCATCTCAGCCCTGACAAGAGAAAGAAAGAAACCTCCATGGCTCTGTCGGCGAGATCATCGCCCCAGCAGGCAGCTGGCAAAGAGGGTTTAACGCACACCTCGGAGGCAACAAGCTCGCAGAGACTGATCATCCCAGAAAAACGTCAGTTTGATCTTTTCTGCTCCTAGAAAATCCTCCTCAGCCACCCAACCTGGCCTCAAAAGAGCAGCACCATCAGTGTGGCAGAGCCCACACCAGCAGCTGCTCCTTGCGTCTCACCACGTCCCCTCTGCTGACCCAGATGAGGACAGGGTCCCAGCACCCTGCCCTGACCCCTTCCCAGCCAGATCTGGGAGAAAAAAGGAGGGTGAGGCCTTTTTGCTGTTGGTTTTACCCTGCAGGGCTTCTTTTTTTCACCTTTGCCTTGTGATGCTGCCCCAAGTGTGATTACATGGCCAGGCTGCAAAAGGGACGTATCCTGACATTTCCATCCCCCTCGCTGTCCCCGCAGATGGAGCCACGTCCCAGTGCAAGTCCTGCCCCCATCATTGAAGTCAGACACTCCTTTGGAGCAGCCAGGACACCTTGTGCCACTGATCACCACCAATCTGCCCCGGGGAAGGTCACTCCTGACCCACCAAGCTGTGGGATGGCTTGCAGACGGCAGAGCAGGAACAGCTTCACCTCCACCAGCACACAGAGCCCGCTTTCCATTTTACCCTGAGTGGGAGACGTGATAATTAGAGGCTGAGAAAATGGAGATTATTCCTGCACACAGGACAAAGAGGATGCTGAAGCGCCCTGGCTCAACAGCAGAAATTGCAGAGCCTAAAAGTGGTAATCTTCACCTGTGGCAAGTCTCAGAGATGCCTTTGCCTCTTGTGGGACATGAGCTGAGATTTCCCATC
>JAOXNG010000021.1:89792118-89807126 GCA_028566535.1 Scolopax minor
GGTCTCCCCAGAGCCTTCTCTTCTCCAGGCTGAACCCCCCAACTCTCTCAGCCTGACCTCACAGCATTAAGTTTCATAATAACTGGACATAGTTAAAGGGAGCAAGTTACTTTTTTAAAAATGTGAAGTAGGTGAATTATATTTCATATAATCTCATCTCACATTTCAAAAGCACTGGTATAACAAAAAGAGAGTAAGTCAGTGAGAATCACTGCTCTTGAAGGAGAAGCAGAATGATTCCTCTTGTGAACTGGGGGGCACATGAGGTCTCTCATTTACCACTGCTCTAGGGATGCTAAAGAGGTGCAGTTATATAGTGTGACGCTGTTTTAAAATTAATCTAAATAGTTTAGTTGTTTACTCCAGTGAAATCCTTCTATGGCAAAAATGAGAAATTCTCAAGCCTGTCATGTGCAAGTGCGTGGTCCCGCGCTGCCTCACCCTCCAGCTCCCGAGGAGCCACATAAATCTGCAGTTTTTCCTTCAGAATCTGACAGCTGTTATGCAGCCTGACTCATGCCTTAAATATTCATGGAAAGACCGTGTCATTGTGCTCCTTTTTTCTTCTGGATTAGACTCTTGAAATATTTGGGGGCTTCCTTTGTTCTTCCCTACACTTTGTCATGGTAGAAATACTCTCCTAAAAATAATGAGTAAAGGTTTTAATGGTGCACCTACCACAGAGTGGGACACAGTATGACATCTGTAATGAGTCTTGGCTGATAATTAATAATGGCACTGATTTCTTGGTAATAAAACTTTCAGAAGTTTATATATGTTCATATCCTGTTAGATTTTATAGTTTTGAATTATGTGTTGTTTCCTGTCTTTCAGCTTGTCCTCTTATTTACTTGGATGGATACACTTCACCTGGTAAGTAACTGTCTCATATTTTGGAAAAGATACAAATGCATCTGTGCCAGCTCTACAGTGCTTTTAATTTTTTTTATATTCTCTCCGGCTTTAAAGGTTTCAAGATGCTGGAATCTTATAATCTAACAGAGAAGAACTTTGCTTCTGTACAAGGCGTGTCTCTGGAATCAGGCTCTTTCCCAAGCTACGTAGCATATCGGCTCCACAAAAATGCCTTTATCAGCCAGCCCATACGGTGAGTAAGCCTGGAAGGCTCCTGTTGAGGGCAAGCAGGTGAGGAAGGTTTATAGAGTTTATAAATGACATCATTAATATCTCACAGATGATGCTTTTTATTTGATGCTTTTTTTATGAAGTCCTGGAAATATACACCAAAACCCATCTATCATTGTTATCATTAAATGTTAAGTTGTTTCTTCTATTGTGATCTGTTCACTATTAAACCAGTTGCTTATTGTTCTTCTTTTTTTTTTTTTTTTTGAGGTTATGCTTCTTAACCATTCGAGTAGCATATAATCCAGTTTGTCCTTAGACAGCTGAGCAGCAGCCTCCTTAGGACAACAAGCTGCACGTTGATGGAGGGAAAGGGTTTCATTATGAGGGATAAGCACCATTTTTTGGAGCATGGTTCATTCTGCAGTACGATGATGGCACATTGATGCTATTGACTTAGGGTAGTTTCTTCTCTACTTGAGTTGCTGTATTTGGCAAATGAAGTGGAGTTTTCAAGAGGTTCATTCTTTCAAAAATTTTTCACACAAAAAACCCCTGTTAGAAGTTAGTTTTACTAAGAGGAGAACAGTTCCTCTCTTTTTGTGTTTGCTCCCCTGCTAACTATTTAAGTTTCAAAAAAGTAATTTTGAGTCAGAGGAGATGCCTGAAGATAGCCCAGTCTTCCTATTAAATTTAAGGAAATATAATCTTCTTTTCATGCAAGCTTTTGAAATCTTCTGCAGTCATGCCATGTTGGGTAAAGATCAGGTCACAGGCACAGGAGCTGAGGTGTATGAAGAAGTAATTTCATTTTGCCAGACTTCTCAGCTCGCAACTTTAAAAGTTGAGGACTCGAGGACTTTCTGAGTTCATTGACGTGCCATTATAGCTATGGGAGTGACAGATCTCTGACAGCCTGGATTTTTATGATGTGGGCAAGTACAGATAATCCCAGTCACTGGGATCCTGTTTTGCAACTCCTTACATTAAGATTAAACTTACATTTAGCAGGCTAAGATGATAAACAGACTTTTTATGTATTTTTTTTCAGAATGCTGTGATGTCTGTTTGCTGTAAAGGGTGGAGTAGACTTGCCAGAGTATTCTGGGCATTTATTTTCCATAAGAAGCCAGGAAATAAAACTCTGTTTAGAGTCAGCAAAGCAATAATTGTATCCTGATTCCTGTGGCATCATTGTTTCAATATTTGAGATAACTTGGTATCCCAGTTATAAATAGTGTTGCCATATCTACTTTAATATTTTATTTCTTGCACTGTGCTGTGTGGTGGTGTTTACTTAGTGATTGTGCTATTATTGCAGAGTTCATAATTGTATGGATACAAATGATTGCCTAGAATAGAGAAGCTTTTCTCTTCATTTTAAGGTCTCTCTGTTTATGTTCATGAGGTCAAATCCCCTTCTCATCTCCATTAAAACTGTTCAGGAAAAGCAGAAACTGCCTCCTTTCTTACAGATCCCTTCCTGCCGTCCCTTCCCTCCCCTTCAGAAAACCTTGGAGGCCATTTAATGCATGTTTGTATTTACTTTTGTCTTTCTGTTTCTTAATGTCGAACAGTCTGAAGAGCACAAATCTAAACCTCTGCCATTAATGAATCAAAGGAAGCCAAAGTGCAGGGAATACACTAAATGCATCGGTTGTTGTATCTGTGCCTGAAGGGCAGCAATAGTTAAGTGCTTTTTTCTGTTGCCTGTCAAAAATAGGCCAGAAGAAAAAAAGAGTAAAGCTCTGTTCCTATTTTCTGTACTTATCATCAAGGAATTTGAAATATATGTAGTTTATGCATAATCTTGCCACAGGAATACGTCTCTAAGAGTTCTTGGTTGTATTCTGGCTTCCTCCCTAACCGAGGTGCCGAGACCAATTGAAGACAGACTGTGAGTTCATCCTAACAAATCACACAGTGATTTTTATCACAAAGTTCTTTTCTATTTGAGAGTGGTTAAAACGCTGAGTTCCGTTAAACACTGCGGTTTCCCCATTACTCTCATGTCTTTTCTTTGAAAAAGAGAAAATGATGAGCATCTTGTTTTCCATGTTTCCATGTGAAAAATGTTCTCACATTGTCATACCAGGGAGATTCACCCCGAGGGATTGCCGCCATCTTACACCATCATCCTGTTATTCCGTCTGCTGCCTGAGTCCCCCAACGAGCCTTTTGCCATTTGGCAGATTACAGACAGAGATTACAAACCCCAAGTTGGAGTTGTTCTGGATCGTAAGGATGATTTTGCTTATTGTGCAGAGAATTTATACATTACATTACTTTGCATGCATTCTTCCTAAATATTTCCAAAACCAAAGCATTCTTACATGGTAAAAGGATTATATGCTTTTAGTTTTAAAATATAAATCTCTTTTTTTAGTTACTTTGTACATAGATTATTTTTTCAACTAAGAATAATTCCACTAAGCTACGTTTCATCCTTGGTATTACCTCTAAAACCAAAGGAATGCACATCTATGTATTTATGGGTCCCTAAGACCATCTATATCAAAGCGTTTACCCGTGTGAGTAATATACCACATTTTATCCATAAGTATATCTTAGGATGGTGGTTTTAGTAGTACATATAAAAATGAAATGTATTATTTTCATTTATTGCAGCTGCCAGCAAAGTGATGTCATTCTTCAACAAGGATACAAGGGGAGAGGTTCAAACTGTGACTTTTGATAATGATGAAATAAAGAAAATCTTCTATGGAAGCTTCCACAAGGTAAAGGATTCAAATGATGAATGTTGCTTTCTGGAGTGCTGTTCTTTGAAACAAAGGACAAAGAAGCAGAAGTTGCTGTCAGTTATATCCAGTCTTTGTATAGACTGGAGTTGAAGGAGTTGTATAGACTGTAAATTGAAATATGGACTTACAGATTATAAAAAATAAGATCTCTGAAGTTATAGCTCTTCTTTTTGTTATTGAGTTAAAGTCCTGCTTGGAACCAATATAAGAGATTTGTCAAGGTTGTGTAAGTGGAGGGATGTATCTGAACAAGACATCACAGCCTGATTCCTGGCACATGAAAGAGGAAGAATAAAAGATAAACTGAAAAAAAACCACAAAAAAACCCAAAAAACAAAAACAAAGGAAAGGAAGTTGTGATAAGAAAAGATTGGGGGGACTGTAGTGATTTGGAATCATCCAAAGGAACAGATATAACCACAGAAAGGAAGTAGATATTGACTCATAGAAAAAGGCAGGGAACCAATTTTGGGAGGTGAAGAGCATATTGAATAAGATTCATAAGTTTAACAAGCATAATAAATACATATGTATATATTTCATATGTATATATGTGTATTGGTGTTTTTTTGGCTTAAATTCACTGAGCCTAAAATGTGTTCCAAAATAATATTGACTGAGGAAGCAACAATAATGACAGAGAGCCCATCAAAGGTCATATAACTTATTTGTTATTGTTATTTGTGATTTAGAATGAAACTCATGGTTTTTGAGTTGTCCAAATGGCCAGTGAAATCCTTACATGTTACTGAAGCTGCCTTCAGCTGGGATAGCTTTGTGCTTGCTTTTCTGATTTTTGTGCACTGAATTATGACAAATTGCTCCTGCCAGGCTTCCTGGCTTCCTTCCCTCTAGCTGTCAGGGGGTGTTTGACTCAGGCCACATATCAGTCTAAAAGACAATTTAAAAAACATTTTCCTGCAGTGTTAAGCATATATGTTTAGGGCAATGAAATGCGTTGCAATTGCAACATTTTTGGTCAGCTGAAATGCACATTCTCACGTTTTCATTTATCTCCCTTCTGTTTAGTTTAGTTTAGACTAAATATGGCCAGAGTATTACATTTGTTTTCTTTATGATACCCTCCTGCTGTGTAACCAGTGTTCTTTGAGGATGGAGATAAGAGGTTGCCTCTGTCTCTACTTGCTGATGCTGGAGGCCACGCTGGGCTGACAGCGGGGAGAGCTCCCTGGTGCCAGCATCACCTTTGGTGACTTCATCTATTTGAAACATGGATGATGACAAGAATCACACAGGACTATAAAAGCTCAGGATTTGACAGAGAATTTCCCAAACTGCTTCTGTGTCACATCTAATTATTCCTGTGTTTACAACTTATTTAACAGTTAATTATTTTTGCATGTATGAATAGACGTTAATGTCTTTGGCTTTGGGACTGGTACTTATAAGTAGGCTTGGATCACACCAACATCAGTGGTGTGATAAACAGAAAATGTTGTCCTTGGCATTTGGCAGCTGAATTTTCAGGAAATGTAAAAGTGGAGTCAACTTCTCACCAAGAAGTCCTGCTAAAACCCTGGGCAGCAGGTAGCGTTCCTCATTTGAGATATCAGTGTGAGAGCTGAGACTTCCCTTCTCCAGGCCAGTGGTGGGAAGCTCTCTGGGCCCTCTCCCACCAGCAGCTTGTTTGAAGTGGCTGATGCTAATTTAAGTGACATTCAGAGCCATATTTTTCCCTGCAGTTCTTCTGATTGTGATAGACCTGAGCAGAATTCACCTACAGTGATCTGTGCTCATTTATTAGAGCAAAGGGGGAGCAACTTACAACCTCACCAACACTAGTTATGTCTGGTTATTATACTGACTAGTGAAAAATAATTACAGGGGAAATAAAAATCCAGCATTTTATAGTATTTTAATAGTTAAATACACTCATGCATATGAACAGAAAGAAATCCTATTATGCCAAACGATGTACAGGAGTAGCAGATATTTGGAAATTATGTTAAAGCTCTGGAACTATGAATTCTTCAGCAAAAATTAACGATGTATGAGTTATTTAGTGCTGGAAACAAAAGGAAACGACAGTTCAGATTTTGATAGTGTTTAGAGTAACCAGAGTAGCCTTGATTTAAAGAGCAGTATTTGGGACTTTTCACCCCATAACTGAGCTGACTCCTCTGGATTGTCTCCAGGATGATTAGGGAGATTGCTGTATGAGTCAGGTTGTTAATGATAGACAGGATCATGGGGTTCCCCAGCTCCTGTGCTGGGAAAGCCTCATGTATCAGCCATGGTAATTAGCTCCTAATAAAGGACAGCAGTAGCTTCAGCTTGGTGAAGGAAGGAAAGTAAGATTAACACATTTCAGAAGGTACTTTTGCAATTTCTCCTGCCATCCAGTTTCAAAGAAATAACACGTCTTTAGAATGCGAGAAGGTGTGTTCCAAAATATCCAGCATTTTTGTGGTTTTCATTCGATGACTTCCTGGCTCGTTCCAGGGAAGCAGAGTTAACTACACCTAACTGTGCAGGGAAATTTGCTTTGGCGTCCTCGACGGCTTCGCGCAGCACAGCTCTGGTGAGAGCTGTTGAACCTGGCAAGCCCCGTAGGAAAAATCCTGACTGCCTGAGACAGTCATTAAATTTATAACTGAATGTTTTGGAGAGACAGATGACTTCTACTTTCTTATTCTTGCCGTGGAAGACTTCCTTTCAGCTCGCAGCTTTGCAGTAGTTGGCCACAGGAAATTTGATAATGAGTGTGTGTCGTTCTGCTGATGCACACACGGGGTAACAGTTTGCTCAGTTTATTGATGTGGTTTGTTTAGCAGTGCATCAGATCTCCACCAACGTCCGTCTTAGAAGGGGGTCCAGAGAGAAAGATTAAACAGTGTTTTCTTTCTTAAAACCTCAGTGCCTTCTGGCACTGGAAATGATCAGAAGTGACGCTTTGTGCTGGAAATTGAAGAGAATGTTTCTGTTAACATTTTGTTGTTAAAACCAAAACGATGTTTTGTTTACTGCAAACACTAGATGTATACTTTTGTTAGATTTATGTAATACCGGGGCCATGAGGTTCAGACTGGAATTCCAAGCTGGCACGAAATCAGCAGGGAGCTGAGGGAATGACTCGGGGCAGCCCTGCTTAGTTTTGACTGCTGGGGTCGCTTCTTCCTTGGACAGACAGACGATGCTCAGCAGCCAGCGCGGCCTGAACATCTCCAAACCGATGCTCCCCATTCCGCACTGCGATGTAGATTCCCCTCTCCTAAGTTTCGTGTGCAAATGAAAAGGCAGTAATATGTGTTCCCTATGCTGATGTCATTTGCTTTTTCTAATTTGTGACAAATAACATTCCACTAGATGGATTTGCACACTAGGTACCTTTAAGAATTAGCAAATTACATCTGCGATGAGTTTAAGCTGTTTGATGCATTAGTTAACCTGTAAAATTTAGTATTACAGTCAAATGACTTAAGTATATGATGTATAACTAGTAATGAATTTAAAGTTATAGCATGGTGCTTATTTTATTTTGTGGAAAATTTGGTACATAATACCAAAATGTACTTTGGACACACTCCGCTGTCTTTCCACCAGTTTTTTACTTGGTCAATGAACAATGTTGGGAATGTTAATTATAAAAACACTTGTGTAGACAGCACTGAGAATGAAACTGTGTAATGCCAACTGGATTTCAGATGACAAAAAAATGAGGGCAGTTTCAAAAGTCCTAATTCCAATTATATAAAGCATAAGCACATAAAGTTTAGAAGGTTTTAGATAAGTAATGCTGATGCCCTGGAGGGAGACTGCTCCACATGGGAAAATATTTAATATGGAAAAAAAGAACAGATTCTCAGGAGATTGTTCAGCGCTTGTTGACTCAGGACATTTAAGGGAATCTCTGCTTCAGCTTTATGCCAATTTTTTTAAGCGGTCATCAAATAGCAATATATTTCTGAAGGGTTATGTACTGTGATAACAGAAGCTTTAAAACATAAAGACATACTTCAAGGATTCTTCACTGCTGATCTTAATGTGTTAATATTTTAATAGCTAGATAGATGTTATAGTGTGTATAAAATATATGCAGCAGGTAAGGTATATAAAGCCACTGAGACCTTTCTTTGGCATAAGATGTTCTTCCAACAATCACATATTAGAGTTAGAAAAATGCCAGACCCTTGTTTCTTCCTTGGAGACTCCTGAACATCTTCTGTTTTCATAGATATGTATGAAACCCACTTGCATAACATTCACCATATGTATTATACATTTTTGGAATGATAACCTTTGCTTCAGTTTTGTTTGTTCTTCTGTTTAAGGTTTGCTGTGTTTAAGGTTTACCCCAAACCTTTATTCTCTTCTCCTGGTAAACTTACTCTCTCTTTGTTACACTCATTCCTTTCTCCCTCCAAAGTTTCCCTAATTTCCAATAATTAATCTCTTCCCCTTATTCCCTGTTTCCCCTTATTTTCACATATGTTTTTGTAGCCAGATTTCTCTCATGGAAATGTCTCTCTTGCCTCTTCGATGATTTTGTCTTTTTCTGGGCAGGCTTCTCTGCTCGCTTCCTGTGTCTCAATGCAACTAGTGCCTCTGGTTGAGTCATATGTGGAAAGGGAACCCTGGATCTTTGGATCTGAAAAATCTCCTCTCAGAACTGCAGACCGAGTATCAGCCACTGGGCAGGCACAGGCTCATAAAACTCTTGTGTGGTCCAATCATAAGAGGACAAGAAAAGCTTCTATTCACTTCCTCTCAACAATTCTTTTTATTTTTCACTTTTCTGCCATCTTAAAGCAATTTCCGTGAAAACTTTTTAAATAGTTCATTGTGGTTCAACTATTATATTAAATAGTACTTCTTAGCTGTGCTTTTCTATTCATCCTGTTNNNCTTCAACATGTTTTAAGGAGGTTACTAATGTCATAGAGTGTCCTTGAGTTTGAATTTTTCCACCAGTTGAAAGTAAAGCAGGATTACTAGGAAGAAAATTTAAAATAGTGTTACCTAAAGACTGAGATACTGTTAAAGTATTTAAATAAATATGCTTATGTGCCTTTTCTAAATATTATGTTAAACTTTTTTTCAGGTCCATATTGTTGTAACTTCATCAAATGTTAAGATTTATATTGACTGCAGTGAAATACTGGAAAAACCAATTAAGGAGGCTGGGAACATCACAACTGATGGCTATGAAATACTTGGGAAACTTATGAAAGGAGATCGGCGATCAGCAACAGTAAGCAATAAACAGTAATCATTAATTAATGCAAAACGTTTAAATGAACCATTGAGATTAGAAATTCATGACTGCTAAGAAAGATAACCCCCAATGGCTTTATGGTCTATAAACCCATAATGAAAAAGTGGCTGCTACTATGAAGGGCATATCAAGTATTTTGATGGATTAACTATACTTAATATGTAATCGATGGTATTACCTGGCCTTCATATTAGAAGATTTAAGCCTGCAATCTCACCCATGTGTGCAAACCCTAACACCTGGAGAAGATTCCTGATGATCAACACCAAAATGTTTGGTTGCATCAAACTACAGGCTGTTGAGGTGAAAAAAGAGAGGAACCTGCTTTTACCGTCCAGTCTACATAAGGTCACACTGCAGCCCGTCTGCAGAACCCCTCCCTCCTAATGTCAGTGGAAAGTTCCACACATGAATCTGAATAAATATTTAATCCTTAGAGCTGGTCAAAAAGTTTTTCAGCCAGATTTTGTGTTGAAGTTCACAGGTATTCAGCCAATATAGAAGTTCATTGGTATTATTCATTAAACATTGCAAAATATTTCCCGAGTCTCTTTCTATGGTTACCTTTTGCCCCAGAGCCAGAGCAAGCTCCCATACTTGAAGTTCTTGTGGTCTAATGTAGGCTTGGTTTTAAATTTTTCATTTTAAAATTATTTTTCTGTCAGTGTCAAAAAAAAGAAGCAAAAGTCTGAATGACATCAACTACATGAGAAATAAATTGCTTGAGGAGTCATTTTTAAAGATAATGTCACTAGGTTTCATGAATAACGTCTCTAGTATCTTTCAAGAGTCCTCCTTTCTTTTACAGTTAGAAATCCAGAATTTTGACATTGTATGCAGTCCAGTTTGGACCAGCAGAGACAGATGCTGTGATCTCCCTTCTATGGTAAGTGTAAATGAACAGGAGGCTGTTCAGAGAATCATTAACAAATTTAACAATATCGATACTAGGCTGGTATTATACCTCGTACTGAGAAACCACCTCAATCACAGTCGTCAGAGCAGACAGTGAACAGCCAGGCATTTTGGAGTTTTATGTCTGAGGGACAACAGTTGTACTGGACTAGAACTGAGTCCTCTAGGAAGGGTGGGAAAAATGCCAGTTATAATTTGCATTTCAGTGTCATTTAAGACCCTCGGTATTATGAATGGAACAGCTATAGTATTGTTTTATTTAATCTCTTCTTAGATTGGCATTCAAAAAATAATTAGTTTATTCTTTGTCAGTTCAAGTTGATTGTCTAAGGGATCTAAACATTAGAACAGAAATTGCATATGAATTTTATTTTGCTTGTGCCTCTGTTGTTAGTGTCTTGTATAGCTCACAGGGGAAATTTGCTAAAAATATGAAAGATCTTGTACAAATGTTTGGAAGTCAGTGTTTAGCTGTGAGTTTTGCTTGTACTCAAAACCAGTGTAATAGAGAACCTTGCTGTTATTGTTTTAGGAAAGTATGCTGACACCAAGTACTTTTTTTATAAAAAAAGGACAGTAATAGTTGTGATTGAATTTTCAGAGAGATGAAGCCAAATGCCCAGCTCTTCCAAATGCTTGTACCTGCACTCAAGACAGCGTGGGACCTCCAGGACCCCCCGGACCAGCTGTAAGGAACTACTCACAATAAACAGACTTTCTGATGTTTAATTTTATGGAAGGGGTTTTGTCTTGGTTCGTGGGTTTGTGAGACAGTAGTCTGTCAGAGAGATAGTTACTGTCAACAGGTCTATAACATCGTGGTAATCTATTCCCCTTTTATTTAGTTTAAAACACACATGGGCAGCTCCTACCACCTCTACTTGTTTATCTGATAATCCTTTTCCCATATTTCCAGAGTGATCGCTGTGATTAGCTCCTCGTTGTTTGATAGGCTGAAAGAATCTGGCCCGATCTCAGATGTCTTGCACTTCATGGGCAAGATGTTTTTAATGGACTGTGCAAATATTTTTCCTAAATACAGAGTCAGGATTTCACTCCAAGGAAAGATTCTTTACTCTGTCAGGGAAATAAATTAGTTACTCTATTTTATTTTTTTTTTTCTTATGTGGAGTGATAGCAATCTATGGAATGGGTATGCTCCTGCAAATTGCTTTGAATATAAGGGCCAGTAGTCCTTCTACTCCAAAACTGTCAAAAATGCTACATGAGGAGTCTAAAGCCCAGTTAATTTGTCTGGCAGTCTGCTAGAGAGGTTATCCAGTTTTTGATATAGATAAAATGAAGAAGTGTGTGTCTGAAAAGAGTAAAATGACAGGAATATTTCATGGGCTGAAGTGGCAAGGCCGAGGTGGATGTGCTTTACCTGAGTTTTTGATGCATCTTTTATTCTGCTACTCTTTTTAGCAGTGTGATCTATACGCTTCAAAACTTGATAAAGTACTTGATAAAGAGGACATAACGCACACCACTATGATGTACCCTGGCTTTCCCTGTATTAAATACATTTTCTTTCCAAATATTCAATTTAGGGCGGCCCAGGCGCTAAAGGTCCCAGAGGTGAAAGGGGTTTGACTGGATCATCTGTAAGTATCTTTCTGGAATGCATCTATAATGTTCTACATGCTCACCTGTATGGAAGTTTGTATGCTTAGCTCTATGCTGAGCTAAGAATGGAGATTGAAAATCTACTTGGAAATATGCCTATATGTTATTTATGTGCAGCCTACCTATTTGAGACTACAAATACTTGCCCTATGTATATATGTAGCCTCAAAGTCACTGACTGCATGTCAGGAAACTAGAGTCCATTCATCAGGGTGTTGATATACACTCTGCAGCATCATTGTCCTTTTTCCTTTACAGAGGAGACAGCTATACCTCTAATTAATGCTGCCAGAAGGCATGTATTGGCCTGGGACCACCAACATGAATCAGAGAATAGTTTATGAAAGGATGTATGACTTGGATAAGCATTAAATGTGTCTCCAGGCTTCTGATCTTAAGAGTCAAACTGAAATAATTTTGTAGTTCCACATCTACAGGTTGTCATTTCCAATCTTGTTTTACTTTTCTGCTTTAAGGGGCCTCCTGGTCCTCGTGGTGAGACGGGTCCTCCTGGTCCTCAAGGTCCCCCAGGTCCACAGGGCCCCAATGGGCTTTCAATCCCAGGAGAACCGGTGAGTGGCCATTCTGGGTGCGGGTGACAACGCGTATGACATTTGCTATTCCTCATAACACAGTAGTAGCATGAAATAAGTTATTTCCTCAAACAAGTCTTTCAATGCAATAGCATTTTCTATCCTGAATGTGACATGTCCTTATGGGACACCTGTGAAGGGACAGTCTAAGTACGTTGCCCTACTCTGCTTTCAGTCTTGCAGCTCTTCTGTAGTTTCTGGGCCTTCAAGTTCTAGGTCTCAAAACTATCAAACTGTAGTGCAGGAAAACTAAGCATGCAATATGACTCTGAAAACTTTCTCCCAGATTTACAGGCCCGACTTCTGTATTTCTGAGCTTAAGTCAGTAGCTGGAAGTTCAGAGAGGCAATGGGTGCCTAGATCTGTTATACAAAAGCACCCTTTGTTCCTTGGAGGCTTTCTTGGCAACAGCATGTGTGTTTTAGTGAGTGGCTACTTCTGATTTCATGTACATGCCTTCCATGCCAGAGTAACTCTATTAACACTGATGAAATGTCACCAGAGTCTGGTTTCTATAGCAGATAGGTAGGTAACCCTTTGTCTACATTCTGAATGAATGAAGACTGCTTTTGCCATATTTTAATAAGTAATCACCTCAAAAGCAGGAATATAGTGTAGCTGGTTCCTGTTTAGGATTATCTTGAATTTTTATAAAATCAGGGGCTTTTTGTATGAAGTCTTTCATTAAAATATAAAGTTTATTGAAAAAATTATATCAAATTGATGTCTGAATGCACACTATCTAATTTTAAATTTGAAACCAGGTTACCTTCTCAGTCTGCAATGGAATCTGGGAAATGGGAAACAGAATGTGCTTTAAGAAAGACATTAGGTATACCTTCTCTTTTGTAAGGACAAAGATTTTCCTAACCATTGTAGATGCTTTTCAGGTTTTTGTTTTATATTGAGAAGACAAACTTCATTGAGATAACTTAGACGTGCCAAACGGCGGGAAAGGCCAAATACATTCTTTTGTGTGTCATCAGCAGTTATTGATACTGGATTATCATGCCAGAAACTGTGGAAAATAAATATTGTATTGTCAAATTTAGATAGTCTGGGTTTAGACTGTGCATTTATGTGCTGTAGTGTATGTGGAATACAAGTTAATTGTGAAAGGCAATACATGTTCACACACCTTGTGTCCTGGAAATGTGTAATGCCTTTTAGACCATGGGTTAGAAAAAAATAGTGATACTTTAAAAAAATTGAGTTCTTGCCTTTCGTGAGTGTAGATGTCTCCATTAACCAGTTGACAAAAATAAGGGAGATTGGGAGAAAACTTGGTTTACTCCATAATACATAGTTTGCTTATGGATTCCTTAGTTTAGGTATCTTGCAGGAAATATTTTGTGCCCATTTACCAAACTTAATTAATTTTCTGATCTATTCTGTAATTCATAATGTCTAATTTATGGACATTATAGGGTCGTCAAGGAATGAAAGGGGATGCTGGCCAGCCTGGACTACCAGGACGATCGGTAAGTTGACAGTTAGACAAGATAATGTCATTTTACACTGTTCCTAATGCAGGTTGGCTGCTGGACAGATGTCTTTGACATCACCAGGAGTCATGGGGTCTTCTCATACATTCCCGAGTAATAGTTTTGGAAACATAATTATCTTACACTTAGGAATTTGAAATGTAGGAAATAGTAAGCCATTGAAAACAGCAAGAGTGAAAGTACAGCTGGACTGAGTCAAGCCAAATCTCAGTCTGGACGGTTGTGAATGCACAGGGACAGACCAGGGGATTGGGAAAAGCACATTGATAACTCCCTGGGAAGGTCTCCCAACTCCTGACCACCTGCAGTTGAAAGTCTTCCTAAAATAAAAAGATGCTGAACCTTTGCTGAACCACTCTTCAGACCACCCTTTGGAAGTCAGATGGTCTTGAGACACTAATTGTGTGCTTTCTGACAGAAGAAAGCAATATTAAATTTCACTTACTTGCAGGTTTCTATATTTTAAATTAGGATTAGGTTTTGAGGAGAAAAAATAAGGGTTTTTTTTTTTTTTTTGGATAATCAGCCGGATTTGGATAAGCTAAGGTCATCCAACTGCACATGTGTTGACATAACTAATCTTCCTTGATTACTCTATTGCCCTTGATTTTACTGCCTACCTGTTTAATTTTAGGGTTTATTTTCTACCCAGAAGCTACAAGTGACAGAAACAGAGAATTTAGAAAGTGTAAAATAAAGGAGCAGAATATTAAAAAATAGGACAATAAGGGGAAAAGAATATTAAAAGAGCAGTCTGATTTTTGGTTCTTTAGATAGACTCTGGCTGATGACTGCAGCTAGGCTTCTCCTAAACGTTGGGAGTTTTTTATTGCTGTAAATGACAAAAAGCAACACTGAGGACAGTTAAGTATTTAAATGCGTATGTATACAGTGGAGTGATTAGCATAGCAGTGATGTTTGCTCTGTCATCAATGTGCTTTATTATTCCATTTCCCTCCAGGGAACCCCAGGTTTACCTGGTCCACCTGGGCCAATGGGACCTCCAGGAGAAAGGGTAAGGTGTCCTCAATGTACCTTCTCAAAAGACCAAGTGATGTGGTTAATTTGGTTTTGTTTCTCTTTTTCTCTTCTTTATCATATCTTTCTGTTTCCAAATGCTTTTTCAAAAGAAGTCCTTTTATCAGTATCCAACCTGGAGAGACAGAAGTGGAAGGACTGGAAAAACCTAGGGGTGAAAACCTCCTGAGATGGCCATAGGGTAGCCAGACAAGTTCTGTGAAAATTGCTCTGCTCCTTCTCTTGATGGGTTTCCTCAGGTGACTGCA
>JAOXNG010000021.1:89839202-89849327 GCA_028566535.1 Scolopax minor
AAGGCCAGGCTGGATGGGGCTTGGAGCAACCTGGTCTGGTGGGAGGTGTCCCTGCCCAGGGCAGGGGATTGGAACTCGATGATCTTAAAGATCTCTTCCAACCCAAACCATTTTATAATCACTGACGGCTATCTTTCAGCAGTTTGTCATTCTGTGGCGGATTATTTTTCAGATGCAACCTAGTATTTTGACATTATCTCTGAATTATTCTTTCTGGAGAAGTAGGTTTGGGTCTTCTAGCCAAAGCCTGGTTTATTGCCAGGTTCTATCAGAAATGCAACCACAAATCTTCAGGGAGGGATGAATTACATGTCCTCATTTAAATAGAACCCCCTGGTCCTGTTACATTCAATGTACTGTCAAGAAACACTTCTTCCTTCAGAAGACAAACCAGCAGTTCACAGCACTGCCAGGAGCGATGCCAGGAGGAGTCTCCGTGCCCCATAGCTCTTTCCAGTGATGCTGCTCTTCAGGAAAAATGCTGAAATATGTTGTGTCAGTGGGTGGGAAATGCTGCCTTCAGATCTTTGATGAACAGAGGAGAGCCTTGATTCCTTGTTTTCATTTTTTCCCCTGGGGTTATTCAACATGCCAAGTCTAAAATTAATGCTCACGATGATCTTACAGTGGAGTGAAACGCTGGCACTGGAGGCTTTTATGGGCTGTGATGTCACGCCTAGAGACAAGTTTGTTTATGTGGTTGAAAGTGGAGTTACTGGGTTTTCCCATTGCTTTTTGTCTGCCCATGCCAGTACAGCCTGTTCTTGCAGAGTGTTGGGTTCCTAAGAAATGTTTTTGAAAAGAAAAACAAACATTATCTTTTAGATCTGTAGACATCTTCTCTTTAGACCTTTTATTTATCATCTTAACCTTTCTGGTGTGATATCATAATCCTCCTTGACACTAATTCAATATTTCTCTGCATTGGTCAATGGTCTGGATTGCTCAGTGTTGTAACTGCAACTGAAAAAGCAGGTTGATTCTTATAATGTCTTACCCTGATCTTTTTTTTTTTTTGTATCCCTGAAGAGCTCAAAATTTGTTTTGGATGTGTTCAGATTGATGATAAATACTTCAATTGCAAATTTGGATTGTTAAAAAAGATGTGATGATGCTACTTCAGATCATGTTTTGGAAATTCATGAGTTGAAAACCTGCCTTGCCTTCAAACCCAGCAGCAGACTCATGAGAGGAAGGACACAATAAATACGCTGTTTTCAATGCACCGCCTTGGGCTGGAGAAGGACTTAGACCATTCTTATCAAGGGATGACTTTGATGTGTGTGCGAATATCAGTTTGCAGCTTGGCTGTTGTTCCTCGCTGTAGCTTTTCCCTTTTTTGGTCCACAAGATGGATTTATGTCTCCAAGCCTGCTTGAGCAATGCCTTGCACAGAAGCACTGTAGTGTCATTTTGTTGACCTGTGTTGCTGAAGAACATCCATGGTAATGCTCTTCAGGGCCAGTCCAGATATGGGTAATGTGGAAATAAATCTGTGCTGTAAAACTGCTCGTGAGGAAGAGTAAGGTCAGCCAGAGCTTGGCCAGGTTAGGTGTAACCAAAACAGCATCAGGCCAGAGGGGCCAGGACATCACAAAGGTATCAGTGAAAACAATCATAGAATCATAGAATTGTCTAGGATGAAAGGGACTTTTAAGATCATCGAGTCCAACCATTAATCTAACTCTAATAAAAAACCATCACTAAACCATGTCTCCAAACATTATGTCAACACATCCTTTAAATCCCTCCAGGGATGGTGCCTCAACCACTTCCCTGGTCAGCCCATTGCAACATTTAATAACCCTTTCAGTGTAAAAATATTTCCTAATATCCAACCTGAACCTCCCCTGGTGCAACTTGAGGCCATTTCCTCCTGTCCTATCAATAATCAATTATGCCTCTACAGATTGGCATAATTTATTTTTTTTTAATGTAGAAACAAAAATGTCTCACTTCGGTTTGCTGTAAAGTTTCATAAATGGATCAGCATCGCTAAAAACCCACAACTTCATGGCGGGAATCTTGCTTCAAAGCCTTTCTATTTGTTTGTTTTGCTGCACGCTATAGATTCTGCATTATATTTACTGAACATTTGCTCCTTACTGACTTGTCGTTCTGGGTGTGGTGGCTCCCAGTCGCTGTCTACCCTTCTTTGGAAGTTTGCTGTGAAGAAGGAGACTGTGCTAAAGCACTTGGGTCTTTATTTTGGACCACTAATTGGAAAAGATTTGCAGAGGTAATAAGTATGTGCTATTTTGTGGAGAAAAAGCAGCAAAAGACGGCATGTATGTTCTAGACCCATGAAGTATTTCTTGTCCAGAGAGAATGGAAGTCAACCAGGAGTCTTTCCATTGACTGTACTTGGATTTTGGATTAATTTTTGTGTATGCAAGTGGCGTCCAAAGGTCTGAGCTGTTCACAAATGGTCCATGTCTGTTGTAGTTACTAGAAAAGGCAGGGAATGGGCTAGAGTTCAAAGCTTCAGCTTTTTCGATTCCAAGTCAAACAGACAAAAAGAAGAAAGATGCCATTATCCAACCTGCTGCAGTCCTTCAGAGCACTGAGTTTCCCTGTGATTTCAACTCCTCAGTTATTAGAAAAAGTAGCAAAAAATTTACTGGCTAAAAGTACGTTGGGCAGGAACTGGTAAATCTCAACTAAGGGGAAGAGTCATTCTGAAAATGGTCATAAATATAGTTGGGCTGGAAATTAGGAATACAGAGACTTTTCTGAACCAGACATAAATAAAAGATGAAGATTGGTAAGTGGAAGGAGGGGAATCTTAGGGGAGCATTCTGATGCTGACAACATTGGTAGCCACAGAGTGCTTTAAGAAGAGATTACATAGTATAGCATCTGCCACTGTGGGAACTAGGTTCTATGAATAAATATACTATGATAAATACTCTGGAAGACTGTAAGTTATGCAGGTATTGGGGGAGCTGCAAAATCATACAGGATATTGTCTATGTACTCTGCATTAGATACTGAAATAATCTATTCAAGGGCAACATAATGTTGAATTGCACTGAGGAACTAGCATGAGTCTCAAATCAAGACTTACGTCTCATGTTGATTTTTATGTACAATATTTAAGAAATAAGGAGTGCTTTGAACTTGAATTCCCATCTTCACATTAGAAATAATTAAAAAAAAAAGACCTGAAGAATTCAGTTCACTGGAGCAAACTAGACTATTGGTAAAATATCTGAGGGAACCTTTAAGTTTACAGATGGAAAAGGCTTGCAGAAATCATTGCATAAAAAATAAACAAAAGAATTAAGAATTGGTTGATCTTTTCCTGAGAAATGGTGGTCTAGAGGACAGCTGTTTGCTATACTTGAAACTAATGCTACATGAGTAATCCTGGGGAGGATCCATTTCCAACTCCAGGAGAGCATAATCAATGGCACAGTTAAGTAGGATGTAAACTGCATTCTGCATCTGTAACCTCTTACTCATGTTAGCTAAGAGAATAAAAATCACTTCTGGCAATGCTTTGGTTATTGCCAAGAGGTCTAGTGTGTATAATAAACAGGACTGAGAAGATTGGAAACCAGTTGCTCCTTGCTTATAAGTTCCCCAACAGCGATTAACAATTACTTTCTTCAAAGGGAGTCTTATAACCTGACCTGGTTTATCAATCTCAGCTTTAGGAATACGCAAACAATTTCCAGCTTTACTGCACCTTTCCAAACATGACAAAAGAGTTTAAAGCAGACCACTGTCGGTTGCTGCTGAGAGGAGTGCTGAATGCTGTGTATCAACAGTTGGAGACACCACAGAGGACAACAGCTGCTTGGCAGTTATGCATGGTTCAGGGACGTCATAGAATCACAGAATGGTTAGAGTTGGAAGAGACCTTTAAGATCATCAATTTCCAACCAGCTAGACCAGGTTGCTCAAAGCCCCATCCAGCCTGGAGAATTCTCCAGAAGTGTAGCTGGCTCTTAAATCCCCAAAAGTAAAATTGCAGATAAATTAAATTAGAAGTTCTTGTATTTGCACTGGGCGCTCTTCATGTGTAGCCAGGACTCAGATTTGGAGAAAACCCAATAAAACAGGATCAGAATGAAACATTTTTGACTTCAGACTTGCAAAAGGCCATGAGAAAAATAGCATTGAAGGAGAATATGCTGTACAGCCACAGAAAATCTATTCACCCCTTCTTCCATCAGTGGTGACAACAACAAACAACGCCTTACTTACTGGTTAAAATGAAAGGTGACTCATGCGGGCAGTGTGGGTGAATAAAATTTTGCAAGACTGCCTTTCATATTTGATCAGTGTAATGATGATGTTGCAGACCTTTTATGGATGCTTTGGAACATACGTGAGCACAGAATGAATGTGTGGGTGAGAAACAGCTTTTTTATTTTTTTCCCCACATATAAACCCTAACCACAAGAATCTCAAATGAGCCTTAAAGCCATAGTTCAAAACAATCCCAATTGCTTTGGGCTTGAGCTCTTTTTAGTGTGCAGAAAGAGCAGGAAACAGGAGCTTGTGTCCTTTTTGGAGTCACTTTAGGACACCCTAAGTCCTAGGAGAGTGGGAGCAGAGTAATTGCTGTCTTCCCCTCATCAGAAAAACTGTTGCCAACAACCATGTTCTGCCTACATACTCCAGCCCAGGAGGCACAGCTGCACAAACCAGGTAGATGGAGTTTTTACAAATTAATGCCTGGGAAAATGGTTGTACTTCGAGTCTTCTTGCATGAGTGGCACAGTTTTTGATGGTGCAGAGTCAAACCTAATCTTGTGTTCTCAGCCTTGTACCTTGAATTACAGTCAAGTCAGTCCCCTGGGATCAGGATTTTCTTCCCATGTGTCATACAAAGAGTGAGAAGAGCTTCATTGGACACTGCCTAACTGAAACAGTATGTGCAACCTTAGACCTTCTCTTGAGGGTCAAGAGGGTCCAAAGCAGCTATGGGACAGAGAAGAGACACTCAGTGATTTATTCCTACCAGTGGTTATCTCCCTCGCTTTGGGTTCTCTATAGGTACCAACACCTCCTCCTGCTGGATGACCTGCTCTTCCACCTCTTCATGGGCAGGAGCAGCAGACAAATATCCTATCTTTGATACATTCATGCCCCTGAGGTACTAATTGTCGGAAAACCAGAATGAAAGGAAGGCAAAGATGTCTGGAGCATTAGCTTCAACTACCTCTAAACCTTGGGGAGGTTTTCTCTAACTATGCCCAGGAATGTAGTTGTACATCGTTTTGCAAGTGGAGTTGCCTAAAATCTCAATGATGTTTTGAAATGTAGGGTATTTGTTCCTAAATCTACATCTAAGTCAATCTGTACTATAAGTTTCTTGCAAAAATTTGTCCTGTTTAATAGTCAGACTTTGAATCTCCTATAGACATATCACTTTTAATTACCGATTCAAAGCGTGTTTTTTAAACTTAATTTAATCTATTTTTGGAAGCTCTTTGGAGTTACACCAACAAGGAGGAGGCAATTAGTCAGTAGAAGCAAAACTTCCATTTGCATGGCAACATGTTCAGTAATTCCTTCCTGCTACACAAATCACGTCACTGCTGCAGTATTCCTGGCTATATTTCTTATTTTCTCAAATCATGTAGTTTAGGACATGTTTGAAATTGAAACATTTATTATATATTGTTCTTGTGACATTTTTTTATGTTGAAGTGAGTCAGGGATGATCCAGTTAATCCCCCTTTCCAAAGCAGGGCACTGCTGGAAGTCACTTGGCAGCATCTGGAGCAGATTGCCTGAAGGAAATGTAGGCAATCTGGGGATGTCTGGCTTTTGTCAGTACCACTGTATGCACTTAACGATGATATGATGCAAGCAAAGTCCTGCTTTCCTGCTCAGCCTCGTGATCTCAAGGTCTGTAAGCAAGTTGCTGAATGCTGCGGAGAGACCAGACTGTTTAATCTGTTGTGTAAGCAATTTAAGGATTTCCATTGCCCTTCTCTCCTGCCAGCAACTGGAAGCATAGTCAGAACCACACGGTCATAAGGAGTGTACCAAAACTCATCAGTTCTCAGGTTAGCATGTCTCTGTTTTGGCACCAGATTTGCTGGATGTGCCAGAACACGAATGCAGGCAGAGCAGGTGCTTACTATCCGATGGTTTCCTGCACCTCATTTTTTCCCACCTAAAAATAAAGGAATAAATAGGGCTGCCAGTCTTGGGAAATCTGGGTCATATTGGCCAAGTACAAGCTTATGTCTACTTTTAGCGCGTAAGAGTCAAGATAAAACATGGTGAAGGGTTCTGGGATTTTTGCTCCCCATTTTTAATATAAGCCTCAAATCAGAGGTTTCCCTCCTTTGTGATTTCAGCTTGGATTCGTGCTAGCACACTACAGCATTTTAACACCTCACCTGAAAATGGCATGCCAAATATCCTGGCCTCTAATGTGGAATGCTTCTTCAAGTGTTTTTGTTTTCTTTGTTTGTTTGTTTTCCTTGCACTGAGAAATAGTTGTATCATCTGTATATTCCCAGGATGTCAACTCTAAACAATACAGTACAAGTCACCACCATCCTCCCATCACATCTTTAGGAGAAACATCTTCATGTGTTTCTCCAAGTTTTCTCCTTCTCATCTATCTCAATAAATGCAAAAGCTACATGTATTTTAACATATGCTTTTCCCATAGTACCTGGGAACCAACCAGTATCACTGGTTGGTGATACTCAGAGACTCCCCTCACTACCAACTACTACTATAGAGACACATTAACTACTGTCCATCTGTGCAGATCTAACTGTTGTCTCTTCTACACAAATTGGCATATGCCTATACAATGAAATGACCTTTTATGACTAACAACAGATAATTAGCAAAACTATTGAGATGCTGAGCTAAGGAATTCCTGAAAAAATGCAGTTATTGTTCAAACACAAAATTATTACAGGATGTGGTTTTCAAAAGACAGTGAGGGATAAGGGTTGACCATCCCAAGATATGGTTTTGCTTTTGTGGGGTGCTTTACATTCTACTTTTAAAAAGTAGTCCTGTCTCCCTGAGTTTTCTGAGATTAATTTCACCTCCAAAGCAACACAAAACTACATAAATTGCCATGTTCTCACCTCCTGGCATTGCTGTTCTCCATAATTACATCTAGAAGCAGCTCAGAGTGTTATTGTTCACGTCACATCCCACAGGCCAAAGGATGGTACCCAGTAATTAACACACCTTCCTGTCCCATCATTTATTGAAATATTTCCCCAGATGTCTCCAGAGGTAGATCAGTTTTCATTGAAAAGCAAAGCGGTTTAAAAAAGAAGTCAAAAGACCCAAAAAGTTGGAAATCAAGGCCAAGTAAACCCAGGTGACACTACTGACAGTGAAGGTAATTAACTATTAAAAGGTTATAACTAAGAATGTGTAATCTGTCATATCTAATGTATCCTACATGATGTGGCCTGATCTGGAAGGATAATGGACTTGAGAGTACCATGTGAGTGGGGAAAAAGCTTTAAACCCGTGTTGCAGAGACAGGGCTCACCATGGCTTCCTGAGATTATGTCTGAAGGCCCATGTTACACGTGGGGAGATGCTTTCTCCAAATGGGCATCTCTAGAAGCAAAGGGGGAACAGTTTTCCTCCAGTGCCCTATTTGTTGTAGTTAAGGTTAGTGCTTTCATAGAATCATTTTGTTCCCTTCTCTCCAGTACAGAAGGATTCTGGGGTTGCCACATGAAAATTAAATTCTTGCAGCAACTCTTTTGACTTCTAAGCCAGGCATATTTTTACACCTTCATTAACTCAACTGGCCCCTCCAGCAGTGCTTTAAGTGCTTCACGAAGAGCAATTGTTCAATCTGCATCCATATTGTCTAATGTTTGTATTGTTAGGAGCAATATTGCTCAGAGCAAGCAAAGGTTGTGCTGGCCCCACAGGAAGTCTGGAAAACACTCTTGTGGAAGAAAAGTGCATTTTTACATGCGTCCAGTGTTTCTGTCTCTTTCCAAGTTTGGTTTACCATGAGAGTCATCATAGTGGTGTGAGGAAGTGGAGGAGCCAAATACATGCTTCTTGCTACAGATGTTTCTCTGTTCACATCCTCATTTGGACATTTGCTGGGTCCACGCAGGCTCTGAACCTTATCCCTTGGCTCTGGGCGCAGGGAATGGCTGGGCAGCCTTACTCTCTGGCCACCACACAATCTCAGCCAGTCACATGTATGGCATCTGTGAGCTCCCCACACGTCGGCCAGCACACCTACACACAGAAGGAAGGCCCAAAAAAAGACAGATTCCCTTGGGTTTCCCTAGGAATGGATTGTAAAAGACTAATATAGGAAGCTGTGGCTTAAATAGAAGCGGTGAGAAGAGTAAAGGCAATGCTGTGGTTGTGGTTCAGGACCCAAGAGATCAGCACTAATTTAGCTCCTCTGCTGCTCCCTGAGTAACACTGAGGAAGTCACGTAGTATGTCCAGGCTTTGGCTGTCCAGATGTAGGCCGAGTCAACACTTCTTTCCTAAACTTTGCCAGGACCTAGCATCTTAAATATTTGGGCTTGATCTAAGAAGAAAACTCATGTAATTATGGAGAGTGCTGCAAATGATTTAATTAACTGTGTGATTTAAAGGAAAATGTTATTTGAATGTGTTTGAATCCACTAAGAAAGAAATGTCACATTCAGCATACTATATAATACTAAAAATAACATATATAAGCAAGTCACAGAACATGACTTTTAGGGGATCAAAATAGTAATGAACAGAATATCCATTGCATTTTTAAACATACCACATCAAATTTGATCATTTTTTTGGAGATGTTATCTGCTGATTAGACAGCCAGTGAGGCTTATACATGAACATCTTCTTCCACAAGTTGCTTCAAAATGTTAAACTCTTAAGAGCCCAGAGCAGTTGAGCTGACTGGCACAACAGAAAATAACCAGTCATGGGTCCCCCCTCCCGAAGCTCCCAAACCACTTTTACCTCCCAAAAATGTTTTTGATATCCCAAATATGGGGCCATTTTTCACTGTTGATTAAAAGGGACTATTTTCTCTGCATCCAGGCAGTGGTTCTGACCCGATGAGGCAGCCCCCGCTCTAAAAAGAGATAGAATAGGGCAAAATGCCCCACAAAAATAGTAATACTGTTTCACACTGTGAAACCGTAATCGTGCAATTACTAAATCTTGATTTGAGCACCTGTCAAGTAGAGATAAGGTTAGTTTGTCAGTGTTTTTTCCTGGATTTCTTAAATTTTGTTGGTGAATGTTCAAGTTCTTACTCTGCTCTTAATGTTGGTGGGATAATCAAGCAATGAAAAGGCATTCTGCTGGTCCCAGCTGCAGAACTGGGGCAGTTAAAGGGGTTTTGGGTATTTGGGTGATGGAGATATAGTCACCCTCAGGCTTTTGTCATGTTTCAAGCATGAGGTCATGCTTATTTTTGAAGTTTTGTTGCAATTAATTTATTGGTTGTTGTTGATATGCTTAAATTAACTTTATATTTGGGAGGGAAAAGAGAAGGTTTGATCAGTTGAATGGGGGAAATGGAATGAAGGTGCTTTGTCTCCACCAACGGCAGAAGATGACCAATTTTTTTTTTTTCCAACCCACTATATTTTCATGGGTTTGTATCCAGTAGAAAAAAAAAATCTATATTTTGATTGGTTATTCACTTTAAAGAACAAATTCTTGGGTCTGGGCCTCCTCCTCCAAACTCCTTTGCCCAAAAGAAAAGGAAGGTGGGAACGTTCTCCTTTGGCTTCAACTCTTACAGTTTTAAAAAATAAAAATCAAAAAAAAAGCCCATTTTTATCTAACACTGAAGATTCCAAAGGGGAAACCCTTTGGAGGATGAAGACAGTCCTCCCTGTAACACTGGAGCCAGTGGCAGCTGGGAGAACTGGAAGTTTTTAACCCCAAAATCCCTGGTGGCCGTTTCCTTTTAACAAAAGAAAAAGGAGTAGGATGTCAAAGTGCTGAGTGATGGATGTTTTTGACTCCACCCCCTCTCTGGGCAGCCTCTTCCAGGGCTCTGCCACCCTCACAGGAAAGAAGTTCCTCCTCATGTTTAGATGGAAGTTCTTCTGTTCCAGTTTGTGCCTGTTCCCTCTTGTCCTGTCCCTGGGCACCACTGAAAAAAGACCGGCCCCATCCCATCAGTAACAAA
>JAOXNG010000021.1:89968080-89997795 GCA_028566535.1 Scolopax minor
ACCAAGAGTCCACCCCCCCATCTTTCCTGTAGCCCCTTTAGGGATTAGAAAGCCATTATAAGGTGTCCCCAGAGCCTTCTGCAGGCTGAACAACTCCAGTTCTCTCAGCCTGTCTTCACAGGAGAGGTGCCCCACCCTTGGAGCATCTTCGTGGTCTCCTCTGGATCCATTCCAACAGGTCCATGATCTTCCTGTGATGAGGACTCTAGAACTGGACACAGAAATCCAGGTGGGGTCTCACAAGAGCAGAGTAAAGGGACAGAATCACCTCCCTCGATCTGCTGGCCATGCTGCTTTTGATGCAGCCCAGGATGCATGAAATGTCACAGACTTGTAGCCCCATCAGGCAAGAGATAAACAAACCCTCTGAAGCATCATCCCGGCTCCCCATTAGGCTCAGCTGTAGATGGAGTTTTCCCTTTTATATGGTTCCACTTTTGCAAGCTTGTACATGTGACGGGATCCACACCATAAGCACATGTTGAAAACCTCTTCAGGACACTCCCAGCAGCTTTCCCACCCTGTATGTGTTTTCAGATTTTTGGCACTCAGCAGTTGATACTTTGCCATGCACCAGAGCAAGAGAGAGGGGAAAATGGGAAGCCTCTTCACCCTACCCTTCACCCCCAAAATGGAGATTTTGTTTCTGCTGTTTCTTTTTTAGGGTCTCAGCTAATTTTCAGTCAAAGAAGTAGAACTCATTTGTTTTGCAGATTGGTCTTTTGTACAAAAAAAAATAATAAAATAATCACAGTATGAATCTCACGAGGTATTTTCTGGAAAAGGCAAACATGTTCCTTTTAGAAAGAGAATCTCCTCCTCTTTCAGTCATTATTTGGTGAAAGAAATGTTCCGACCAACTGCAGGCGAGAGCCTTCCATTGATTTCTTTCATTCCGGAGAACATGAGACGTGGAATTCTGCAAGGAAAACTGGAACTGAGCTTTCATGTGTGGTTCAGTCTAGTCAGGACAGGGTGCAGACAGGGCCGGTGCTGCTGCTGCTGCCTCTGCATCCAGTTCCTGATGGATTTCACACAAACACACTGAGCACAGACAGGCTTCTGCCGGCATTGCATTATAGCCATGTGTTTTTGTGGTTCCTTTTGCTGGTCCTTGTAAGAATCTGGAAACAAGATTCCCTTATTGTGACTGATTTATTTCTTCTTTGTCATAGCATGCATGAGAATCTTAAGCAAGCATTTAAGAGGAAAGGAAATATCAAGTATATTAGGTCAGATACTAGGTTGTTTTGGAAATTTATGTAGGCATTTTTTGTGTGTGTGAACAAAGGAACAAATAACAAAGCCAGAACAAAGAAATCCAGACTTGATCTAGGTAGGTTGTGATGAGGAACCTTTAAGATTTTGATCTCCCTCCCATTTCTAGGAGCCAGTGGTTATTGCCATTTTTTAGTAGTTTGTGGTGGGACATGAAATTTCTCCCCAAAGCTTAGCCTTTTTCTAGAGAAGATTAATGGAGAAAGATTGGAACAGGGAAACATATCCTGAGTCATGGGCCCATCACATTGCTGAATAATGCTTCATTTTATAGCTGGCAAAAATGGAGTGTGTGAGAAGATGAGGTTTGATAGCAATAAATCACTCAATATTATTCTTTTAAAAACATGGTGTTATGTACAACACTGCATATTATTCTGAATGAGATTACTAATTTTGAAGTGAATAAAGTTTTTCAAGACATTTTTCCACGTTTCTCTAATAGGATGAAACCAAAAAGAAATCCAGTAGCATGCTGTTGTAGTTCATTAAGAGATATTCCTTCTGGTTTTGAATTCCCACAGCAGTTAACTGAAAAAATTATATTCCTTTCTGCAGCCAAAACATAACACAGGTACAGAATGGAGTAATACATGGGAATGATGTACAGTTAAGGATGCTGAATTAAAGTAGGGCAAAATTAAATAATTTTGTTACAACTCATGAACAGGGAGCACACTATATTTTTGTTTGTCTGTGTTTCCATTAGAATATGCTTTTAAAGAAGAGTGGGGAAAAATGATGATTTTCTCATGGAACTTTTGCTAAACTCACATAGTTTCCTGAGATCCAGCAGGAGATCATAAACACTGTACTCACATCCTCATGGCAGAGGACCACTTTAGAAGCCAACTTTTTGAAATAGCACCTGGTATCCTTCAAATTTAACTTTATTTAAGATATCTGGGATTAATATTTCCCTCAAATTTCTTTTTGCAGGTGCAATGGACTGAGAGCAGGTCCACAATTGAAGGCTTAAGAGCTTGTGCACAAAGTTAAAATATTCCTTGAACATCCCGGATTTTCTTCTACATTGTCTTGGTCATGTTTGGATTCATCCACCATACAGTCCTCTACCCACACTTTTCTGAGAAAGCTGCTTGAACTGAAGAGCAGTTGTGTTGGAGACATGACATTATCTATCATAATGACACTACAAAAAAACTTACCCAGCAAGATATATGGTGTTGTCACCCAAAATTAGATTAGAAGGGCAACATCCAACTTTGAAAGAGTAGATGTGCAGAAATATAGAAATCAGGGGATTTTTGGATATGTCAAGATCTAACTAACACCTCCAACTGAAAGACTTGGTAATACATATTTAAATATTTCTTTTCAGGCAGTCATAAAAGTCACTTCTTCATTAATAGTTCAGAATATTATTTGCTTCAGTCTCACATGTGCCCTTCAAAAGCAAAGACAAAAGGAGGACTCTACAAGAACAGAATTACATTTTTGGTGATGCAATTCTGTGTGACAAGTGCAAGGTAATAATTTAGCCCAAAATAATCTTAATATGACAGGGGAACAATTACTTAAGTGATTCTTACTCTTCAGCAAATTTGGCAGTAGGTCCCAGTCTGAACATGACTCAACTATGTCACATAACAATGTTCTAGGATGTTTTGTAAAATGGCTTGCAAGAGGCATGAAATGAACTTCTACTTTGTTAACATCAGCTATATCTAGTTATTAGTAGGTCTTTTAGCATACATTGGTGTAGACCAAGTAGAGACAGCATAGAGAAAAGCAAGGGTACAAAAAGGAACATCTGGAAAGCTTGTCATACAAAGGGTGACAGATGAAAGAGAGGAGGAAGCATTTAAAAACAATTTTTAAATACATAAAATTTGAGAAAAACAAATATGACTGTATGTCCAGCTCCACAGTGGATGAGATAAACTGCAGCAGAGAAAATTGGTTTAAATATCAGGATAATTTCTTACCAGACGAAGTAGAAATATGCTTTGGAGAGCTGGAGAAACCTGTGAATGTCTGCAGTTGTGGGCATCCTAAAGAGTAATTTAAACAAATTGAGTGACAAAGGTATAAATGCTTCTGGTTGAAGTTGAGGTATGGATTGGAAGACCCCATACAACCCATTTTCTAGATGTTATAAGGCTACTTATTCATTTATTCTGGCTGTTGTTGGCCTATGATTTTCCCATGTCAATATCCAAAGGAAGGAAACACCAACATTTTGAAGAAGCACATATAGTTACCCAGATATTCTCATCTTACTGAATGCTTAGCAGAGATTAGGAGAGTGGTTTGAATGTTGTGGCCATGTGTACAACAATGAAGATAAAATAACCGAAAAAAAGAAAAATGCCAGGAAAAAAAAAATAAAATAATTAGTTACAGAATGATGGAGGGCTGCATTAAATATCTTACTAGCTGGGAATGTTCAAAAGAATTGTAAAGAACAGTGTAATAAATATAAGAAATGAGATTCAAGCCCAAACCAAACATTTGGTTGAAATATCTTTAACTTTGATAGGTTTTGCAGATTCATACTCTCCAGATAAAGTGAAAAAGCAGAAATTATGTTCAGGTCAAGATGTGTCTTAGGTTTGTTACATTGTCTTAAGACTGGTCTTCGGGCTTTTTAGGGTGATAAACACCATTGCCTCAACTGGTGATGAGCAGGAAGATGGCTGGGCATATCAAAAATGTGCATCACGCTGACCTTTGCTAAATTGGCACTTCTGAGCTTCCAGGGACATGACTTGCCTTGCAGAAGAGAAAGAATGTTGGCAGTGCTGCGTTTGGTTTGAGCCAGCATATACTGTTTCTTTCAAATGGACTTAAAAATACATATGTTCTTTGTGGAAAATAGTTCGGCATCCAACACTGCTGTTTGTATTCAGTGATAGAAAAGTCAAGCACCAAAGGAAAAGCTGACCTTCCGTCTGGTTGAGGTACCAGGGCTTTATTTTTCAGTCTTTTTATAGCATCGTTAGAAAGAGAACTTTTTTATCTTTCTTGTTGTTTCTTAGCCAAAGACAATTTTTTAAATTAGTTTCCCCCCATAGACTCAAGGTGGCTGCAAATGTTCTGGAGAGGAAAAGCTTAAGGATAGTTTTTGTAGGAGAATGACTGTGACTACTTCCATCCTTCGGAAAAGTAAGACATTCTGACATGATAAATAATGCCAAATAACCAGAAAAGAGTTAAACAAAAAGAGTATCCAGTAGGAATAAAAGTATTTCCAGAAAGAAGAATTTGAGCAGGGAAGAGGTTTGTCTTTGTCATCATGGCTAAACTAAGGTAAGCTGTACACTTTCTGTGACATGGATGAAATAAGTCATATTTCAGACCTCATTTGGACTCTGACTAACAAAAACCTCAAATTTACTTCAGCTGTTTGGAAGGACCTTCCAGGTGTTCTGACTCTGTCCAGACGTGCATTTTAATACTTGATGTTTGCCCCTGAAGTGAGACTAATTAAAACAATTTTCAGTCACTGACAGGCCTGTTGAATGCAGAAAATGTATAACTTATAATATTGGTGTTACTTAAAGATGATGTAGTCTATCGTAATTGGAGCTTATGCGTAGTATCCATAGAAGTCTTGATATAATCTGAATTATCTTTCTAATTAGAAAAGAAAAAATTGTGCATATTATCACAAAACTCTACAATTCTCATGTAGAACAAGTAGTTCAAGTTGTGATGAGCCATATAAGGCAAAAGAAGGCTTTGGGTAATGGTATGTAAATATTTATATCCACATTTCAACGCTTGTCTTAAGATTTCAACATTCAGACCAAGAGTCAGGGAACACATAACTTCCAAGAGATTGAAATATATCTAAGAACAACCTGGGAGGACTACAGCTGAATTTGTCTTAAAAACCTCTCTAAACTTAAAACTCTTCACAGGAGGAAAAAATTAAATGGGTGATTGTATTTTATTTGCAGGAAAAAATGCAGCAACAATATACAGATAGAATATTTGATATTCATCCACCATCTCTATTACAGGATTTTGATGTTGCTTCCAAAGGTGGCTGTAGAAACATCTGGTTCTTCAGAGGTACAGGTCAAAAAAGGCAAGATATTAAACAGAAAAGACAAAGCTTTTGTAGTTGAGATAAAAGTCTAAGTACGTTCCTTAAATTGGGAAATCATGCAGCCTTTTGAAATAACGTAAAAGGTTTTTATAAGACCATAAAAATGTTTTGGACTGAATATATCTTATCACTACTTAATGCGTTCTGCCACATATTTTGCCATTTCTACGTTTTTCAGGAGTCAAAATTTTGCATTTCCTCATGTTCATGCTGAGTAAGCAATTATTGGATATTAAGCCTAAAAGCAGGATTCCCAATGATGTCAGTGGGAACGGGACTTATCTCTGTGTGTGTTCGTGGTGTGACTCATCCTAGCATAACTGCCAGATGATCACATTTCCTTTATGTTCCTCTTTTCAATTTACTTAATTATTAGGATGACTCAGGAAGGAAAGGACATGGGGAGATCTCTAGTCCAGTCTACTAAAAGTAGCTCCAGCTCTTAGGTCAGACCAGTGTTAGGTTATATCCAATTGAGACTTGAAAACTTCCAACGATGTAACCTGGGCAACTGGGCAACCTCTGGGCAACAAAGGAAGGGCGGAGGAAAGGTGTTGGGATGGTTTTTCCATCCTAATACACAGGTAACATTCAAATTCTAAAACTTTTTTACTAAGGGCTATTTGTGGCCTCTTTTTTTTCATTTATGTAAAATATGTAAACTTTATATATTTTACATAACATCCAATAGCTCACAAAAATCCACTGCTGCCTGAAATGGCATAGAGATTCATAAACACATGAAAAATTGTATGGATTATAGATAAGGAGTGAACCAGGGACTTATCAAGCCAGGAAAAAATACCCAGTTGTTATCTGGAAGAGACTAAATGCTTTGATGGATGATATGCGGGTAAGGATATGCTTGGGGACTATCAATGCTTTACATGGGCACATGCAAACTTTTATTTTGTGAAATTTCAACACAGATAAGCATTAATTGCAGCACTTAAGCCAACAGTTTTGTGACAAACACAACATTTTCCATGAAGAATACACTTCAGATTCAAGAATGCTAAATTTTGATATCAAGCCCTTGCTGCAAATAAACAGTGAGTTTCGGAAACGGAATTGTCAGAAGTTTAGAGCATGAGCTGTGGTGTTTCATGACGTGTGTGTTTCATGACATGCATGTTTCACAAGACACATGTGTGGTAACTCTGGGAGATTCCAGGCAGGAAGGCAGCCAAGAAGGTTTACTGATACAAGCAATTGTATCTTATTTATATCTTGCAAAGAACAGAATGACTCAAACCTAGATCTGTAGGTAACTGCCTTCTAGAACCCTATGGCCCCAATAAGGTGGAAATCTCTTTCTTCTCCATGCTCACTCATTGTTTGATATCCTTAGATGCTGCTTGCAGTGATGAATTCATTTTTATAATAATTTTATATTCCGGCAACCCTTATTCCTTGCCTCGGAAAAAATGTAGGTCCCAGCTAACAGGAAAATTCAGTTTGTATGGAGTATGTACAAACTGCAAATATGAGAAAAATACTGGAGCATTTTTATGTTTGGAGCATTTTGGTTGCATTGAAATAGCAATTTTGAAAATGTAACTTTGTAAGAACTGGCAAACTCTGCTCTGCTAAATCTATTTAATTACAAAAGCAGCTTTAGAATGAAGTACACTGATTGTTGTAGAAAGTTGTATTTACATCTCGGCTCCAAGATGCTCAGCATTTCTCTTGTTTTGTTTTTTTTTTTTACAGTCGTATCTCTGTTCTCTAGGTGCTCATATCAAATGAACAGTGGAATTAATTGACCTGTGTACAAAAGACTGAGTCCCCCTTCCCTCACCATGCCAGCCAAGCTCAAGTTTGCTTCCCATTGGTTCCCCTCATCTCAGCATCCACACACTGGAGCTTTTATTATCAACTGTGGCTGACTGGGAGCATCTGACCCCTTCTGGTGGAAGTTATCTGTACCAGAAAAATCACAGCACATAAATAGGTTTCCATCCCTCATTAGAATCACAAGTGCTAAAGCTAAGAAGTACAAAGCTATCAAACAAAAACAGTGAACATATTTTACAACTAACGTAAAAATGGCTAGGAAACTGTGAAGAATGTTAAAGCTCCAAGGAGCAGTTCCAAAAAATACAAATTGCCAGTTCCTCTCAGCAAGGGCTCGTGATTATAGTTCACGTGCTGCTATTGTGAACTTCATCATTCCTCAACAAATGAAAGAGAAGGCCAAAAACTACATGATTTTCTGTGAGGCAAATCTTATATTGTTGGCCCAGCTGAATTTATTCCACTTTTATTCCCAGTCATTTATTCCACTTCCTCATGTTGTTAAAGAGGGATGTAGAACACAGAAAGTTTTCATACCCACCTTGAGGACTGCAGATAGATTCACATAAACCTGTCATTTACAGAAAACCCCTTGCTTTGATGCTTGGGTTGATGAAGTAACCAAGGTTGCCCCATTTTTTTCTCATTACATCTTTATGTCAAACACCTAAAATACAGCAATCTTCCTGATGAAAATTTACAATAAATGTTCGGATATGCCTATGTCATATCCCCTTACAATGAGGAAGATGCGGATTCTGAAACCTTTGCAAATCATTTTTCTGTTTTTAATGCTGTGTGTTAGAATAGCACAGAGGTGTTTACTAAGTCCATTCAGCAGTTTATTATTTAAAATTATATTAAATTAAATTTTTCATAACAGATTCTCAATTGATGAAATTTCATTGAGAAGTTTTTATCACAGATTTATTACTCATAAATAAGACAATTAAAAAGATAATAATAATAATAAAACAATAAAAACAAAGATAATTTTTATCTTTAAAAATATTTCTCTAATGGTTATGTCAATTTCTTTTAAGTTTTTTATGCTTTGTGATTTTTAATAAACATTCATTCTTTATGTGTATTTGTTGGCTTATGTCTTCATATGCAGTATTTTGTTGCCAGTTATGGCATTTTCCTCAAGAATGAGGATGTCCTAAACCCAACAATTTTTAATTATAAGCATTATGCATTTTTCCAAATATGAGGTTTAATTTCTGTAAAACAAAATAAGCAATTTAGGATGAAAACAAAATAACTGGGAAAACCAGATAAAGGATAAATCACTCTTTGGCAGTGTCTGTCTGTTAGCTCTTGAATAGATTTTGTGTAGTGAAATAATTTTGAATTTAAAAAATATGGACTTAAGAACATTTGTCCATATTGAAAACTATGTAACAGTATTTTTTTACAGCTTTAAAACTGCCCAGCTAGACTAGACATTCAATAAGCAATAAATTTTGCCTTCTTCAGGATAATTATTGACGTATTGGCTGTAGTGTTTATCTGCTGTCTGAGACTTCTGTCAGCTCTCTCTCAGAGAAGCAATCGAGGCCGGGGCAAATCAAGTTGCACTCGCAGCAGTGAATTTGAGGACAGACTGTCCCTTGGACCGCTGTTGCCGAAACACTTGTCTGCTTTCCAATTGTCAGAGCAGCGACAGTCTGGAAAGGTCTCCAGAGAGTTTTTGAACCCAAGATCCCAATTTGCATTCCTGACTGAACTGTATGCCACCATAATATTCAGTGAAAGCCATCCAAAGGCGTAAGTAGTTTAGAACAGCTCCAAATTTCCTTGGCATTAAGGTCCTGTCTGTGACCGCTGTTAGAGAAGTGCAAAGTTGGCTAAAATGCACCTTTTCCCTATGCTTTCCTTTGTCTTGAGTTCCATCTAAATACCTAGATAGAAAACACTTTTTGTGATTGTAATATAATTTTCTTTGCAGATAATCATGGACGTAAAGCCGCCATCCCTGGATTTTCTTAACGATTGTCAGCTCAGGAAATTCCAGAGCTGCAAGGCAAGGTCTGCGAAATGAAGATGCCTTTTGGCTTACCTTTCTGCCCCCTATTAATTTATCTTGCTTCAAGAACAAGTGCAACTGCCAATATAAAGCTTCACAATCTGTCTTTTGATTTATATGAAGTTCTGACAAAATTTCTCTTGGAAAGATGCCTGTCATTTGACGTCAGAGGCCTTCATACATTTGCTTTTCATCTGGGGGTTGGGTTAAATGAGCTGCCCTTCGCCGACGCCTCTGCTTCCCCCCATTGCATTGCCTGAATGTTTGATTCCAGTGACACAAGCGTGAGGGTTCCTTTCTCAAAGGAATGGCATTTGCAGCAGGACGTGGGAAATTTCACTCGCGGGTACAAATGCAGGCTTTCCAAATCAGCTCTTTAATGGAAGCTTCTGAGAGCTTTTAAGAAACCATCTGTTGAATGCTGATCTGGGTTTTTTTGACTCCTTGTGGCTTCTAAAATCCTTCCATTATGGGTTTTTCTCAGGGACTGTGCTTTTGCATCCTGTTCAGAAGGGGTGTTCACGCTCTTAATGATAACTATGGTAGGGGTTTAACCAAAAAACCATGAAATGACATGGAGGTGCTATATATATATTATTATATCTATGTTTTATTTTGACACATCCAAAAATGTCATCTTACTCCACAAAATGGCAAATACATAAGACTATCATCTATGGGATAGTGAAATTAGTATTTTGCTATTGTCAGAGCTGGTATCACCTCAGATAGAAAAAGGTTTGCAGTTTTAGAGACTGAGACTTCAAAAGATGCGGATATACGAGAAGAGTGCAGGGAAGATTCAGAAAAAAAGGGAAAAAGATACAGGTTTTTTTTACATACTTTGAAAAGTCATGAATAAGCTTACACATGAGAATGTGGAGCAGACACTGAAAAATAGCTCCCTGAACTGACTGTAAGACACTTAAGATTTCTAAGATCTTCTAGAAAAGCTTTGACAATCAATTTTTCCTCAGTTGCCCCCAAACTGTGGCATTTCCACAGTTTATGTGGTGGAAAATCCCTTGTGTCAATTTGTGATGGGCAAAAATGCCCTCTTATTTGTTTCTAGGACCCCATCATTCCTCAGACGAACTCTCTATTGTTTTAGAGCTGAGGAGTTCTCTCAAATATCTATTGCCTTTAAAAAGTAAAAAAATCCTTAAAAGGTAAAAAAAAGCTTTAAAAAAACAGGTAAGCTTTAGCTACACATAGTTTGTCATGCTAGTGTTTCATATTATTTAATTTCTTTAAAAGGGGTATTTTCACTCATTTTCTTTTTTAAAGATCTCAGTATTTTAGTTCTAAAAATCTAAAAAATTAATACAACTGGAAGCACATTTCTTTATTTGCATTAGTCACCAGAAAATTAGAGAGAAGAAACCTCACAGGGTTAACAAGCCATTGGTAAACTGCAGTTGAGCACATCCCATCAGAAGGAAAGTGTGGGTCTTTGATATTTTGGCACTATTTTGGGCATATAGGAAAAACCAGCACAGGCAGCAGTAGACGTGTCAGCTGCAATTTGTGGTGCTGTTAAGGTGAAGAATTGCACATGCAGACTTTCAGCACATTACTAAGGCCCTGTGCATGTTAAAAATAGCTCTACTTTTTTTCCCCTATATGTCTGTTTTGCTGCGTGTCTATGAAAATAAGATGTTCATAGAGTTAGTGGGTTTTTTTTTTTCCATTCTTTCATGGACATGATAACCATCAGGAGAACCACCAGATTACCATCAGGGTATCCATTGGATAACCATCAGATAAACATCAGGATAACCATCAGATAAGAGCTCAACCATCAGCTGTTTGAAGTAAGTTTCTTCCAGATTTCCTGAGGTTTCTGGAGTGGATATGATGCCACTCTGTGCCTTCATAAGAGCATAAATGAACAACAGTGGTCCACTGAAGGAAGCGCTCTGTCTCCGGCAGCAAGAGAGCTGAAAACTGAGTGCTTGAAGCTGAGCTGCTCAGATGTTCCATCCATCAACCATATCTTTATCTTATGAGGTTTTTTTGTTTCATCTTTTTAAAGAATTAGCATTCAAGGATAGGAACTCAACTTCACTTGTCTATACCTTGTCTGGGTCCTTTTCTTGGCTTGGTCCTAGTCATTTACATACTGAACATGAAAAATAAATGAAGAGGAAGAGGAGAAACACTGCGGGCAAAATGAGGTAGAGTGCTGCTCATAGGCAAAAATATATGCCGTTACTCCAACTGGATATAGGAATGTCATCTGTTTTCTCAGAGGTCTGCAAACACGTGTCTGCAATTCTAAGATGTATGACTAACACATGTATGTATTTCTCTTTAGACCTGGTTGAGGTCTGAAAAGGCTGATGCTTGGATTTGATTTATGCATTGCACATCTTCATCTCTTCATTATGGTAATCTTGCTGTCAGATTGCAGTGATTTAAATGTTAATCATATTTAGTTTCAGCTGCACTATATATTATACTGGCTCACAATTTCAAAAAAACTACTCTTTGTATAAAGAAAAGAAATAAACCTTTTAAAGAACGGGTGCAGACACAGATATATGTAGTCAAATGCTCTCTCTTCCCCCAAAACACACTCCCATCAGCGGAGAACACCAAAAACACGTGTTTTCTCCAGGGAATACAGCGCAACTGTAATATTCATTTACTTTCATGATTTTTCTCAGGTCATCTGTCTTTCCATGAGTTGATGTGGTAGGAATGTACTATGGAGTCATCAGTTTCTTTAAAAAAAAATAAATAGGAGAAAGCAGTTTTCTGACACCTGTAGTGTCTTTGGGACACTCACTGCCCTTTGCTTTGGAAAATCTGCCTCAGATGAGCCTTCCCAGGCTACATGGCCACTGCTGTATGCTCTGAGACCAGGATAAAAAAGCTTAGTCAAGACTGGATGGATCTTCAGCACAGACACCCGCCTGGCTGGGAAGCTTAACTTCAGTTCTGCAAAAAAGATTTGATGTTTTGAAAAAGTTTTCTTTAGGGGGAGATGAGAAGCCAAACTCACTGTTTCCACTGCAGGAACATTTCCATGTTTCTGAAAGGTGTTGTGGTGTCCAGCATCCCTCAGGACAGCCTGCTGAGGAGTGCTGGAGATGGACAGCTGGGGAAGAGCCCTGGAGCCCGGCTTTTGTCTGCCTTGGGGGGTCATAGGACCAGGGAACTGCCAGGAGCGCAACTGTCAGTCTCTGTCACATGAGCCACCAAGAAGCCAGGTGGTTGTGAATCACCATTTTCCTGTGGGAAAACCGTCTGTCACAAAAACTCCTGGTATAGCTGCCTAGAACAAAAATTCTCCAGTTTTCGTGCTGAGATAAGAAAGGGATAGAAGTTTTTTTCTGCCCAGAGTCCACCTTCCGTAAGAGAGGAGAGGATAACGTAGCTACAGCTCTATGCTACTGGATCACAACCCCAGGATTAACTACAGAAAAGTTTCTATTACCTTTAGTAAAAAGATAATATAATGAATACATGATTGTTTTAGAAAAGAAAGTAATGGGTTCTGTTTGGTATGATCACTGGAGCCAGCATATTTATTGCTTGGATAGTTGGTGGCTGTTCAGAACTTCCAGAATGTTTAATGACTTTTCCAAAGACTTTCAAATGGAATGAATCTTCCTTTTCAAATATAAAGGCACTGGTCTGCTTTCCAAACTCCACTTTCTTCCTTAGGAAGCATTCAGTAGACCTTCAGAGACAGAGGAAAACAAAATTATTAATACTGACTTTAATCATTACTTCCTCAGTATTAACAGTATTATCTTGTAAATAAGAGAGTGTCACTAGAAGGCATTAAAAAGACCTAAATAGAAGCACAGAATCATTTATACATGACACATAAGGGACATCTGAAGCGGGTCCAGTGTTGACACTAGATCCAGCTACTTGAATCAGGCTGCTCGGAGTCAGCTCCAATTGCATTGAAATTGCCTTTGAGGATGGAGGTTCTACAGCCTCTCTGGGTGAACCACTTCAGTCCTTGACTATCTTTATTATGAAAAGTTATTTTCCAACAGCTAATCGGAATTTGCAGCTTGTAGCCTTTGTCCCTCGTTGTTTTGCTGTGCACGTTCAAAAAGACTGGCTTTATCTTCTCTATAACCTCTTCTTAGATGAGATCAGCATTAGGATTCCCCCCTTAGCTTTGTCATCTGTGAAGATGGACAAACCCAGCTCTTTCAGTGTCTTTGTATGTCTCATGCCCCTCCTGATCATTACAGAGACTCTCCAGTTTGACAATGTCTTTCTTGTACTGGGCAACTCTGGACACGAACAGATATAGCTCAAAAGGGCTGAATAAAGGGAAATAAACAAACAGTAATTTTCCTTTTCTGCCAGGTAGACTCTTGCTAATGTAGCTCAGGATGATGTTAACCTTCATTGCTGCTGGTTAATGCTTGACTTGTTGACTGCCAGGACCCTTCTCAAACGCTAAATACATGGATGGATTTCATTAGGTTTTCATTAGTTGGGTGGAAAGCCCATCTGTGGACTCCAGTGAATACAACGTGGTAACATGGAATCCACACAGAACATCTGGTAAACCATAGAGAGAGTTCAAACAGGAACTGGTCTGTGATCAACTCTGGAAAAAAAAAAGTTAATGGGAAGAAAAAGCGCTCTTCCAATTGATGACTCAATAAAGCACAAATCAGCATGCACTCAGCATAATAAGAATTGTACAATACTAGAGAAGTCGTTTACATACATTAGGAATTTCACTTGATTAATGCACTCTGTTATGGAAAATAGGTTACTTCATTTCACTGAAAAATCCTGCATCCATTTATATGGGAATTCAATTAATTTCCACTTTTAAAGCACTACTAACACTAATTTTACTGTGTTACAAACAAACTCATACCAAAATCTCTGTAGGGTTTTAAAAAGCAATTTCAGGCAATTCCAACCTGATACCTTGGGGTCTGCTGATTTGCTCTGATACAGTATAAATTGGACTGAGAAACTGCTCTCGATGCCAGGAGTTGCTGAGCACTTAAGTGACAAATATGGCCCTTAAATAAGGTTTTGTCATTCTCTTCTCTCTTCCACAAAGCGACCAAATATTCTGTAGCTACCCCAGGCCCCTTGCTCCCACCAAACACCGTTGGTCCCAGCAGGAGATTACTTTTACTTAATGTCCTGCTGACAGCCTGGGAGAGTAAACTGACAATATTTATTAAGAAAGCACTGGCCTCTATCAATTCTAGCAGCTTAACAGAATTTTCAGTAACAGCTTATATAAAAGCTGAAGATAGATGACAATGTCAAAGTGTTTTGGGTCGTGGATTTTTTTGTCTTTCTTTTCCCGGACGAGGATAGTCTCTTTGCTGGGAAGGCATTTCTTGCTGAAAAACAAAGGGCTTTAAAAATGCTGAGTTCATACAAGCAAATGCAAAGCAAAAATACATGTTTAACTTCTTTTCCACTGCTTACTCTGTGCTTTAAAGTTTTTCAGTTCAACTAATATGGGAAAACTCCAAATTGTAAGGTTTTTCTCCCTGGTGTCGACAGATTATAAAATCAATTTCACAACAATATAACAGCAACAATCCTTGCTGTGATGTTGTCTATAAATTTTCATACCAGGGGGAGAATGAGGTGTTAAATCAGGTATATTTATATTGTACTTTTTTCATGAAATCTGAAGTTGGCAACTGAAAAAATTATTCATTTGAACTTATTTTTTCTTAAAATTACTAGAGCAGATATTATCATAAAACCTGAATGTGTGATTTTGCTTCTATTTTTAGGCATACTGAAGGCCTAGAAAGTGTATTTTTATGGAAAAATCTGTGCTGTGGACATTGAACAAGTTCAATGAGATTTCCAGAGCACTGGACCAGTTTGTCAGCTGGTCTAAATTAGTATGATTTTAACACACTCAAAAGAATGTATGCAAGCATCATCTAATAGCTTTGGGAAATACAAAAATAATTTGTAAGAACATTTCTAACTCTTTCTTTTTAGGTTAAAACTTTGACATGAATCATGTGTACAAGAGGTTTCCTGAGATTTTTCCTTTTTGTGCAGCATTATTAAGAAACCTCAATTAGAGCTATATTAGTGCCACAACCATTTCAAAAGATTATTATAATTTTATCTTTTAGGGAAAATATTAAAATTACTTACAAAGTGGATAATTTAATCCCATAACTGCTCTCTAGCAACTGAAAAACTTGTGTAGAGGGTGAGTGTTCAGACACTGAACACTGTAAGAAAACCTCCATTTCTTTCAAACTTTGAGAGGAAAGAAAGGATTGACACCATTCTAGATGTTCTCAATTACAGCTGAATTAGTGGTTTTTCCTTATCCTCTTACACTGTTGATGTCCAGCTTTTCTGGGGGGGACAGAAGCTCCCAATGCTGTTTTCTTCTGTTTTGTTCTATAATCTCTCCTTCTTGTACAAGAGGACAATACTCCTTCTTCCATTTTCTTCATTGTTGGTGTATTTTAATCATGATTTGCTATTTTCTCTCTTGCCTTAAAACAGATATAATCTGATATCCTGATGGATCCTTCTGAATCATTCCCTCTATCCCCTTTCTCTTCTCCTGCAAACGAAGCATACCGGAGATGCCTGCTCACTTGCAGGAATAGACCATGTGGCCTTCAAAATACTCTACCACAGTATCTCTCACTCCAATACATGGTTAGTTATAAGCACTACAAGACACTTCTTTCTATCAAACTCTTCTGTTACTCTCATGTAGACTTCTTTCTATAATGCAGACTTATAAGAAAGCTGAAGAGGTAAGTAATCTAAAACGAGTAAAGGAGGGGGAAAATTCCTGTAAAGAAGAAAAGAGAACACAGAAGAGATGGTTGCCCATTGGAAAGGGAAGGAATATGAACTGGGTAAGGTTGGCCTTGATTGGCCGCTGTCTGGAAGTACTACTTCACAATAATCGTTATTTGATGGCTCTCTGTGAGGACACTAATTTGGCATAAGATAGACTTTAATCCAGAATAAGTACTTCGCTAAAACTTGGTTTAGCTGATTTAGCTTAGCCCGTTTAACATTAGTTTGGAATAAATGTTTTCACATGGGAACTTGTCTGGAACAGTTAAATTCTATTGGAATCTCTTCTTGGTATGAGCTTTCCTGCTCATTTCCTCCTGTCTAGATCAGGTTTCAACATGTTTTTTCTACATGGGGACTGTTATCAAGGTCTGATTCTGATTTCTTTCATATAGCACCATTTTATACCAACATACCCAAATAACTTTATTGGAGTCATTCCTGATTTAGTCTAGTATGAGATCAATATCAGGACTTTACGTTTGTTTGAATAGATGCTTTCTCTGTTTAACAGCCAAGATGGAAAAAAAAAGTTTGGATCAAACTATAAATATTTTTTGTTTCTCGTCCTTGCTGAAATGAAAATGAAATAAAAATAGTTTCATGCAATACAACACATTTCATTTGGCCCAAGATGAAACATTTCATATATTCTAAGTAAAACAAAGAAAGGAGTATTCACAAAATAAAAATTCCACAAACTGCTGCTATTTTCCTCCTCTCCCTTCCACTTGCTAGCTCAAGGTTAGACTTTTTTTCTCATACTTGGACAAATAAGTCCAGCTACTACAGTTTTGAACTTGTTTCAAGAAAATGCTTTAACAGCCAGGCTATAGGCCTTTCTAAAATGAAAAGTGATCTCCTTCCCTGTGATGTTTCTGCACCCACTTTAAATAGCATCCATTATTACACAGAAGTCAGATTCATCTGGTTGAATTCAGATTTCTATATCTTGGTGCCCTCACATTCCTTTAAATAACAGTTAGAAATGAGCACTTTGAGGATGTGATTCACTTTATAAGATCTAAAATAGGCATGATATCTCTCTTTGACTTCAAGACCTAAATCTGCACCCTCTCCTTATGCCAGCGAGCTCTTTTACTGTGTGCCAGACAACCTTCATGCCACAGAGGACATTTCTGTCTACACTGCCCTCTGCAATGCAAGATCTCCTCCTGGCTTATAGGGATCATATGGGCGCTCTGCTACTCTTCAAAAGAAATGGATGCTGAGCTGGGCAGATATTGACATTTTTTCAAGTGTCCCAGATGTCCAGTTTGTGTATGTATGTCACCCTCTTGGCTGAGGAATGCCTGGCTACTTTCCAGTTAGACTTAAGCCAGGGCAAATAAAAGGTAAATGCAAACATATATTGTTTACATTCACATCTAAATATCTAAACAGAGCTTGTTTCTGACTCTGAACTGGAAGTGGATAATTGCCATTATGCTCTTTTCCTCCCTGTGATACGCACAGGGTTGAGGCCTCCACAGCCACTGCCTTCCTCTGAAGCCTATCGCAACAGCAGCTCAGCTGAGTTAAACTTCAGGCTCTCTATTTCTTTTTCCTGAACGCGGAACGAGTCCCATCAGGAGGCATAAGTGTCACGTGGAGATGTGTACACACAACGAATGTTTAAAACAAAATGAGCTCAATCCCCAGAACCCCGCCTGCCAGAGGAACCTCTGCAGCACCAGAAAAGAGGGCAACTCCTGTCCTTACGCACTGATGTGGCTATTCTTGTAGTGCTCTTTAAATAGTTCATGCAAATCAGAGTGGTTACAACAGCAGTATCCTAACACTTCACCTCACAAAATTTTACAGCTTGATGTCACTTGAGAGGGAGGTGGAAGAAAGACTCTGAATCAAATGTTTGGGGTGGTCTGAGACTTGAAGGCCCTGCTTGCCCCATGGTCTATGCAGCCACCAGGATATATAAGAATTAAAGGCAATGCCTCTAAAGCCCTTATGTCGGACCTATTCTACTCCATTTTCACAAAACCACTGTCAGAAAGCAAGCTGGGGAAGCTCTCCTTTTTTTCTGCTAACAGTGTCAAAAGGTAAATTCAGGGCTTTCAGACATAAATTTGAAATCTGTTGGTTAAAGGAGAGAAGAAAATCTGCATGAGCTGGTACCCAATCCAGCACTTTAATCCCTATGTTTATATGGCTATAGACATATAATGCAAATTGATTCACAACTAATAAGTGAAGTCAGACTAAAATTTGTAAATTTTGCAAGAATGACTGAAACCATATTTAGATATTAAGACACCCAACACTCAAGAAAGAGCTTTAGTTCTAAGCTAAAGAGACCTGAGATGCACTCTCCCAAACAATGGAAAAATCTACTGCCCTTCATTTGTTTTGTATCACCCTTAATTCCCCCAGCAGCCCATGGGATTCTCAGCTAGCCGAGAGAGCTCTACACTGGGCTATGGTCACATCCATGACCACAATAAGGACAAAAATGCCCCCTTGTTTCAGTTACCTGGAGGGCAGTCTCTGTGTAACACAATGCCTATTTCATGTGCTATGCACATGTTTTTTAGGTGTTATCTAGTTGCAAAAGTTATAACATCTCGTTCCCCCACCTCAGATTGTATAAATCAGTACTAGAAAAACATTTGCGATAACCCAAAGGAAAATTCAGCCAAGGAATTAAGTCTTCCTTTCTTTTTTTTCTCCAAGAAGATCTCAATCTCATCAGAGAATGCAGTCCCCCAGAGATGCCAGGAAAGAGGAGGAGGTGGAGAATTGTGCTGCAGAGGATTTGTGAGGTGTAGAGCTATTTTAATATTGCTGGATGAAAAATCTGTTGCTAAAATAAGAGTAGGGAATGAGTCCACCTCCACCAAAGGGGAGGAATGTTGGCTTCAATAGCTTTAAATGCTCCAATAAAAATGCTACTTTTTCATAATTCTGTCTGTGTTCACTTTCAACTTGGTTTCCATAAATTACTGACACTTGATGAAAACTCTGCCCTGGGCATTTCATCTTCATTATCAATGCTTTGTGTTTGATACAGAGAAACAGACATCAAAACCTGAGCATAAAAAGTTACAGACGAGAAGATTATGTGCTATATATCATGGATTTACATAGTTCTAGGACATTCCAAGTGTGTAAACATAATAAAATAATCATTAAATGTTAAGGTATAAGCCAGATCTCAAATGCCAAAATAATGTGCAATTATTCAAGGATTCTTGATTAAGAACTTTATATATTTCATGCTTTAATTTCATGTTATCTGAAAAAGCAGATATGATAGTGCTTCCAGGAAGAATGTCTTCATATTATTAAAAGAAAGAAGCCATGAAAAATGTGCAAATCTTGAATGAATCATTAATATTGAAAGAAAGTGTTCTTCACTGCATGTAACTTGATAGGTTTCTTTCTTTTCAAAGCTGCATACAAAACCCCATCACATAATAAGAGGATCGTTTTCATCAAGCTTTGCGCTCTCCAGCAACGGCAATGTAGGATTACATGCAGTGGAGACCTCAGTCCACAGTATCACTTTCCAAACCAGGTTGAGGTGTAGGATTGCATTTGCCCCTCTACAGATGTTTGAAATATACAGTTCAACACAGTTCCATAAGTTTAAGAGCATATTTATATTGAGTCTTTCCTCAGGACTTTTTGTTGACTCAAGAGCTAAAGGGTTGATCCTTTTGACTATGACAGGACCCACCAGTCCTTCCAGCAGGCATTTGAGATTCTGTCTTTATGGTGTGTCACCAGAGCCAGAGCACTCGAAAGTCCTTCACGAAGAGGAACGCAGTGTCTGTTGCTGGCCTGAGGCTGCTCGTACCCAGCTCATTTGAAAAGCTATGTTCTCCCCTACATTATCCATTCATTGTAAGGAGCTATCAACTTACACTTAGAGGACATTTCTTTACCTAACTGTCCACATGCAAGGAAATAGAGCTATTTTCTTTGACTGGAAGAGAAAATGTCCTCTGCAGCTCATTTCATTCTATGATTCTATGATATTTTTAACAAATTGTTACTGATTGATATGAAGGTGGCATTTATAAGCCAGGTAGACATAGAGTTTAGAGATATGGTTTAGTGATCATTTCTGTCAGTGTTGGGCTGATGGTTGGACTTGATAATCTAAAAGGTCCCTTCCAACCTAGGCAATTCCATGATTCTATCAATGTATGATAATAATAATCTCAACACTTCTGCTGATAATCCAGATGAATGGGCTTCATTCAGTCCATTTTTCTGAATCTTTCACATATTGCTTTGTCCTTCCAGCCCACTTAGGGAAATAAAGAAAAAAAATAGTTTACATATTTATCATATTTTTAACTTTTCTACCTCTTCAGAAACACATTTTCTACTTTTAGAGTGTTGAGAACTATAAAACTATTATGTCTCTTCTAATAGGTACTTACACAGATAAGCCATGTAGCTTGCTGTCAGAAAACTCAATAAAATGAAACTGAAGATCTTTTTCACTGAACAGTTGACCAAAATGTAAAAATAAAAGTGATATATTGAAATCTGTGCATCTCCTGACAATTTTGATTATATACATACTCTGTTATCTTTTTCTCTAAAAACATATATTCTCTCAAAAATGTAGCTATTTTAACTGCCTTCTAATTCTAGAGTGTAATGGAAAAAAGCTATACACACATAGCCACTGAAATGAGCTTTATAATTTTTAAATATTTAGTGCCACTTCCTTCGTTTGAAAGATCAGAAGTCTGTCCTGGCATGCTGTATTTTCTGGCAGAACACAAGCAAAATGGAAAAGTGTGGTCAATGCTCTGCTCTAAGAACCTTCTGCGCCAAAAGCTATTTGCTTCGACAGAATAACATACCAATTCTTAAGGAAATTTTGCCACTCTCTGTTCTAGGCACTGTAGGAGGATTGCAAGGAATTACAGCTCAGAAAGTGAAGGAAAATATGTATGATAGTCATTTTCCATAGGGTTGAAAGAATGAGAGGGATTGGGGAATGCCAGAAATCGGAGTAAACAGTATTATCTGTATTTAAGGTAATCAATATAAAAAGAAAATAGTCTATTTCCCTGAACAAAAAACATTGCAATTACAGTATTGAATTAAACATATCAAATGAGCTACTCTGTCTTTGCCAACAGAGTTTGAGTCACATTGTGAAGGGGAAGGGAGAGAAAAGGGTATGGGATTGTAATAATTGATATCAGATGCAAGTCAGATGGGCTGCATTTGGGCTGGTTTTTTAATTGATTTTGACACTGCTTCCAGTGTACTCTTTGTTGTTGATCGCAGCTCCTGCACTAGAGGATTCCACACTAGATCTGTCCATGGAACTGCTCAGGAAACCAGGCCCTCATCCATTTCTGCCAGAATGGTGCATGTTAGATTAAATAATTCAAAGGCAGGACTCTTTCTCTCATGTGTGTTTCATCCTGTACCTGAGTAAATGATGCTGCATTCAATGCGTTTGGGTTTGGGGGAAGTTCCATCTACTGAAGACGACTTTTACAGAGAGAGCTTTTACCAGCCTTCCAGATTTAAAGCCCATAATAATGGTACAGATAATACAGATAATACCGATAATACAGAATCCTTACTGTTATTTAGTTTGATTTGTGACAATACATGGACCCAGAGAATGACCTCATGCCAACAAACTGATCTACCCATCAGGCTTCATGAACATTTCATATCCACTGCAAGGTAGAAGAGCATCAACTGGGCACACTGAAAAGAAGAGCCCTTCCTTGCCTTGAATGTGGCACTGCAGTCAAAATTAAAAAGAAAGACTACTGGATTTTATTTATTTATTTTTTAAAAGAGAATACAAAAGGAACATAAAATTGTGGAAGAGTTTGAGCCTGAGTGCTGTGAGGCTCAACAGCCAGTCCTGTAATTTTAGTTGGAGAATTTACATGAATTCAAAGTAACAGAATTGGTTTTGATTGAGATCTGGGAAAAATAATCCCAGCGATATCACAATTCAAGATTCAAGTTTTTTAACTTCTGTTCATGCATGTAGAAAAATATAACACCCCAGCCTCAAAGAACAAACAGCTTTTCTATGAAAAAAAAGCCACAAAAACCACTGACTCACCCTATGTAGCATTATCACGATGTTCTCCTCATTTAAAATCTTCCACTTGAAAGAAGCGAAAAGACCAGCACTGCCCTCTAAAATAAACAATGTTCTTACAGTATTTCATGATGGTGTTCCTACAGTTTTGCTTTGGCACTTCAAAAGTGATGATCTTTTGCTGCTTAACCAAAGATCATTCAGGTTGTGGCAACAACATAGGTTCGATATTGATTGATTTCTTTTTTAAAAGAAAGATTTTCTAAGCCCTGTCTCAAAAGAACTCCTCAGGCTTTCCTCTTCAACAAAGCGTCCAGAAGTGGATGAAGTGCATGCCTGTGGTTGGTATTGGTATTTCAGCTGTCGATGAGTTGCCAAACATTTCAGCTGGCAATGTTTGTTCCTCAGGAGCCACAGCACAATTTAACTTTGCTCTTCTGTGGAAATAATTTTCATCCTTTCCAGAATGTAAAAAGATGGATTTAATACGGAGTTATTTTCACAGACAGCCCCACTAAACCCGAGGTTCGATTAAATGTATACAAGTAATATTACAGATGCAAACTTCTTCCATTTTATGTAACAATAATACTTATACCAAGGATGTACTCCTTGGTATAAGTTCTGAACACTAGCACAGTAACAGGTCCTGATTATCCCTCACCTAATGAGTCAGCCTAGTACAGTGGTAGATAGGAATGTCCAGAATTCCTATGTCAGCCTATGTCATTCCTACATCATTCTTACGTCATTCTGACCTCAGTGAGGTTGATTTCAGATCCCCACTTCAAAAGGCGCACTGAAAGTTTGCTATTTCCCTCCTTTGATTCATTCACCATTCTTGAAGGAACATGTGCCCTGTTGTTGTCCAAACTCACTTCATTGCTGGACTAAACTAGAACACACTGCTTTCACCAAGGACATAATTAAAAATAATTTCAAGATTAGACAGTTCTGAAGGAAAAGAATAACACATAAACTCATGCCTTTACTTAAAAATCAGGCATACTTCTATAGCTGCTTCAGTTTGTTAATTATCTCAGAAGAAACAGTGTCCCACCTTTTGAGCTGCTTTGATCAGGATTTTTCTTGAGTTACATCATTCTTATTATGTTTAAGGGTGATGCTCCATTTCTTTTCTTGAACTGTGGGGTGCAAGTGTGAGCTCTGCAGCTCTGCCTGCTTTTCTTATCCAGGCTGGAACAATCTCCACCTCTCAACTGTCCTGTATGAGGCAGTGACATAGCACATGCAACCAACGAGGAATAGATGTCTCCTTTCTTGCTTCTGCTTTATTCTTAATTTGGAATTCTGTTGAGCTCCTTCATTAGCATTTCTCCTTTAGATTCAGGAAGGCTGCAACAAAATCTTGTGAAAAGATGAAAAATTATGAAAAACTTTATGAAAAGAGGAAAAAGTATTCATAGTGCCCATATGTGAGTTGGCATTAGGAGATATCATGTATTTGTTTATTGTTCATGGTGCTTCTCAGATTTTTGAGCATCTATATGTCACAATTATGAAGGTTTTTTAACCTATTCTAGGTTTAAAATCAGCTTCTGGCTTCCTTGAGGAGGAGGTTAGAAGATGCTGGAGATTCACCTTTATTTCAGCTCCTGGGCAAATTAACCCTTACAGTTCCAAGATCCAGGTTCTCGGTCTCCATATCACTGTGAGAAAATCTCCCAACTTGTACTGGGACTGAGTTTCTTTGGCTGCTTCCTGGTGAATCCAATCACAGCCCGGGAATGGCCACAGAAGAGCCGGGTTTGTGGGGTGAGTCATTGTGATACAGACCAGAAAAAATAATACGAGGTTCCATTCTGGAGAGCAAAAGTATTTAATGTCTCTTGAAAGCAATGGAAAACAAGGTCATGGTTAAAGTAGCAATTATACAAAGTTCTCAGGAACAGAGAGGTTCATAGGAAAGTTTAGGTTGCCAGTTATGATTTATTGATGTTATTTTAAAGTATCACAGAAAATAAATCTGAGGATGGCAAGGCAGGCTGGAGCTGTGCCTGTTTCATGTTTAGAATACTTTGTGGCCACACCTGTTTACAGGCCCTTTAGCACCAAATCTACCCCTAAAGAATTTTCATTTCAGTCAGATATGGTTTTCTGTGTCTACGTAGCAGTGGTTGTATGAAAGTGTAATTTATAATATTTCAGTATATAATTTAAGAAAATTGTATTTAAACACTTATGTGGCAACTGCTGTTATTCCAGAAAGCAAACACAATTTTTTGGGACGTGGAAACATTTCCATTCAGCTTCCTACTATTCAAAACTTCACTTGCTTTGGCCATTAAAAAAGATTGTGGACTGAAAGTTAGTTTGCGACACCTTTGTTAAAAATGCTGAAGTAAACTGAATATAAAGTGTTTTTTAAAAATAATTTTAAGAAGAAAAAAACAAATTTCCCCTCTTTTAAATGTTTGTTTAAAAAGCAATAGTAAAATTTCAGTTAAATCTGCAAGCTGTCCTTTTTGCTCTCTGAAAGCTACCAGAAATATGACAACGTTATTAACTTTTGGAGAACTGTGTCCAGCTCTGAGCTCCACGGTTCCAGAAGGACAGGGACCTACCCGTTCCAGCAGAGTCTAGGCCAGTGGAGTCCAGCAGAGGCTACAAAGATGATGTGGGACTGGAGCATCTCTCTGCTGAGGGACCTGGGGCTGTTCAGCTGGAGAAGACTGAGAGAGGACCTCATCGATGCTGAGCAATACCTAAAAGGTGGGTGTCAAGAGGATGGGGGCAGACTCTTCTCAGTGGTGCCCTGGGACAGGACAAGAGGCAATGGGCACAAACTCTAATATGGGAAATTCTGTCTCAACCAATGGAAAAACTTCATCACTGCCATAAGCCCCCCCCCCAAAGGCTTTCATAGTAATTTTTAAACAGGTCCATTATTATTACAATACTTAGTGGTATATATTTGTTAGCACAAATTTCATACAGGATTTATATGACATCATTCCTCAGAACTGAAATTTCTTTTCCCTCCTCACTACTCTGGCAGTTCATTGATCTTGAAAGATTGCAGAACAAATGCGGTTTACAAATACACAAAATCAGTATATCACAGTACAAGGAAAGGTAAATCCACCTGTATCTGTGATAGAAGCTCTGTTACACCTTTAAGCCATGAATTTCAGTATTCTTAGAAGAATATGGATAGTAGATGCTGAAGTGGATAAATTCAGAAGACTAAGAAAACAAGAAATAAACGCCTCAGGTTGCATGTATGTTAGGTAGAAGAAATCCAGAACTATTTTGTAATATGTGAAAGCAATGTTTTGCTAAGTGTAAAAAAGCTTTGTTGTGTTATTTACACAGCATCAGGAGTTAAGGTTGTGCAGTTAGTTTAATCTTTGTACATCTCTGACTCCTGTGTTTTTAACTTGGTAACCCTACTGGTCTATTAGTTGGAGGAGAGGGAGAGAGATGAAAAGCCCGTGCTGAAACAGAGCCTTAAACTTTGCATTTCAGCTACAAAATGATTCAAAATTATGAGATGATGGGCATTCATGGGTGTCAGCAAGTGGATCGTTCACAGAGCAAAAGACAGGAGCTTCCTCCTCTCCCTTCTGATGTCTGGCCCCATCCCAGTCTGGGAATAACTGTGTTGAGAAAAGCCCAGAATCATCCAAGTGGGATGATATAACCCCACGGGGTTAGGGAATGAGCATTAAACATGAGGACACCAGCACTGCCTATTGCTTTTTTGGGAATGGCATGTAGACAGACAGTTTCAATAAAGTGTGGTGTGAGCTTGAATATACTCACCAAAAACAAAAAAAAAAAATTCTGGGATTTTTGTTGTCAAGCTTTAGCAAACTTTTAGCGAGTTCATACAAACCAGGATGTACATTATGGTTAGTTTCTGGTATAGATGGCAAAAAGCACATCAGTGACACATAGGCCACCCTCCTGCCAGATGTCAAGTCTCTGCTCCAACAGATGAGGAGGAGGGCACAAGAGCCGCCAAAGTAAAGGTTACAGAGTTGTTTTTTTAACAGCAAAAAATAGTGTGTTTTTTCTCTTGCTTCATAGCAGAAGCATTTTGGCTGAAATTTTCCAAAAGATTTCTTCCATAAGACAAGTACTGTCCATGAAAAATTTCAACCTAAATGGTCAGTTTGGCAAAAGCATAAGCGAGTAGGTTTTATAAAAGGAAATGTTTGCAGCCTTAATTCTAGGCAGTGCTACCAGTTTGGTGTATAATTTACTCAGCACCACCCCATGGCACTGACAGAGAAACTCAGTACTTGTGAGGCCAAGTTGTGAGCTCGGAAAGCCTGAATGTTGATGCTGACTAGTGTTGACCATCAAGATTTTCTTTTCACTGCAGCTTTTGTCCTTTTTTTTTTTTTTTTTTTCAGCACAGCTGATTGCATTCCATAGCCATGCCAGATTTTGGAATGTCCTTTACCAAGTGTGACATTCATGGTGGTTTCAACAAAGATGAAAAGAAGAGGAACGAGGGAAACTTTCCATCAAAGATGTTGTGACCGAAGGTAATTTTTGAAACCCTTTTTGGTCTTGGATGAAGATATTTTCTACCTGTTTGATGGAGGATCCTCTGATGGAGGATAAAATGAGGTTATCCGTATCATAAAATATATGATACATGATCATTGTGTGTCACTGAAGACTCCACAGCAGTGATGTCGAGACCGGATGATGTAGGCTACTGGGATGTAGGTTTCTTCATCTTTTCTGTTAGAAGTACAGTGACAACAGGTCCTTTTGGTCTTTATTTTCCAGCATAATGTTGCAATATCATTGTAAGGAGATACAGCACTCTATCATCTGTAATGGGGCTAGAAAAGCCACCTTTTTCAGAGGATTTTCATAGGATTTCATAGGATGTTACTTGTGCACATGTATTTTCTACTGGTCCAGACCTGGAAACATGTTGGAGAGGAGTATTTCTCTGGGCAGCCTCTTCTCTCTCTGAGCTGATATTTTAAGTGTAACAAGAAACATCTCTGAGACTGTTTAAAACTTTTCAAGCTCAGCCTACTGGACTTGTAGTGCAGGCACAGCTTTCTTGCTGTTTCTCTTGAAGAATTAAGCTTGGAGAAAAGAGCAAAGAGGACCTGTACCTATGACTCATCGTTGCCACCAGGGCCAATGCCAGCAGCAGAAGGTGGCTGTCATCTCTTACGCTGAAAGTGGTCGTACAGAGCATTTCACTGATACAGTGACCTCCCAGAGATCATACCACCTCTTATCTAGAACTGCTGTGTCATGTGATAGCAATGTTCACAAGCAATACTTGTGGGTGAAAGCATTTATCAAATATTTAGAGGGTAAACCGCACATGTAAAAATGCAGAAGTAAAGCAAAAACAGAGACTTAAGAATGAAGATTGCATTGAAAAGAAATATAACCATGCCAAAAAATGTTTCGAAACCACAGAAATGCATTGTTGGGTAGTCAAATAACCTCATGGCTTCCATGTAGAGATATCATACAATAATTATGCAATTGTGATTAAGGGAAAATGGTTTTGATGCAGGCAGCAAGAGAGAAGTATTGTGGCTGTGTGATTTCTAATGAATTAGTTTACAGATAGGCACTATCTTAAAGAAAAAATATCCATTCACCAAGTTTAATATCTAGGTAAGCATTGAGATGCAAGGATTACTTATTTCATATGAAGGCTCGATCTATCATTAGAAAGGAAGGATTAAATCCTCGTGATCCAAGAAACTAGTCCTCAAAGTATCCAGTGCTCCAGGATTCACTGTAAAAGTTGTTATTGTACAGATTAAAATATGATTTTCTTCTTTCCCTTTATCCAAGAGGAGTTTTACCTGCTGGCAGCTCAGCAGACAGTAATATTCAGTTTTACATCAAGACAGCACTCGGTGTTTCTGCAGCTTTCTACTTAAGTATTGGTGGGACTATTTTATTACTAAATATGCTTTCACGTCATCTTTTGGCAAAAAAAACCCTGGTGATTAACAGTAAATTTATAAGGAGAAAAAATCCAGGAGTACAAATGAAGAGAGACAGAAGTCACTAAGTCTATCTTTCTCTAAAACTATGGAGAGTTTTATTACACTTCCATATTTTTGTGTTTAGATTTGATCCTTGAAAAAGTAATTGTTACTAAAATAAATAATAGAGTTTTAAAAGACATATCAGTACCAAATGCCACCTTCCATTTACTCTAAATAACCAGTTAATTTCTGCTGGGAAGCACAGTCCTGAGCCTTAGCCACAAAGATGCTGTAGAAATACTGATACCGGCTCTGCCGAGAATTCTGTAATTTAATTCATTTCATCTACTCATAAGAAGCATGGCCTAAGTGAACCAAATGGCAGCTGGAATGTTCCTGGATGGAAAATAAGAATACTGTTTTAAGAAAAATGGTAAAGTTTGAACATTTGGTTTCATTTTATAGTAGAATAAAAATGACATCCTTTGAAATATTTAATTTAAAATATAAGGGACAGTCTTGCTTGTTCTCCAAAACAGTCCACACCCCAGTGGTTAGGATGTTGGAGTAAAAGATGTTTGTAAGATTTTCAATAAAGTGTATTTTCTGGAGAAACAGCAGTTCATTAAAATGGGAAACAAATCTATTTATCGCACTGTTATTAGAAGAATTTCCAGAACGAGGGCAACATTTCTCATCCAAGATATAAGACTGCCCTTACAAAGAGATTTGAACTTAGTTCTTCTGGGTCTCTAAGGATTTCCCACAGAAGGATGACCACTAGGTTTAAACTGAATTTCCTACGATGCAACAGACTTCGCATGTCATCTTGGACAAGTCACTTTGGTCCAGATTATTTAAATGAGCTGAACGTCTAAGACCACTGCACATTTTTTCCAGTTTGACTGCATGGTCTAATCTTACAAAGAGGCTGAAGCACATGTTGGAACAAGATATGGAAACCCGAACTACAGGCCGTCAATAGATAAGATAACAGCTTGACAGTTATACATTTAGTAGTGGTGGGAACAAACACACTAGGATTGAGTCCTTGTAGCAAAGGAGGCTGAGAAGATGCGGGCAACCAAGTTTCAGGATCACACTCTGCTGCTGCAGACTTTGGGTCATTGGATTGAGCACCTTAATGCAGCTGGAGACTGTCTTCTGATCTGTTTATAGAACAATTGAACTACATTTTGAAGCTATTTTACCCAAGAGACTACAGGGGTGGGAAAAGCTACAGAACCTCACTGCTTTCAGGCTGAACAGCATTTTTTTCATCCATTAATCAAAAAGTATTAATTTACCATTTTATACTCATTTGCCAGTGCTGTCATTTGACTTAAATAGCTTCGTTCTTCACTGGGATTTGTACACCTGATGTATCTAGAGCAAGCAATCTAGCAACCATACTCATCCTAAAATTGGCTTTTTCTAGGTGAGACAACAAATGTCTTTTGCCATCCTCTTGTAAATAAAGTTTCTCTCTGTGGCAAATCCAGTAACCTTTCTCCACACATGTCCCAATGTGACTTTTTTTTTTCAACATAGAATCATATGGGGTTGGAAGGAACCTCTAGAGCTCATCTATTCCAACCCTCCCCCCCCCCCCCCCCACACCAGAGCAGGTCTACCTAGAGCACATTGCACAGGAACTTGTCCAGGTGGGTTTGAATGTCTCCAGAGAAGGAGACTCCACCACCTCCCTGGGCAGCCTCTG
>JAOXNG010000021.1:90021785-90033793 GCA_028566535.1 Scolopax minor
CCAGGTTGGAGGGGGCTTGGAGCAACCTGGTCTGGTGGGAGGTGTCCCTGCCCAGTGCAGGAGGTGGGAACTGGATGATGTTTAAGGTGCCTTCCAACCCAAACCATTCCCTGATTCTATGTGATTCTGTAATACAAGTGCTGTGTGTTTCTGCCTAGGAAAAGAGGAGACACTCTGCTCTCAGCTGCCAGAATGATTCTGTTTGGATTTTTCAATAGTTTGGGCTTCAGCGTGTCGGAGTTATCCAATGCATGTAATGCGATTTACACATTTCCATTTCCAACACTAACAGGCAGAATCTAACCTGAAAAGTAAGAGATGGAAGATATCACACATAATTAAAACACGTTCACAAATACATTTACAACTTATTCTTTTACACTGGAGGATTATGATTATATCAGCTCTCCTTGTAATACATTAACAATTTTACAGAAATGCCAATCAATAAAGCACAATTTCTATCTAAACCCTTCACGCCTTTGGATTCAGATGAGGATGAACGGTTGGTTTTCATCCCCTGATTTTCCAAATTAACAATAGGTGCTTTGCCAGTATCTATCATCGCAAGGCAAGACACTTTGGAAGATCTCAGTTTCTGCTGAACTTGTAGAGGGGAGAGCTACTGACCCCTGCAACTCTCATTCAGCTGGTTGCTGACAGACCCTGCCCAGCAGCGAGAAGAAGCAAGATGTCGGTGACAATGCAGAATACAGAGTGGTACGGGTTGGAAGGACCTCTGGAGATCATCTAATTCAATCCCCTGCCAGAGCAGGGTCACCCAGAGCAGGTTTGTTGACCTTGTATAAGCATGGTGTGTGTATGGCAGCTCTCTGCAGTGGGCAACATGCCTCTCAGGAAGAAGGCAGGATGGAAATCCAAGGTTCTACCAGCCTGCAACTGTTCCAAGGAAAGCTGGAGATGGCAGGAGCAGCAGGACACAGTCTGCTGGGGTGTGTGGCCTCTGACATCTGCTGAAGGTCTATGCCTGGTTGGAGGCCTGAGCCTAGAGACATTTCCAAAATCAGAAAGACTTTAGTGGAAAAGTCTGCCAGTCTGCAGGCACACAAGCTTAGTTTCAGTCTGCAGGAAAGGAAGAGACAATCACTTTAGAGAATGGGAGTGAGAGCCCGGCTTTAAAAAGACCAGTGCAATTCTGTACTACAAGTGCAGAGGCCTCACATCAGAGACATTAAAAATCTAGTCTGATTAAAATGTATTAGAGCATAATTTTGGACATACTGAGTTAAAACTCACCCTGGACAGCACCGATAGTGTTGTGAAACCTCAACTCGGTGAAATCCTTCAGAAAAGGTTTACCTTTACGCGTGTGAGTGTCACTTCCAAGGACCAAACACAGGTATTAGAAACGAAACCTTTATTTAAACATTATCTTGTACCAGTTCCTGACTGTTTTATAGAATCACAGAATCACAGAATGGTTAGGGTAGGAAGGGACCTTAAAGATCATCAAGTTCCAACTCCCCTGCCCTGGGCATGGACACCTCCACTAGAGCAGGTTGCTCCAAGCCCCATCCAGCCTGGCTTTCTTATTGTGAACACAGTCTGATAAAAAGTCCTGCAGTCCAGAAGGGTCCAAGCAGTGAGAAGGGGCCTGATAATTTAGTGCTGGCTTTACTTCCCAACCCAAAGGCAGTAGGGCAGGCTCAGCAAGGCACAGTTTAGATGATTATTTCATTTACAGTCAGACCCATGGGATGACGGGCCTGGCTTTAACAAGCTGGTAGCCTTTCCCAAGCAGTTTGCATCAGAGCTTCAGCGCATCCCCGGTGGCCAAATTAAAAGAACCGCAGCCATGAAGTCAGCCTGTTCATTAATCTGTTGAAACAAGCAGTAAAGCCAAACACAGTGAGCAAGCCAGTCGCCCAAGTTATGTGAAAGGAGGATCATGCTTAACAGAAACTCATTCTCTCAGCCCTGGGATGATGTGCATTAATAATTTTAGATGCGCTTTCCAGGGATTTAAAATTATCATTTTTTAATCTGAAGCTGCAGGTATGTCCTACATTAGAAGCCCTCAGTTTCATTTGGACTTTCCCTTAACTCTAGCAATGGATTCTAGAAAAAAAGTCATTTCCACTGCAAAAGCAGCTGCTGTTCCCAGGTTTAAATCCTTCACAGATTATGAGTCTCTTTTCTGGATTCGGACAGGGCAGAGGATTAAGGATAGTCAGACTCCTTATCCTTTTGTTAACAAACACAAGATGCCTGCATCTATCCCACCAAGAACACTTCCCACCTGGGTTCAGGTATGTGCCCTGACCACATCCTACTCCTATGATAGATTAAGGTGCTGGTCTATAAGGGGCCCTTCTCCCTCCCTTCTTCTCCACACCTCAGTTTCTGTGGCAAGGAAATTAAAATGAATGGCTCAGAGAGAACCGTGGCTCATAACAAGGACCTGGTCTGGAAAACTGTTGAGAAGAGCATGAGAGCGCCTATCAAAACACAAATGTAGGATTTAGACTGAACGCTGCCTGTGAGACCCAGCTTGTCTGCAGTCACAGCTCCATCAGAAACACGAACAGGGGTATGGTCATTGTTTGGAAGTGAGGTCAGCGGTTCAGGACTCTACACGGCATTTATTGGTGTATTTATTTATTTGGCTTTACCCACCTCTTCTTTTTTTCATTAGCAATTTTTCCAGTTCTTCTGGCACCACTCACTAGCGTGTCAGATATATTTGGTCTTCATTGGCTTAATCAAAACATCAGCAGTTGATATAACTGGTGCTATTGACCCCTTCCCACAGTCTTGCAGGGCTAAGCAGAAGTTCATGTCTGATGTTATTGTCTTTCCCGGTGAGGGTTTTAGCCATTTTCCAATGCTAACTCTAAATGAACACATTTCTCATGAGCGGCTGCATGCAGACATACTCAGGGTTCATAATCCAAACCAGTATCAGTTTATATTATCTCTTTGGTTCAACGTTCATCTCACATTCTGTCCCTTCATAATTTCCAGAAGTGACTATGTCAATAGCAATAAATTAAAGGCACTTGGGATTGCTCTTTTGGCCATGAAACCAGCTGGCATTCCATAGCGCATGTCCAAAACTGCCTGTGAGAAATTAGTAGCTGCACACATACAACCTGTTCAGAATGATCCTTTGCCTCACCAGGAGCTGCCACAAAGTGAGTTAGCTCATGTGGACCAAAAATGCCTCATGGACCTTTCTAACAACTTAGTGATAGACACAATCCAGTTTCAATTGGTTCTGTTCTAATGTTTAGAAATGTAAAAAAGAAAGCCAACAAAAAAAAAACCCTTTGCATTTTTAGAAAATGATGCATCCAATTAAAATTTCATGAAATTCCATTTCAGAAGAGTCTCCAGAGGACAAAAGCAAGCAATCTTCTAAAAAGTCTTGTGCAATTTTCTGAAGGAAAATCTTCATTCCTTCGTTAAATGGCCAGAATTTTTTCCAGTCCTCCTTTTGTTGCCATTTTGTGTTCAACTTTTTATTTCCCTAGTTCATGATACACTGAGGAAGTTCTGACACTCTCCATCTGTTGATTCAATTACCCCATGTTTCATTTCTGTTTTCAGGATTGTTTTTGCCTGGTGTAAGAGGCCGAGGCCAGACATTGGGCGTGCACAAGAGAAACATAGAAAAAGCGCGTTGGCCACCAAGCTCGTTTCAATCAAAAGAACATATGAATGCATTTTGTGACTGCGAAGTCAGCTGTTTCCACCATAAAGTTATTACCATCCATAGCCCAATAAAAGACCTTGTTAAGAATTTTGGAAAGGCCTATTATGCTGTGTTGTTTACTAAATTAACTCTTCTGTGTACCATGTCATGCAATGCAATTATTTTTTTCCTGAAAAAGATGTCTGAAAAACAGAGATGGAAAATGTAAACACTGCAATGGGAGCTCTAATAAGTGAACTAGATTTTTTTTAACCTGAAAAGAATGTTGCATCACGCTTTGCTACTTATTATGCGTTCTGCTGCAATTCTGACACGTTTGCTGCCAGGGACACGAGGGCAAATGACAGGAAACCAAGAGATAAAGAAAGAGAAAAAAAAAAGTACAATCATAAATGATTATGCACAGACTTCAGTGAGCTGCATCCTTGCTTAGTCATTCTCATCAACCTTAAGTCACATAATGGGCTTTGATGGTGGAGCTAACATAAAAGTATTTGAATAGAGCACATGTAGAGTTACATCAATAGAGTAGCATATAATTGCCCCTTTCCTGATTTATGTGGGTTTAAGAGTGGCAAGAATAAAGAAAGAACAGGGGTGGGAAATTCAAAGGAACAGTGAGATGAATACTGGCAATGCAGTCATAAAAAAGCTCAATGAGAAATATTCTGAACCAAGTGATGAAAAAACCCTTGGAAGTACAAACAAAGATGATGCTTCTACAGTTCCAGACTCCTATCTATGCAAGCCCATGGGACTAAGTATAATTTTTCAACTCTCTGAGTGTACTGTTGCTCAACAGGATTTTTATATCACTTTTCCACAATTTTTGAATGCCGTTTCTATGGAGATGAGGCATAGGTTCATCTCCCCAAGTGACCAGTCTTTGTGCTTTGTGACGCCTCTTCTGGAAAATTCTTCTCCATATCAGTATATTGAAAGGAGAGCTGTTGTTGGTAGAGGTGGAATCTCAATTTTTTGCAAATAATGCCTCCTATTTTATGAATGCCTCTGAAGGGCGTGGTGATGTCCTTTAGCATTTCAACACATCTCAAAAATAATTAGAAATAGGCTACAATAAGTGGATATTAATGCTCAAGTCCCTGTTATTAGGTCACATATGGTCTAAATTGCTAGACTTGAAATAACAATCAGACATAACATGCTTTGAAAGTGTTCACTTGACAAATTGTATAATTATAATACAGTTCACTACACCTTATTAAATATGTCATAAACATAAGCTATGTTCCACAAATGCTTGTTCAGCTTCAGACCTGGCCAAAGCCCAGCAGAGCAAAGGCAATCAAAAATGACAAAGCAGATTAACGAGACATTTTAAAATCTCAGACCAATTTCAGAAGACTTGAATTCTGGTTAAAGCTGTCTTTTCATCCTAATTTTTCTCAGTTTTCCTGTAGTAATTTCTCAAGATTTTTATCTCTTTTTCTCAAGTTCTGAAAAGTTTCTGAGAGGTGTGATAACACAATCAAAAAGGTTACACGCAGGTTGACCAGAAGTGGGTGAGATAATGAAATTCTGTAGACATTTGCAGATTTATTACATAAAACACCTTTTTTTTTTTTTCAGTTCAGTTAATGTTAACAGACAAATCCAAATTTTCTCCTATCTCGGAAAACAGAATTTGATAGCTTCACTACTGTAATATTTTTACAATTACTCTTACTCATTTTTTTATTTCTTAAGTAATCTTTAGCTTTCCTACTCCTTGTTCTGAGTCGCTGCCACACTGGGACTCTGCCTTGTGAAATTTATTGAGGGATATAAGGATTTCTTCATTATATAAGCTGTTTAAATGAAGACAGAGAGACTTTGTAAGAGCTACAGTTTTAGTTCAAGCAGAATTTATGGTCTTAATATTGAAACACTAGGAAGAATTCTTTGATCTGTTTTATTGCCTTAAAAATTTATGAGTCTATATGAGGCCATCTTTCTTTAGATTAGGATAAATTCTACAGATCCTATGGGAACTTTATGAACAGATGAGTACAAAAGCTGCCTTCTTCATTCCTCTGTAATAGAAGTGGGAAACTGATGAACAGAAGGAAGATGGAGGAGGTATGAGATTCCTCACATGCCTAGATCCTTTTCAGTGGGACTTAGGGCTGCAGAATTTGCCTTATTATTTCATACACCAGTAGTGTTGAATATTAACATGAAAAGATAGTGGTAACTTTATCTCACATTTTTTATTAGAAATTAATATGAAATCTTTCTGAAGATTACATTTGCCCACTGCATTAGCCACAAAGGCTTTATTTCATTTAATTGGTGAGGAAACCCCAGTGCAAAACGGTGAAAAGATGTACCAGAAATACCACCATATCTATCACTCCTGATGAATACTCTCTTCCTTATGATTCCACTGAAGCCCCAGATATGTTCCCATTAACTTTGATGAGTTTCAGACCTGATTTATAGAGAAATCTCTGTATTAATTATGACTACCTATAGGAAAAGAATGTTTCTTGTGATTACTCACCCAAATCTGGGGTGTGGATGTTCTGATGGAACGGGGAGCTGTACTTATTTCTGGTAAATTTCCATGGTCTTGACCCATCCAAGTATCCCACTGGTGCTTAGCATTCCCCAGTTAATGTGCTATGAACTTCCCTCTGTTAATTTGTCTAGAAAAAAAATTAAAGTTACTGTCAGTGTTGCAATCCCTTCTTTGAGTGGAATGCATTTTGACAGCATGAAATCCTGGTCCTTCTCTTCACCTGTGTTGTTTCCATTGCTGGAAACATTGCTGGGGGGGGAAAGTTGTACAGGGAAACAGTTCAGAGAAAAGTAAATGAATATATATTTAGGTGTCAGGAGGAAGGAGAAGGGAAGATTAATACAAGAAAATTGTTACACCAGGCAAATGAGAACATGACAGTAACATGAATAAACACCCAGGAGAGAGGACTGTACATGTGGCATCATGGCTATGGACAAAGACCAGTTGGGGTAAAAGAAACAAAGGGATGATACAGACCAATTATCAAGCTACACCTCTTTTCATTGAGTCATGAACCCAATACAGTATCACTGAGAGCACCTGATAGTATTCTGGCCAGCACATCTGGATCCTCAACAGCAACAACTGAGAGTAGCTTTGTTGAAGTCAGTGCTGCTACAATGACTGTATGGATAACTTTCAGTGTCAATACAATGGTCTGGATGATGTAAGAAAGCTGAGCAAATAGCACAACATATTTTCTAGAAATACTTAGTCAAAAAAAAAAAAAAAGAAAAAAAAAAGACTTCACTTTGGCTGCATATCCCCCTCTTTCTCGTTCCTTTTCTGGGAAATGGCATATTTATGAAGGGGAAGCTCCCACTGCATCAGCCAAAGGAAGAATTATGGAGAACTGCAGGTTCCTGGACCAGAGGGAACTGCATTCCTATATATACTTTTCATTGTTTTAACCTTGATCTTATTAAACATTTATTCTGAAAATGGTATTCATGGAAACAACACGTTTCAAATTATTATTTTGAAGTGTCTGTTTGATGTGACTTCTGAGAAAATAAATACACTTATCAGCTGATCTGGAGTGACATTCCTCGAGTTGAAGAGGAAAATCTGTATTGTGTCATACATGTGTGGCTAATTACAACTCATCAGCATTCAAGCTGGTTGAAAACTAACTCAACTTCCATTCACAAAAATTAGACCTGACACTCATATTAAGAAAACAAAACCCAACATGATTGTAAATAAAAAAAAAACCCGACTGCCAAAAGCTAGCCTGCTAGAGCCTCAGCTCTCCAGTGCTAAAGCAGCTTCATGAGCATCAGATTCATGGGACAGTTAACAAGAAGCTTTCAGAACCTGACTCTGGGGCAGTTTGGGTGTCTCAGCTTCTTGGGAGTGCCCAAGCCCAAGTTTCAGAAGCGACCCCAGGCTCCAGTTATGCACCTTAGAACAGGGCAGCACCAAAAGTAGCAGTTGGTTTTTTCACAATTTCCAGTTCCCTGCTGATGAGCTGAATGATAAGCCAAACCTTCTTTAGTGCCTCAAACCCTACAGCACACACACATAAGTAAAATAACATATTTTAGGGGCCCTGACCTGCCCTGAGGTGCCCTGACCTGCCCTGAGGTCAAGGGGCATAACCTGGCTCTCTTCCATAAGGACAGCTGAGATTTCTTCCCTGCTGAAGGGTTTGAGAATGGAGCAAACAGTAGAAAACTTCAGGGAAAGAAAAAGAGGGTGAAGATCAGAAGAAAGCAAAAAGAAAATGTCAGAATATTCTGTGCTGGTAACTTTTCCACTTATGAGTGTGGTCCCAAATGAAAGCACCAGTCATGACCCAGGGTGCTGATACAGGTTTGTACTTCTCATTCTTCTTTTTTTAATCACTGAGTTTCGAGGAAAAAATATGGAAAGGTGATGACTATATGAACCAAAAATGAAAAGAATAGGAAGCAGAGCTACTGCAAACTCCAGCGTTGGTTAGGTAAGATACAACAAGATTTTTTTTTCCTGAGAAGATAGAAAGGGTTGCTTTATTTTAACCTCCCACAAAGAACTTCATTCATTCCAAGAAACCATACACAGAGAGCAGATGAAATAACGGTAGTGAAGTACTGATGACAGATATGTTTCAACACCATATTAAAAATGACCCAAATAAAGGTTTTGGAACCTGAGGAGTTGGCTGTGTGACAAGTTCTGCCTTTCACCATCTCAGATACAAAAGTGGTTGATGACATTGGAGGTGGCTTACTCCCTCTGAAATTACAAACAGCTAAGGAGTTTTACAAATAGAGCATTTATGTGCTTCACGCAGCATCATCTCCCACCTTGTACCAGGTGTTTTATCTCTGTGGAAGCAGCGTTGAGGAGAAACAAACACACACAGATTGTCTCTTGGCTCTGCAGAGGACTATTACGAACTTCCTATTACTTCCTATTATGGTGGAAGTGAGGAGCAAAGGTGCAGAGGGAGTCCCGTGGGACACCTAAGAATTGTTTGCTGAGTTATTGGCCAGTCCCCTTGGGAAGTCATCCTTGGACCCCAGGCAACAGCAGAAAAAGAGGAGAACTTGTAAAGTTCTACATTGTGTTGAACTCTTACAAGTGTCTTCTCTGTTCTTGGCTGTATACACAGACATAGAGCCCAAGTTAAACATGGTCCACTTCACCACATGGAAAAGAACACATGGGTAAATGTAATGGCTACCAAAACCCAAAAACTACATGCCCTCGGCACTTACAAGGTCCAAAATGCCTGCATATCACAGATCATGCTATTAACAACTCCCTGCCCTTATTGTAAAATGGGATTTGTTAGTCCTTTCTATGTCGGTATTTTTATAAAGATGCACTCAAGTCACACATGCTCAAATTAGTTCTGAAAGAAGGCCTTCCTTCTAAAAACAGCCTCATAAAAGCAAGCAATGGAGTTGTCTAATGTGCAATCACAAGGATAAAATAACTGCTTGTGAAAGACTAAGGTTTGATTACTTCAGTGTTCAGATTGTGCTCCCCTTGATACGCAAAATCGCATCAGTCATGCCTGCCTCTTGCCCCCCTTTCCTGATTTCTTACACCTGGGGATCAAGAGCTCTTATGGTCAATGGAAAGAGTCCTTAAATCTCTGGCAGCTCCGTTCTGCTCCCTTGTCCCTGAGAGGAGCTTCTTTCCTTGGGGGTTCTGTTGACTAACTCCTCCAAGAGCTGGAGGTTTCCTAAAATTCAGGGTCCTGACTTTATTCTTTGCTGGACCCACATCCCTCAGGACAACCCCAGGGTAGTCTGCTGTCTCCTGTGGAAAAGCTGGGATTAGTTTAGAAGGAGCACCACTGAGTTGAGAAAAGCACTGCGAGCTAAGCCTGCTCATTTTCCGAGGTTTAAAATATCTGAACTTATCCTGAACTCTAGTGGTACTTATGAATTTCTGTTCATGAAAACTATAGCAAAAATGACAATGCAGGATTTTCTTCAGTATTATTCTATCTATGCAGCAGCACACATTAAAAAAAAAAAAAAATGAAGGTTTAAACCTTTCCAGTTATGCCCACAACCAATATCAAAGTTTGGATTATCAGAACAGGTGACACTTTTTATAACTGGGACATCTATCTATGGTGAATTTCCAGGTTGAAATAAGCAGAACTCTTCCTAAATATTCCAAATAGTCAGATGGCCTTTGTTTTCCCTGTCAAAAGAACTAAATCTTTGATGTCTGCATAAATACCACAATATGTAACTGACCCTTCAATGCAATTCTAGTCTCATAGAAATTTACTAGATATCCTGTCTGAAAGTTCTTTTAAAATTGCCAGTGAATAGAAGGTTTGTAAATTGTTGCTGTGTACAAAGTAGGTAATTATGAATTAGGCATACTCTGATGCTAATACCACTCACAGACACTCTCATTTTCCACTGATTTGAACTTTTAAAGAAAGTGAAACTTCAGAGAGCACTAAAAATTAGGATTTTGTACTTCCTATTACTTGGTATATTTTTGTTGCTCCATTTATAAAGTTTGGAGAAAGAAATATCATTACACAACAAAGTCAGTAGTTTTACAATCTTCCAGTCTTTCGCCTGAGAAGAAAATCTTCCTGTTTAATAAAGATGCTATCATAAGCCTTGAAAATACAATGACAGCACTTGTTAGTTCAGGCCTCTGGGTCCCACACAGATCAGTGGATGGATTAAAACCCCTCCTTTCCTGCAGTCCTCAAGGAATATCTGGGAAAATTTAATTTTCTATTAAAGGCTGAATTCCCTCCCTCTTTCCCCCCTAAATAGACCATGTTTTGAGTTCCTGTTATTCAGCAACAGTTCCTCTTCATTAAGGTTTTTGGATTCTAGGGTTTTCTGTAAATAAAATGAACACAGCCTAGAAAAAGTCCATGTTTTTCACATGTTGCACACTTTCAATAATGTTTAAAATTTTCTGCAATTTACAAACTATAGTTCTCATTTTACAGATCAGCAAAATGGAAAAATTACTTCACTTGTGAAAACCGAAATGAGAATTGAAGACTTAAATCCCCCAAGACGGGGGAGGTTTTTACAGGGAAACTGTTGCCACAATTTGACCCATTAGTCAAATCTACCTGAACAGGCATAAACAAGTGGTCTGTCAGACCATGAAGGTGTTGGGGTGAGGAGCTGGGAGCGCCATTACCCCAGTGACTCTTACATACAATGGATGTGCAAATTTGCTGTTTTCTTTTTCTTTCTGCCTACTCTTCAAAGGTAAAAAAATCCACGGACTCCTTATGCAAGTAAGGAGTCATCGCACAAATGATTATTTTTAAAGGTCAGAAATTTATTATGCTATATATCTTTATTATCATGAACATTAGCAACACAATACCACAAGCACTCATAATGGTTCATAAATTATAAATAATAAGTTACAATTCATATTCTTTCTATTATGTGCCTAGAAACAATTAAATACTGAAGAAATAATCCTAGTGAAAACACTGCTCTATTTGATTTCCATTTGTATATTAATCAGAGGGAGAAGTAAATTTTTATGACATTATCTTCCCTTTTTGGTTCATATATCCTGAAAGATTAATTGTCCTTAATATTTCAATCCCTAATGGCATAAAGCCAAAAGAAATAAGATTTGCAAAAGGTGCTAGCTAGAAATGCCACAAAGAAAAACCTCTGATTTTTAGGATTTTTCTTCCTGCCACTTCACACTGGGTTCCACATGCACGCCTGCTGAGAATGATGCTGCTAATAAGACCATGGTCAAAAGTCACTGCAGAAAATAACCACATGGCTTTATGCTACGCCTGTGCTCTGAACATTAATCAGGTTTCTTTAATCACATCTCTGCTGGAGATAAGTCCCTTTGCAGATGAACCTGGAGACCAAGTTATGAGCAATTCTCATCCATGTCAGTGAAAAATTCCTTTCCTGAGTTGAACTTTCTTCTGACAGCCCAGTAAAATACAGCAGTTGACTCAGTATCTGGCTGAAGTAGATGAGACAAGTTCTTCTCCTGCTGACCCTACTGAAGAAGTGACAGTTTCCAATAAGGAGGACCAGACATTGTCTGAGACTTCTGGGCACTGAGGGGGCAGGATTTGCCATACTTTCCTTCTCTGTCAGTTACTTGCAGGGACTAAATAATTTCGTAGGGACTATGAAATATGCTGAGGAGGTGATTCTACCCCTCTGCTCCACTCTGCAGAGACCTTATCTGGACTACCATGTCCAGGTCTGGAGTCCCCAACATAAGGACATAGGCCTGTTGGAGCAGGGCCAGAGGAGGCCATGTAGATGCTGGGAGGGCTGGAGCCCCTCTATTGTGAGGACAGGCTGAAAGAGCTGGGGGGGTTCAGCC
>JAOXNG010000021.1:90049086-90059235 GCA_028566535.1 Scolopax minor
GCTAATTGTGAACCGAGCCTGCGTGTGCAAAGCACAAGGAGTAGGAAATGGATTGCTTTGGGTGACATTTCAAGTGTTTTACCCATTCAGGCTACTGAGGATCAAGATGGTACTATAGAGGGAGAAACAAGACTAACTGCTGTATCGCTGTGAACCTTCCTACAGTCCCTGATAACAGCCTGCAGTTTTCAGCCAGTGCTCCTTTTGCACAAGAGATTTTTGCACCAGCACCTTGAACACAGGACCAGTACACCCACAACCTGATGCAGGCATGGCTGTATATTTCCAATGGCTCACACTCTAGGTATTAAAGCCACAGAGCCCTTTTTCAACTTTTCTAAAGTATTTTATAAGTGCTTCACTAAGTAGTAATACGAGTGAAACACTGCTCTATTCAGACTGCAGATTTTTAAATAAAATCCACATTTTAGTTCTAAAAGTAAAGTGTACATGCAGATGGATAGCACATTCCTGCAGAGGTCACACAGCTGCCTGACTGTAGCATGTGAATGTGGGTACTTGTGCCTCTCACATGGCAGAGTAATTCAGTGTCCAAACAGAAGTGAGGTCCCTCAACCCTATATCTCTATACCCCTAATGCCCTATGGCAGCTGTGGTTACAGCAAAGAGAGGGTGCTGAGGATGGCTGTTCCTCATTCCTGAAGGGCCAGTGTGCTATAACAGCAAATGATAAATTCCAGTTTTTCTTCTTCTGATGTCTAGAGACATCAACCTGATCTTTGCATCCTGCTACAATGACTCTTAACTTCCCAGTTACTCTTATTACCCCCTGAATTCACAGGAGAGCGAATCCTGTCCAGGTTTTTCCCACCAGCAGAATTTGTTGCCAGTTCCCTGCCTATGGCCCTTGTGAAATATAGTGAAGGTTTGCTGGGGGGTGTGCAGGTTGGAGTGGACTAACTGGAAGAGCTGTTGCCCAGCTGTGTCTACTTCTTTGTGCCTCAGTTGCCAAATGCTATTATTCCATTGAGGCAGACTGGGTGATTGGCAAGTCGGATTCACTCTAGAAAAAAACAGGTCTTTCATCTTGACCTAAGGGGCCGTTGGAGTCGCTAATCAAAGGAAATTGCTTCTGCCTTAGTGGAGAGGAAAGTAAAAGCTTTTGGGTCTAGTGTCATCTCACAGCAAGGATTCCTCAGAAATCCTGCTTCAGCATCCCTTAATTGTGCCTTTAGACTTTCCCTCTGAAGTGCTTACCTGGAAGAGTTAAATTAATCACCAAATCCTGGTGCCTTAGCTGTTTTCCTGTTGTTTTTCTTGTGCTGTGAGATGATTAGCTGGCTGGACAAGCTTAGCATCTTGACATCTGAAACTCTTGGCATTTTTTTGTTGCTTTGATATGTTGGTTAACATTTAGTACGTAGTATTAAATATTACTATACCCTGGGTGTTTTAAAAATTGATAAACCCATTAAGAGAAATGCAGGGCAGGTAATCTTTCAAATAATGGTTTCTCAGAAACATTAAATATATTTTTATATGTACTGGAGACTGTTTTTTCACATGGTAAAACTGATGGATAACGATTTGCTTGTCATACTTGTTTAACTACAAGTCTTTGTTAGTGATATATCTTCATGTATGTTTGAGTTAAAAATTATTTCGGATTTGAATTAAATAGGTTTTAACTAACCTGAAAGGCAAATCTCCACTTCCAATGTTTGCATGAGAAATGCACATCTTTCTTTCTGTAATCAAGAATCTATGGAAAGAAACAGTTGAAAATACAGTTCTGAAATTTTCCTTTTATATATCCATTTGCTCATTTTGTTCCCATCCATTAATTGCCTCCTCAAAATTAGTAGTAAATTAGCAAATTAGCTCCTAAAAATATTATTTCTTCCTAAAAATATTGAATATGCTTATTTCAGAGTTAAATATGAATATTAAGAACTTGTCTATGAAATATTTACCCAGTATTAATAACATTATACTAACTTTTTTTTTTTTTAAAAATTAGTGTTGGTTTTCTTCCCAAACTTGCTTTCTTTTTGAAAGAGGTGAGCTGAATATCCAATTAGCTTAGTGATTTGAAGTTAATGTCTTCTTTCTTAGTAGTGAAATATTTTGGAAGGTTCTACTTCCAGCACATTGCATTAATATACATTGTAATAATCCTGTTTACTTCACTAATAGTTAGAAAAGTGCTGAATTCTCTACATGACCTTGATGGCAATCAAAGGTAATCAAAGGGATATGCCATTGTATTCTGTAAGGAAAAACACTTAAATTTTATGTGTTTCCATGTCTTTTTAAGAAAAATCAAAGTCAGACTGTGTTCCCAGTAATGCAAATAATGTCTTTCAACCTTGCCTGAATCAGAGTAGTTTTTCACATCTACCAGCTCTTACATTGCTCATCTTGTGACACTGATTTGATTTCCCAGAATCTAAACATCTGTCAAAAAAAAAAAAAAATCCCAAATGCAGAGGAAGGGCTTCAGTAATGCAGTCTGTGTGAATCCCATCCTGCAACTCATTCATTCACGTGATCCTTCCTCTTGCTTTTCAGTGCAGATCCGTGTAGGGCAGTGGTCGCTATTCTTTTATTCATAAATTAAATTTGGAGCTTTTCAGTTCCAGAGAACACAGCAGTCTGCAGCAAGGGGCATGGCACAGTAGGGTGAAACAGATACCTTCCTCTCCCTTTCCCATCTTGCATTTTGTGACGTATTCTGAAGATGAAAAGGTTACACCTCCTTTTAGACCAATCTTCCCAAGCACTGGGGGAAATGTGAGCTCTTTAAGCCGAATATTGTACTAGTATTTCTTTTATGTAGCATGGAAAGTCCAGTTCTAGTGCTCATGCCTTGAAGATGCAAGCTAGTAAATACTAAAGACTTATAAATTATAGGTTTCTTGGATGTGATTTTTGAGTTAATAAAGCATCAGTATTAATTTCCATATTCTCTATAAATGCACAGACATATATTTATGCAGACAATAAGAGCTTCATGGGATATGAACCATGCTATTTATCCTACAGAGATGGCCCTTTTCTGCCTAGTCTTTTTAACTAACGTGGTTCAGCAATGAGCCCTAAGCATCGATCAGATAGAGCAAATAGGAATCAATTATGTTTTATGAGGTTAAATGGACCATAATGAAAAGTCTGTTGATATAGCACATATTTATTATAATTAATCTACCTAAAAATGAATGATACTGATATAAAAATAACATTAAGCAATATCAGTGTGACCTGAATACTAAACTCCTTTTGAGGTCATACCTTTGTATCTGCTCATCTCGGGCAGGGTAAGCAAGGATGTAATAGAATATGGTGTATTCACAAGGTCTGATTAGGATTTTTGAATTTCTATGATTATTTATTAGAGAACTCAGCAGGAGCTGCTGAGTAGCAAGTAGCATTTTTGTAGCAAGGGTTCTGTGAATTCTGCAACGCGTCTGTCCACAAGGTAATATGCAAAGAAAACTCATCTGGAAAGTGCCAGATAATTTCATTGCTCTGGTAAGTAAGAGATGCTCGTTCTCTAAGGGTTCCGATGCTTTGAATCTGTTTCCGTTTTCATACAACAGCTCTAAGTAACTTTACAGTTACAAGTTTCTTGGGTAGCAGTAGCTGTAATTTAAAATTTGTTGAGCTATTCTCCTTTTCATTCTTTTCAGTTGGATTTATAGGCGATAGGAGCCTCTGGAAATAAGACACACATTTGCCAAATTCCAGGTTCTTCCTGACCTGTAAGTCACACTAATGGCCACTGGGAACCGTGTGCTTAGCAGAAGAGCAAACTAATTTGATTTCATATGCTGTAAAAATGCAAACCAAGCATAGCTATAATGATAATAATGCAAAGTGTAACAGTAATATTGTATTACACTAACCCTTTGACCTGGTGGCATTTAAAACTTAAATATTTATGTCTTAATGTTCTTCGAGAGGTTTCCTTCAATATTGGAAAGCAACAGTGTTCAGGGGAGGAATTTGGGGATGTTTTCATCTTAAGTGAGGCAAGAAGCGTAGCATAAGTGTTTCCAGAGAAATTCAAGCAAGCGTGAAGTCTCCTCGCCAAGCTGCGTTGCCGCTTGCTGAATTTACAATTCTGAGAAAGTTTCCTACTTAAATGGAAAAACAAACAGATTCCCCTGGTCATAGCCCCTTCTTCCATGCGCACAGAAATTTGGCCTTGGAAGTTTTCACAAGCCAGGAAAGAGACCATGGGACCCTAATGCTAACACTTGCCTTCACTTCTCTGCCTGAAAAATTCTCTCAAGAATCCTTTTTGCCCATTATTTGTTAAAAAAAAATCATTTAAACCAGTTGGTTTGTTTTGGCTGGGTTTGAGCCTGATTCAATCCATTCTGAGCTTTTTTTTTAGCGGTTTCATTATCCAAATTTGTATGCATCTTTTGGGCTTGGGAAATGTTGGCACGAGTGCAGTGTTCTTAGTTTCAAAAGTATTAAAACATCTTTCCCTTTCACCAGGGTTTTATTTCTCTCATTACACCATACAAAAAGAAGCAAGAGCTCCACATTCTGCTGCCAAATTTCATTCTCATGATAATAACAAGAAGTAAACTGAAACAAACAACACAAACCAGGTCATTTTTATTCTACCCAGCACATGCTCATATATATAATTTTAAAAGGGTTATAAAACAATGGCTTTCCTCTACAAAATCTGTCAGAGTGCCAAAAGTTAATTCCTCTTTCAAGATCTTCAGAAAGGCATATCACATCAGAAGGGATGATTATAAGTGATGATAAACGCAGAAGAAATATTAAAGAGAATAAGGAAAGTTTGGATACTGAAAAAAGTTTTATCTTTTATTTTGTTGGAACATGATCTGTCTGTAGATGGTGGGACATCTTTGACAGGAAAAGTGGTCACAGTATAACAGTGAAAGACCAATGAGAAAAGTGCTTAAAACTAGGATCAAATTAACTAAGAATGAAATATAGCTATGTTGATAAGAGATTAACAAAAATCTGTTGTTGCACATTACAAGAAATGGCAACACCACAGGCTACCAGGCTACAGGTGTGGGGATTTTTGGACTCCTCATAGTCTATACCATTCAGATTGATCATCTGATCTACCTAGTTACCTTCTGAAATTTCTTTCCTCCACTAGACTTCATTTTTTATTGTTTTGTGAAGTGTTTCTCTATCTATCCTCATTTCTAATACAGCCCTGCTCTGTATTTTCCATCTCTGCTACAACCAAATTTGACAAAATTGGACTAGAATTCAAGGGGAAATTACATTATTAATTCACACAATGACTGTTTGCAGTGTTGAAATCAGAGTTTCTTCATCAGTATCTAGAAGTGGATTGCAGAGTCTTCTTGTATGTAAGTATAAGGATTTTTTGCCTTATTAATTTTTCTTTCATGAAGATAGGTAATATTTCACTAAGCAGATGACACTTGATATTCAGATGTTGGGTTGAATTGTTTATTTAAGAGTCACCTAGTGTGTACAAAGTAGCATTTCTAACTAGGTGAACATGAGTCAATTTGTTAATAATATATTGAGTCCTGTTTCCATCAGAAAAGGCAGAAAAGTCACCTTTCATTACATTTTAAAGCTTGAAGAGAATGAGTATTTTGAGAATTTTTGGAAAGTATAATATCAAAGACCATGGGCACTGCTAGAAGGAATTTATAGCTGTATTTCAGAAAATATTCAGTTAGAATTCAATCAGACATTTATGCTAATGTCTTTCTATACTAATAAAATATCTTTGGGAACATCAGAAATTTCAGAAAGTTAATTAATGATGGCTTTCAAGGAAAATTACTGTGACAAAGTTTGCATTGCAAGGTAAGTTTACAAACACATCAGTAAAGCGCAGTGCATTACTCTTAATTAAAAGATAGAAACTTCACTGAAGTGGACCAAAAGAGGAGTCCAGCTGTGGCACAGCTGGGATGAGGGACCCTGTGTGACGAGCGAGGGAAGAGTGTTGGCTGCAGAAGGCCCGGAGCAAGGTCCCCTTGTTTTGCTGCTTGTACCCTTCTTTCTGGGTACCTTTCTTTGGGGCACCCATGATTTAAAGCCATGAGACCAGCCCTGCCATAGAATCATAGAATGGTTTGGGTTGGACACCTCCCACTAGACCAGGTTGCTCCAGCCTGGCCTTGAACACCTTTAGGGAAGGCCAAGAACTGGAGATAGTTTTGTGAAGGAGGATGAATTGAGGCTCATTACAGTGCTGAAAATGTTGTCTGGTTAGGTTAGAAAACTTGCACGTTCCTCTGGACCAGCTAAGGCCTTCAGTGGGAAGGCTGGAGCAGCTAAAGCAAGGGAGATTTATGAGGTCCAAGCTGCTACTCGGAGACACATGTGGAATTATTCTGAGGTGTTGCTCTCCAGTAACTTGTGGGTGTTTTGTAGGTAGTTTGGAAAGCAGGAGTCTAGCTGGAGGTCTGGCAAATTTTATTAATCTCAGCAGTTTTGTAAAGCTTGTTACTGGAACCTCAGTGACCTTTATGAAACTGGTGCCTTTCAACTGTTCCTAATTTGGCCTTGAATGTTCACTTTGTGTTATCCGTTTAATGTCACACATTTTACCTTGCTGTAATCTTTCAGACAGACTTCACTTGAAGTGCAAAGTACTGCTTTGGATGTAGCATGTGGCAAAAAAGGTCTACAAGCAGCTGTAATTAATGTTTCCTTTTGAAATCAGCTTGTTAAAAGTAAGTTGGATCTGCTTTTCAAAGAAACCAGTGACTATTTTCTCCTGGACATGTTCCAGAAGAATACACTGGATGCTCAAAGAACTTTTATTAAATGGTAGAGAAAGTCCAAAATTTGGTTTGGAATGGAAACCTTAGGGAAATCATCCTGAGCAGGGTTGGTAGTGCTGCTGAATGTAACCCCAGCGCACATTTAGTTAGAATTTGAAATGGGGAGAATGAACACAGATGCAGAGAAAAGATTTACAGAGAGTTTACAGATAGTCTCTGGACAAAAAAACTTTGAAAATTTAGGTAAAGATGTTAAACCAGATGAAAAAAAAAAAAAGCCCTTCATAGATTATAGTGTGGTTTTGGATATACAGTGACAAACTGGCATATACTGAAAATGGAAGTTTTTCTTCAGTATTTTATGTAAAATATTTTCTATTGGCACAGAAAAATCTAGAGATTTGTCAGTTAACCAAGATGAGAAATCTAGATAGTTTAAATTAACTATAGGAAGAAAATTCTCTGGCATATGAGAGACATAACCCTTAATTAAGTACCTTAATTCCCAAATGCTGTCAATAATATTCTAACTGTTTGGTTCAAATAGTAGAGTTCAGGCAATCTCATGGGCTTCCTTTGCTGTAATTAGCACACAACAACATGGACGTGTAGCTGGATTCTGAGCAACAATGAACATACACCTTCTTTGTGTGGTGAATTCCTATTAATTTAAAAAAAAAGCAGAAAAAATAATACATAACCAAACCAAATATTTCTTTTAAGATTTTTTTCATCTTTGATTCCTTTAGGTAACAGACGTTAACTAGAATTCTAATAATAAACAAATATTGTCATGATTGTCTGAAACAACTCAGCAGTTTACAGCCTTGAAAAGATACATCCTAATTTTGGGTAAACTGTGGTTTGGGGTATTTTTAATTCTATGAAATTTAGATAAGAAAAAGTGAATTAATGGGGTGAGAGAACAATTTGAATTATAGGATCAGAAAAGGATTTAGGTTTGACAGGGACTCTGAAGGTCACCTTATCTGGTTCTGTTAAATCTGGGCTAACTTCAAAGTTAGATCACGTTGCTCAGATCCTTAATACCTTCTGTCACTAAACACAAATAATAGAAAAGGAATTGGGAGAAAAGCAAAGGGCAACAAAACTCTTCCAGGCTGTTTCCTTTTTTTTATATTCTGCTTGTTTTAAATGGAGGCTTCAGACGAATTCACACCTCGTATAGCACAAAGTTCGGTGATATCTTGGTAGTTGAAAGAGGACCATTACCATCACCTCATCTGACCACATGTGTAACACAAGCGGTAGGTCTTTCCTCACTTATTATTTCTTTAGACCTACTACCTTCTGGCTATTTCTAAAAAAAAAAGAAAAAGAAGAAAGTGTTATTATGTATTAGAAGTAGTTAGGTGTGTTAAGGTACAGTAGGAAGTTTATCCTGGAAAGCTTTCTCTGACATTGCTCCCTCCAACTTCAGATTATATTCAGTACAGATTATTTGAGGAAATTAAAGGAAATTCTTTTAAACCACTGCATGTTACATAAAATACAGACTAAGTACATGTCTGACAGAGCTTTAAGGTTGTCCCTATGCACTTTTTCTTCATAATGACCAACATAAACCAACCAAAACTACTTTAAACACCTACTACCCTCTAATTTATAACTTTGAAACAGAGAAAACTCAGCTCTTCTGGGAAAGCAGGAAGGTTCAAAAGAAAATCCATTTCCTCTCTGTGTCCACCACCATTCCGGACCAGTTCTTCACCCCATACTTGTTCTCAGCCCAGCAAATTTCAGCACCTTCCTGAGCTGTGTCAATGTTCACGTTGCCCTGCCTGAGCCACAAGCTGTCTTTTTCCATGCACCTCCAAAGGTTGGCTGTCATCCTGTGTCCGTGATGACCTCAAGACATGTTCCACCTCCCTTTTTGCTGAGCCCATGGCCTCTCTCCATGAAAACACTGGACTGCTTCCTAGGAAGGTGCAATCTCCCCTCCTGCCAGGCATTTCTAGCTCACCCAGAATACAGTAGGTAGGATAAGACCACCTTCTCTGGGTGACCCTGCTCTGGCAGGGGGTTTGGACTACATGATCTCCAGAGGTCCCTTCCAACCCCTACTATTCTGTGATTCTACCTGGCTCAACAACACGTCTTTAGTAAAGCAGAACATAAGGTACACATACAGCAAACTGAGCAGGAACGAAACCTTTATGCCATCCATCACAATGTGCAAAAAGATGGAAACTCTGACAAGAGCTAGACCATCTCTTTCAGAAAGAAGATTGGACTGCTGGTGGGTTTGGTTTTGGCAAGAATGTTTCAATCCAAAATTACTTCCCTCCCTTCCCTGCCTGCTGGAACAGGGTGGAAGTGTTTGGAGCCAACATTTGGGTTCAGGCCGTACCTGAGGGAGGGAAAGAGAGAGGGAAGAAATTGCACATTGTTCAATACAGCAGCTGGCAGTTCTGTCAATAAGCAGTGAATCAGGGAAATATTTCCTGCCACTAAGAATTAACCAATTACTGATTAACTCTTATTTTATTAAACTTGAATCGGGTGCCTGTAGTTCACAGTTTCATGTGGGACAAACTCTTTCCAAGACTGTGCCTTCATTAGAAAGTGAGAAATCAAGTGGAAAAGTTTATTAAAGAGTTTTTAAATTGTGTTTACATATGCTGCTTGCCAGTCATTTTGCATGAATAAAAGAATTTCAAGGAAAATGTGATTAAATAGAGAAACAACTGTAAGATACACCTATGTGAAAGCAAATTCACTGTCCTATAAAAAATTTCATAAAACTTCACTTTCTGTAATAGGATAAAGCCTGGTACATATAACCAAAGGTGGTCCAGCTGTGACAGTCTGAGGAGTTTCCTCTTCTGAGCTGGCTGCAGGGTCATTCTAGGGCTGCCTCCTTCACTAACCTCAGGTGTGAAATGAATCACAGAATCACAGAAATACTTGGGTTGGAAGGGACCTTTCAAGATTATCTAGTCCAACCAATGAAAAAAAAACCCAAACCAAAACAAAAAGAAACTAAAGAAAAACACCCCACAAACAAACAAAAAAATCCCCACAAAAACCCCACACTCCACCCAAAACAACACCAACCCAACACTAATCCATACCCCCGAGCACCATGTCAACTCGTCTCTTGAGCACCTCCAGGGATGGTGCCTGTTGAGGCATCTCCCTGGGCAGCCCATTCCAAGGGTTCCTGACAACCCTTTCAGGAAATAAATATTTCCTCATATCTAACCTGATCCTCCCCTGGGGAAACTTGAAGCCATTATCCCTTGTCCTGTCATCTGTGACCTGTGACCAACCCCCCCCTCTCTACAGCCTCCTTTCAGGGAGTTGTAGAGAGCGAGAAGGTCTCCTCTCAGTCTCCTCTTCCCCAGACTGAACAACCCCAGCTCCCTCAGCCTCTCCTCACAAGACTTGTGCT
>JAOXNG010000021.1:90108331-90119680 GCA_028566535.1 Scolopax minor
GAACAGGACTGGACCAAGTATTGACCCCTGGGGACACCACTGGTTACAGGTCTCCAACTTGACCCTGTTCCATTAATGACAACCCATCGTGCAGATACAGAGATCTTATGAGTCACTTAGGTTTAAAGGGAACTTATAAGTACAGAGCTGATGGCAGCATATGGGCCTCAGGTTCAAGAAAACCTCAGTTAGTGCCACCTCTGATTTCTTGGAGTGAGAGCACATCTACCTGTTTCTTCGCCAGGTCACCCAGACAGTGTGCCCAGCACGTAGAGCCACTGCAGACCAGTAACTCCAAAGCTCCAATCTGGCCATTGCTGTCAAGCTCCAGCCTGGCCAGGACCGGGGCTGAGCCATCATTCCTACACAGTGTCTGGCTACTGTTCTCCTGAACCAGCTCACATCTGCCTAAAACACACCACAGACACATACCTGTGGTTTCATCTCTGACCTCAACTCTTCTGTGGTATTTTCTTATGCGAATAAACTGAGGATGACTGTGTATTGCATTGCAGAAATATGCTTTTCTGCAAGTGTTGCTGTTTTCTACTTATTGTCCCCGTGTATGGCTGATAAAGCTCCCCCAGACTTGACGCTGCACCATGGCACAGAAGCCTGTTGTGCAAACAAAGCTGTGCCAGGGGCACAGCATCTCCCTGACCTTGAATCCATCCCAGAATTAGTCACAAAACTTCATTAAAGAAAGTTTTCCTTTATTGTCGATCAGTTCTTTCCAAAGACAAATTACTGTTTGCTTGCTTTAGCAATGTGTTAAAAGCAAACTAATGGGTGGTTTCATGGATAAACAGAGAAAGACACAAAACCAGTTGGGGCTTCTTGCAAGTGTAATTTTCTCCTTAAGCAGTTAATTCAAGTCTTTGCTTCCCTTCCCATTGGTAACATTTAACATAAATGAGAGAAAGTAAATGGCTCTGGGAGCAAAGCAGAGTGTATAGCAAAGGAAAAGCCTGTGGTGCTGCCTCAGAAGCAAGAGACTGGCTCAGACTTAAGAGTTTCCAGAAGCTGCCAGATGGAAGCTATCTCACGAGGGGTGATAGCTGCCCCCCTCTCCCTTGCCTTTGCCTCCTCCACCTCCTCCTCCTCACCACCTGCAGCCTAACAGCGAGAAGCTCCTCCTGGTCTTCCTGCCCAGAAGGGCAGCTGGTAAATGGAAAATAATGTGAAAGAAGAGGAATTGGCATCCCTTAGGTCAAGCTGTGCTGTGGGGAAGCCCTTTAACTAGAATTTAAATGGCTGCAGTGCAAGAAGTTGCACACTTTGCAAATATAAGTAGAATAAAAAGGGAAAACAACACAGGTTTCTCTAATTACACAGCACTGCCTGTGATAAACTCCATTAAGCAAAACTGCAGTTCCTTCCCTCAGAAAAAGCAAGTCTGAGTCCCATATTTACCCTTTTTGCTGTTGCAGGCATCGTTCCAGCAGAGTGCTTGTCAGGCCCCGCAGAAGGAGGCTCCGTGGAGGTTGGAAGGGCAGTAATTCAGTGCCAGCACAGTACACCAGGTTTCCACAGCACAAAGAAAGACCCCCCCGCCATACACTATCGCAAACGTAGTGTCTCCAGGCACCAGCCCAAGGAGGCTCCAGACATATAGGACAGTCCAGTATCACAGACCTTTATTCAAATTCATTGTAAAACTTCAGCTTGTGTAAAGACTGCCAGCACTGTTTCTCAGGGGACTCTACATAATGCAAGATACTTGAAACAGATACTCACAACATTAAGAATTAACACCATCCTCATCTCCTCTCTGCTTTGCCTCCTCATTGGTTGCAGGAAGAACTCTTGGAAAGAAACAGGAGGAGGATGCCTGTTCTTTGTCTGGCATTTGAATGTGACATCTTCCTGATTATTATTATTGCCACTTTATCCCAAAAGAGTCATTCCCTTCTGCCTACCAACAGCAGCCAAAATCATCCAACTCTATTTCTTCTCCAGCAGGGTCATACAAAAAGCAAACCACAAAGCTTTACATGTCATGAAAAATTGCTTGCATAACTCAGAAATTCATAAAACTGAGGAACAGCTGTCTCTCATTTCCCAAGGCTCCATCCTGTCCTCCCAACCTGTGCAGCCTCACGGTGCACATCAGCGGGGACACAGGCTGAGAAACAAAGTCCTCTGCATATTATTAAATATTATTAGTGATATTTAGAATGGTTATGTACAAAGCACAATACTTGGCATTGCAAAAAAAAAAACAACAGGTAATCCTGATTCAGGTGAGATAGTGTTACTAGTGCCATTGTTAAATTTATACTTTAGAACAAGGGAAATATAGACTCACACGAGCCGTTGGTAAAGGCTGCAGTACATAGCATGGACATTTAGCAGAATACATTGTAAAATAAACTTAATCTCTGACTCTAATCAAGTGCTGAGATTTTGTTACCTCAATGCACACGTTTTCTCATAAAATATCCTGCCGAACCTAGTAGAGCTGGGTCAATATTTATTGAAGCACAAAGGAATTCTAAATGTGGAGAAACTGAGAAATTCTGTTGGGAATACTGGCTCGCTGAGGACTATAAATACTATATATAAGCTTTCACCAGAATCTATTNNNNAGTTCTTTGGAGTAATATCGTGGCCACTGAAACATACTATGTCTGAGAAGTTGAGGACAATGTTAGGCTTCAATAAAATCCAAGAACGTGCTACGTGCTACCCCACTGAGCCCTCTATAAAATCTAATTTTACATATTTCAGTAAAACTTCATGACACAGTTATTCTATGCTATTGTATATTATACAAACACACAAAAAAAAAAAAAAAAAAAAAAGCACTTTTAGAACTTTAGCTATTTCTTTTTGGTTCTTGACATGTTCTGGTAATGGCTTTCAATCAACCAAAGTTGCCCTTGTTTGTATGACCAAATTACAACAATAAACATGAATTACCATGTGTCAGTCTGTGTATTTTATAAAGCTTAAGGGGGAATTAGGATTCATTAGAAGCAGCAGGAGGAGCTGTGTGCAGTAGGATGTCATCTGCAGCGATGAGGGACTTTGACACCAGAGTCAATCACTACTGCCCATGGACTCTGCTCCGCATTTACACACCTTCACGTGGGGAATGGTTAAGCCACACTCATAACATCAAAGTGCCCGGCCCTTTCTCAACCCTTCTCCATCAAGTTTGTTTCTAACCAGAACTGGTCAGCAGGTCTGACAATTTAATTTTGATCAAAACAAGCAGTGGTATCAAAGCCAGGGTGTCTTGCAGAGAAGTATTGATTCTGACAACGTTTCCAGTGGGAGATTTGAAACATTCCGGGTAGATTTTTGGATTGAATCCAGGGGCAAGAAACATGAATTAAAAAAAATTGACCTTTCTAATCAGAAAACAGATGTTTTGCCACAATTCCCTTTCCTAAAAATATTTGAAAGATTTTGTGTTTGCTCTGATTGAGAAGAAAAACAAAATTTCAAACCTCAACAGTTGTCTCAAACAGAATTTTTCATTTGACATGCAAACTTTCTGCTGGGGATGGGCTGCTGCCAGAGTGGCTATTCTTTCTGCCTCTGTTTCTGTTCATCTCAGGGTTGGAGCCTTTGACAGATAATTAAGGGCAAGAAATTCTTGAAGGGTATTTAAGCCTTGAATATTTTTCTACATCTTGTTATAATATTACAACCCTTATCCCTAAGCCATCTTTAGTGACAGAAAAAGGGCAAAACTGGAGTCACTATTCATATTTTTATGAATAATCATTTACAGGATCAGTCTCTCCTTTTGAAATAGTGCACCTAAACTGATATTTTTTGTGTTTGCCTCTCCCTGTAACAGGAACTACAAAGGACGGTGCGTGACATCCTGCGAGGAGAGTGGCCATCATATTTTAAAAAGAAAGACAAATACCCAATGCTGATCATAATGTAGAGATTTCAGAATTATCCAAAGGCTTCTGTTACAGTTCCTTATTAAAGCCAACAAAAATCACAAAAAAATTGTCTCAAACAATCAGCTTCTTTTAAGCAATCAAGTTAGAACTTTGTTGGTTTTGATTAGTTAAAAGATTTTTTAGTGCTGATTATAGCAAAACAAATATTTTTTACAAACTTAATAAGATTCTTAAAGAACTTTGCATTTTAGGCTTGTTTTTTTCACCCGAGTTTCATGTAAAATTCACTTTGACTACAACATATTTTGGTTTTTATTGCTCTAGAAAACAAACTTCCAGGGCACAAGGAACATCTCCTACAAGGGCCTCCAAAGTTAACATATGTTATGTGTCTGTTTTGCTCATCAAGAGCAAATACTATATTATTATACTATATTATTCTACTTTACAAGACCAAATACTTTAGCTACAGTATGATCTTTGGGGGACCACATGCTGATGATTTTAAGAGGGTAAAATGAACAATTCTGCATGACACATGAAATTTAATCAACACAACCCAAGACAATAAAGCTGAATTTAAAAAAAACAGAAATATTCTCTGCATGACAATCCTCTCAGAACACAAAACTAAGTGAAATTGCATCCTAAAGGAATGGCAAGACTTTGGTGGAGACCCTGCTGTAGAAACTTAAGATAACTTTCAGCATTTCACTTAATCCTAAACTTTTGCTAAATATCCTTGGTTTAGTGCAATAAATCGTGTTTTCAGCATCCTCATCTTTCTGATAAACCTTGCCAAATTTTGGAAGCACAAACTACATAAAACAGAGAAACACTGGTGGATGTTTCTTTGTAAGTCAAGGAACTGTGTTTCCAGATCTATCACATGACAGTTACTGTCTATAACCTTCCACAGACCTTTTTTCCCACAAATAACCTCCCAAAGGTTGCCATCATCCAACATTAACAGGACTTTCCAGTCACAGCTTGTCCACAATATCTCAGTCTTCAGAAGCTATGAAACACCCCCCTTTTTCCACTTACAAACTGGAAATTACTCAGAAGGCATATTCCTCCCTCTGGTACTAAAACATTCTTTTTTACTTCTTTTTCCCAAAGTCTTCACCTGCCATTCCCAGTCTGCCTGCGAGTTGTACAGTTACAGCTGGTTTTTCAAGCACAATGATGAACTTTTGCTAATGAGCTGTCAGATTGAATGAGCTCCATCAGACAAAAGCAAGGGGTTTACCTCCAGCTCCTCTTGCCAAGCCTTTCAAAGAATTTTGCTCACTTTCAAGTAGAAACCCAGAGTAGAGGAATGCAGAGGTGAGTAGAAGAGCTGCTGACTGAGGTAGCCAGTAAGAATTTCAGAGAAAATGGCAAATCACAGTATTTTGTCTCAAGAAGAGGAAAAAAATGTCTTGTCTTTATGAAAATATACATTAGAAACTATTTGCTTACACAAGGACAGCAAGGCTAACAGTGGTCTTATATCAATAACTTCTCCATATGATCCCATTCCAGGGCATCTTCTCATGGTCCTAGAACAGTATGTTTTGGGGCTTGCCAAATTCCCTCAGCTTCCTGTCCTTTCACCCAGGATTGTATCCCCAAATAGCCTTATTTTCTGTAAGAGTCCTTAATAATTCACCACTTGACATATTTCCATTGATGAGCTCCTCATATCTCACCTCATGACTTAACATTTCCATTTTTTTTCAGTGTCTTCTGTTACTGTGCCCTCACTCTTACTGTCCTCTTCGTCTGTTATCATTTCTTCATGGTTTCACATTGACAGCTTACCTTGGATGAAGAACTATCTCCACTCTCACTTTCCTCCCTCTCCCCTCATTTCTAGGAAATAGGCTCTGCCCCCTTCCTAAATTCCTTTTTCAAGGACAGTATCAAGTCTTTCAGGTGTTGAAAAATAATAAACAGATCTTCTCCAGCAGCCTTTTCCCAAGCTAAATTTTTCTATCAATCAGATGAAGAAGACACAGCAAGGGACACTCATATATGAAGGTAATTCTCATACTTTCATGAAGAATTACTAGCTCACTGTAGGTTTTTCTGTAAGCAGAAACTCGGAAAAAGGAAACTGTGATGCCCAGTATTTGAAAACTCATTCATACTGCCCAAGATATGTAACTTTTTCTTCCCTTTCTACTTTTTGATTTTTTACCCTTTTGAGATTGCAAGTATGTGAAATTTTCTACTTCTTGTTATATAAGATTATGAGTCTTACACAATCTTTCTTGCTTTTAGAAGTAGCTACTTCTCCTGCTTACACCAAGGTGGTTTTGGCTGCTCTGCCTCCCCCTGACGAGAACTAACAGGATGCAATTTTAGGATTAATATCATCAATAACGAGGCAGATGGAAGGGAGTAGTTTGGAGAAAGTAATTAATGCATTAGATAGCTGATCTGTATTACTGGTATATTTTAGAGGATTACTATGAGAAGCTGATTATGTATCACCATCTGTGGCATAATTGAGCAGCTGTACAATTAATATCTTTCCCCCTGCATATTTTTCAAGGTTTTACAGAGCTGCAGGGAAACTGTACACACTGGACATCACATTGTTTGGGAAGGGAGGAGTCAGCTAACGCTCTAATTCAACTGACTTCCTAAGCAAGAATGTAAAACAGATGAACAATTTTTGTTCCAAAAAGCTTTTTGCATATCATAGGAAAACAACTAAAAAGGTGTTTTATACACGCTCTCATAAATATGAATCAATAATCAAAGTTACCTGACAATATGATTCCCTAAATCATAATATAAGGGGAAACACAGCTCCTGGGGTACACTGAAACTCTGTGTGAGTTCAAGAGTAATGAGATAATTATTAGATATGAAAAAGAGACAAAAGTTCATAGTTAGGGCACTTCACACTGAAAAATACCTCTCAAGAACAGAGTGATCCTTGCTCCATGATGGCCAAGCCATACCTTGGAAAATTCCTAAGTGAAGGAGAAGTGTTGCAAGTATATTCTTACCCACCATGATAATGATCTTGGTCCTGGGTTTTTCTGTAACTTTCTCCCTGGTATTGCAATAGAAAGCAAAGTCTTTGCTTGTTAACTCTTCATTATTATTTTTTTTTCTGCTAAAAGCCAAACTGTGAAGTTTTGCAAGTAAAGGGCAGTCTTTCTCCAGAAATTCCACGTTCAAAGAAGGCTTTATGTACACACAAGTCCTTTAAGTGTCAGAAACATGGACCATGTTTACACTTCACAGAAGGTCACGTGCCTTTCCCACCAAGTTTCAAGGCTCATTTTGAGCACCAGTAGGTGACAGGACTCAGGGAAAAATTCTTCCCACAAGGGCAAAGGCTCGTGCTCTGCTGGCAAGAAAGAATGAGTCATGAGATAATTTAGCATAACCCCATGTTTTCAGAGAAGACCTCTTTAAATTATTCAGATATACCACTGCCACGAGTGTACCAACCCTTTGGGAATGTACTTCTAATGTTCTTCAGGCAGAGACAGCCTGTGACTGACACAAAGATACACAGAAGAAAGTAGCAGATGTGTCAAAAAAACAGCCAGAATCTTTGCCTGAATTATTCTTACACCTAAAAATAAAACCAGACCCCAAAAATACCCAAACCTTGAACAAAATTTCAGCTTTACAGGGGCCTAAAACTAGCAGGATGCAAGGGCACATATGGGGAAAACATGATGTGTTGGGGAGGATAGTGTTTCAGTAATGTACATTTCCACCAACTGCAAGCAGAAAGGTTGAACTTATATTTATACAGCAGTAGTAAAAAGCTGAATGATTTAGCAGAAAGTGAAAATGAAATACAAGAAGTAGGCCAAGAAAATAGAAGGAACAGTAGTTAGAAATTCTACACTGAACAGTGCAGAGAGGAAAATGTTAATGAAAGAGGAAATGCCTGGGCTCTAGTCAAGCATTTCTGACTTTAAAGCAAACATTTCAATAGGATATGTTTTTGTGAACTTTGGGAATTTTTTATGTTTAATTTAAGTTAAATAATTTGCTAAGTACATTCTATTGGCTGTGAATTTCCTGAAGTCCTAGGTAGGCATAAGTATATATGAGTGCTTGGATCTACAAAAAAACAAAATAGAAAATCTAATTTTTTAAAGTTTAGTTGCAGAAGTTAATTCCATTTAAAGAGGTAGCATATGAAGTTTTCTGGTTTGACACATGAGCTGAAGTTTCTTTATTGTATTTTATTTTCCAGTCTATCATCTGAGGATACTTTCCTGATGTGGGCTTGACCATATACATTTTATATTGTCTAATACTTTAAAAAAATAAATCCATCTGGATGAAATCAGATTATCTCACAGATGTTGAAATCCAGCCTTGTTTCAGTTTAGCTACTTACACAGCTCCTGTAAGAACTGGATTTTTGTAAAGAACCAAACTGTCACTTTGCATTTTTGCCCAACTATTTCTCCTTGGCTTCTTTACAAACATTTGCAACCAACATTGTCACAGGAGCACACGGCTGGGCACACATTTCAGTTTGCCTTATTCAGTTGAAATATTAGCCTGACTTAAAACGTGCAACAGAAGTAATGTCTGTGAGGAATAATTTAATTTATTTTATTAGTTGGATATCAAAGACTGTTCACTGAAATAGCTCACCCCAGTAAAAAGACAAAGAGCAATCTTAATCTGTGTAATGATAATTGCTGTTTTTCCCTTCTAACTGCCAGAAAAGATGCAAAAGCTTTGTACTCTACAGGCATCTTTTGGATTATTAGTTAATTAAATGGTCTGCACCACACTCTTGTTTCTCTGTGCAATTACATCAACTAATTATTTTAGGAGTCAGTGAATTGTTGGTGTGTTTGTGACTGTCTTTCCAGATTTTGGAAATCAACTTCTAATTTTGTTTTATTTAAGGTTGTTAACCTAAAGTCAGAATCAAGAGTGGAATTAGCTGGCATTTCTAATGTATTTACATATTCTACTCTTTCCTTAGATTTCCACTTTTTTTACCACTGTTGAGATGCTTTTAGCTGAGACAGATAATCTTGGTTGATATTCACCTGTTATTGTCTTCCTTTACTGCACTAATATTAGGGTTTTCTGTTACTCCCTATATTTGCCGAGGTTTTATTTTGGGTTTAAAACCTTGTTACAGTTAACTGGTAGAAAGCACACCTCACCTATCAAAGTGTGCCTTAAAAACTTTATGTTTGATATCCCTTGGAAGCTATACACTTGTTTATTCAGCACTCATCCTCATCTGCAAGTTATTGCTCTGGGATTTGGGGAGTGCAATTTTTTAATTGCATTCTGGCTGACATTTAAAAAGTTACTATCAATCCAAACATGGGATGAAACTTGTATTTCTCAGAAATTGCTTATTATCAGTGGAGCTGACTGAATATTTTGCCATAGGAAAATGCTAGTTTATTGAAAACATATTGCAAGGAAAAGAGCATTTCATGTAGGAAAAAGAAAAAACATTTTGTGAAAAAATGTTGTTCTACCACCCTCCTGGAATGGTATATTTCTAATATTTGACTTTACTGCTATGTAAAATAAATAGATATCTTTATTTAAAAATAAAATAAAATTAGAATTTCTGGTTAATCTTGGAGTTTCCTAGCGGATGGAAATTCTGAATCGTGAGCAGCTGCCTTTAGGAGCCATCTTCATAACAGACACCAGGTGAGAGCCTTGGAGAGGCTGCAGATGTGTGCTCATGTTCAACTGGAGAAAAGTAAGTGTCCAGGAGCAGAGATTGATCTGGCAGACTGCGAGCGGTGGATTTATCATTACTCAGACAAGTGGTTACATTCAATGCTTTCACAATACATCTAAAGTGGGCATAAAATCCATTTATTTTCTCTTAAAAGGCATTTTGTACAGACTTGCTTAGTTCCTACTCTAACACCATTATCCTTCAGCAGAGCAAAGAATTTTGAGTGTGCTCTTTGGCAAACGGCTTTTGAAGTGTTATAAATCTTGTCCCTGATTTCACAGTCACCTCCAGTCTTGTAAGTAACTGCTAAGAATTCAAGACAATGGAAAGACAGTTATGATGAACATGAAATAGCAATAAATCCCAATTCTCTTTGGGTTCATTAACACTGGAAGGTATGTAGCTAAGTTAAAAGCAAAGGAGGAGGACAATGTATTATTTTAGCAATGGTGGAATTTAGAATTCAACATTGGAATTGTATTGGAATTGAAATGGGAAATCGACACTCCAGGCAATCGATGACAAGAGCACCAAATAGGAAGTCATGCAGTAAACAGACATATTTCTTGGAAGGATTTTTTTTAAAGGAACTCTCCAGTGCTAGACTTGTCTCTGGGTGTCTATCCCTGTGAGCACAGGCACCAGGGGCATCAAAAATTGCCGAGGAAGGGAAGAAGGAGATAACATGAGCCCTGTAGTGCAGATGAGGAGAATATTTTTTTTTTAAGAACAACAATGAGAATTTGTGTTTCAGAAACTGAAGCATTTGGGAGAAAATGTGCGGGGTATTTAGAACAGAGGAGAAAAATCTGGCACAAGTTTACCCATATTATGTCTAACAAATTGAACACATTGTAGAGATACAGATCCTTTGGGCTAAGCTCTGCAAACCTCCCCAAAGGATCCCTGAAGAGAATTAACACATGTGCAGGGTACAATGGGAACTGATAAAACATATATGTATTTATATTACCTGAATATTAATTAAACTAGTACCAAACAACTGCCTTTTAATAACTTAGGGAACTAATCTCTACAGGTGAGAGAGGAAATAACACATGGACTCACATGATCTCAGTCTTCTCTTTACTTCTATGTGTCCCAGGACAGGGAATCCGTCTGGGGTCTATCCAGCTTTTACACCTAACATCTAAACTAAACCAGGTGTAACTACAGCAAAAGATATCATGTTTTGGTAATGACAAACACTGGCCCCTGAAGGTCCCAAGTTATCTCATAAGCAAGATAGCTCTTCATACTCTGTGCTGCCCACCCTATAACTATAATTAGCCCATGGCTAGTATTTGCAGTTATTAGGACCACACAGTCTGAGCAGTGTCTTCAAACTTTAGGTTATCCAGTCTAAGCCTAGTCTTACCCTGTCTGTGAGCATTAACTGTAGGCCAAGACATACAGTCCCCAAGCAAGCAAGCCACCTTCTGAACCCAAAGTTCCCAAATCTTCCAGAAATAAAATGACATATGCAGCATTTAAATTCTCAAACCATCCCAGATTTCAACCCGAGCCCAATCCAAGCCAAAAACTGAATATTCACCCTGAGCTACCCTTTCCTGAACCCAACTTACAACCAACTTACAATTGTTGCCCAGGAATGAAACCCAACAAGAAAAGACAGAAACAAGACTGAAAAAAAAATATTAAAAAAAAAAAAGATGCAATATGGGGGAATGAGGAAACTGGAAACACGTTATTCTGTGAGAGTTTGGCAGATGTTCTTGCACTGGTAGGAAGGAAGCCAAGAGAACAGTAAAACAATGTCTTTAT
>JAOXNG010000021.1:90135397-90149409 GCA_028566535.1 Scolopax minor
ACTGGAAAAAGACTGGTCCCATCATCCTGACACCCACCCTTTAAGTGTTTATAGGCATAAATGCACAGCTACAATTTTTATTATTATTATTTTATTTCTAGTGGGATATCTTTCTGCAGTGTTTGACCATTCTCCTGTGCACACCTGTGGCATAGATGAATTAACTTATTCATCTCAAAGTAGGAAACCTCTAGAAGAATAGAGAGACATTAATCTTGCATTAAAACCCTGCAAGAACACTTGTGTACCAAAGTCCAAGGCTCATTGCTTAGACGATCCATCCTCATCCTCCATTTTCTTTTGCCAGCTCACCCCATAATTTGGTCTGGGAGGGAAAAGGCAGAAACAGGTTCAAGCACCTACACCTTCAGCAGAGAGGGGAAAAGTTCAAAGCAGAAATCTGTGAAAGAGACACAGATAACCCCTCCTGGTGTCAATGAATCCCTGCCTCTGGCCCTGCTGATGTTCTTCTCATGTGGATCTTTCCGGAACATATTTCTTTCTTCCCTTTCCTGCCTTCCTGGAAAACTTTCCTTTCCCCCCACAGTCTGAATTTGGACACCACATGGACCCTAAAGCACTGAGGAATGACACTCCTCTCCATTTTTTTAACAAGGAGTTGCCAAAGTTCTGTGCAAACAGCTATGTCGTTAGTATATAAGTATTTACATGGTCATCATTTTTATATAATGCTTTTCATCTCCAGCTTTTGATTTTTATATTTTAAGATCCAGCTTCATCCATCATCCTACTGCTGACAAATGGTATTAACATTTTTTCTGCAGAAGTACAAACTGTACGGAGCACAATGGTTATCATTTAACCTGACCTAAATATGGTATAGGTCTTTCTGCAAAAAAAAACATTCCATTCATTTCTAGGTATATGGGAAGGAAAGTTTCAGCTGAAAATGTGAACCCATCTGCTGAAGTGATGTTTCCTGTTGTTTCCTTCACCTGGCAGCTCTCGTCTCCCTTTCTTAAATTTTCTTCATTTTTTGTAATGTGAAAAATAGTTCAGAAAAGTAAGATGTGGAACAACATTTAAAGTCATGTCATTTGCTGATTCTTATTTTTTTGCTATCATCATTTTGTTACAGAATTCAAACTAGCCTTTTACTTAGCACTTTTTTTTCTGTGTCATGGGAGGTGTCCCTACCCAGGGCAAGGGGATTGAACCTGGGTGGTCTTTAAGGTCCCTTCCAACTCAAACCATTCTATGATTCTATATATCGTGTGATATACCATGGTTTCTACATCAGGGCTTTTTTTTTTTTTAAATCTGTTAGCTCCTTGCAGCCCATGTTATATTTTTCTTGTCATTTCTGCTTGACTAAGGCTGGGTTTGCAGTGTGCAAAATGCATTATATATTGATTATAGTCGTGGTGTGTAGAATTCATACAGGGTTGTTTCCTTGTGCATGTCTGACAGCGACACCCCACTCCGCATCAGAACTTGGAAAGGATTCAAAAATCCTGCAACCTTACAACGATGGTGTAAGGTGTGAAGTTCCAGGGAGAGATTCATCGCACTTTCTACACTTTCTTGAACCTGGTGATGTCTCCCAGGCACAGAACTGGTGATTTTGGCTGGCACTGATTAGTGAGCAGATCTGAGGAAAGATGTCACAGCATTTTCTGATGACACTTGAGCATCCAGGCTTTTAAACCTGTGCATGTCGGGTTCACTAGGATGATGTGCTGGGGGAAATCTGTGCTAGCCCCTTTCTGGGTTGCCTTCTGGCCCTTAAGTTCCTTATGCAAATGCAAACCAGGCCAGCGGGAGGCTTTGGCAGCGCCGTGCAAACAAGGGATGCACATGGTGACCATGCCGTCAGCGTGTATCCCTGCAGTGAATGTCTAACCCTTTGCAATGTTTGGTTAAAAAAAAATTACTACCATCTGCTGCAGAAGAAACTTCCTCAAACACACAGGGCAGCTCCAATCCAAACCAGACTGCCTTCAGACGAGTGTGTGGAGCACGGAGCCGGTTGTGCCAAGCAGCAAAACCTGCAGCCACAGAGGACTGCAGGTTCTTTCTCTGTGAAGGTTCCTGGCGTGGCTGTTGTTCCAGCCAGAGGACTTGTTGTACAAACACTGGGCCCCTAGGAAGACTGTTTTGTAGTTCTCAAAACAGCCAAAACCATTTCTGGCCACCGCATCCATCCCACCTGTGAGAAACTCGCACTGGAGACCAGGCAACCGACGTGTGAGGGAACATCTTCTTAAGGTCCTGGCACGTATGGCCCTGTCTCCAACAAGCCCTGTCTCCTTTTCACCCTTAACTCTCACAAAATGTGAGAACTGTGAGAGAATAGCCATTTCTACCTTGTACATTTGGTTACTGGAATGCTTGATGACTTGGTATCTCCAAAGGTCATGGAAAAAGTGAGTAGATATATTGCATCACAGAGTCGGAGGATGAATCAGTGCTTTGTCAGTCATTAAGAAGTTCCTCAACAACACAAACACAACCTTCAATCCTTCAATTCAAACTATAATTTTCAGCATATTATATATGCGATAACTGAGACTTTATTGCTTACCTTATATCTATCTGCCATTCATTGCCCTTTATTGCCTCTATGAACTGGGGCTTGAGGCCACAAGTCTTCTAGCAACAGCCTGTCATTTATAAATTTTATCTCAGAAGTAGTTGAAATTATGCCTTTAGTATGTTTTACTGATACATTTTGAGTACTGTTGCTAAATGTTTATTAGCAATACTTTGAAAAGTGGAATCTTGGAAGAACATTTGAGTCAAATGATTATAATGCTTTGAGAAGTGACGTCTCCTCTTTGGATTGTTCTCACCTGTTTTATCTGGCCATGCTAGTACAGTTAGCGCCAGAGAATTTCCACAGAGAGCTTAAAATCAGACTATTACAAATGAAAAATTGAAGAAGGCAAATTTAACTAATTACACTGCAGAACTACAAATATAAAATGTTACTTTTCCTTTTTTTTTTCAATAGTATGAGATTAGAAAAATGTTTTAACCTGAGAATTTAGGAGGAAATATATTACACCACTGAGACATACCAGCAAGACTTTCTATAAATATTGCTTCATAACTCCTCAGTTTTCAACAAAAGATAAAATGAATTTTTATGTTCTTATCCCACTTGACCTTGCAACCCATTTCTAAATCAAAGTTCATTCCTATGTGAGTCCTAATCTTTGTGATTTAGAGTCACAGATCCTTCCTATATTTTCTGACACAAATCTAAGGGTTATAAATATGTAGACCTATTCTAACTCTGTCTGTGGGAGTAGAAATTCCTAGATTCTCCTCATATTTTTGAAACAGGGGATAAATTCAAGCTAAAATAATCTAGTGCTTTAGAGTGATCAGACTTATTGTTTTAAAATATGAACATTCTGTTCCATATAATATTAATAGTTATTCTCAGACACTTGTACCTGACAAAATATTGGTATACCAAGGTTGACATGTAAAAAGATACTGTGTATAGTTTGCTTTCAATTTTATACAGGATTTCAAATTAGTTACAGTGTCAGGATTACATTAGAAAGAAAATTAATTTTTATTCTAGAAGCAACTGCATAAAGAAACCAATCAGGTGTTGCATCCACCCTGCCATGATTTATGAACCCAAGCCCTGGGCCACAGGGTGTTGTGGAAAATCATCTAATGTCCATGGCATGGATAAGGGGATCAATAGTCTGAGGAGTCCTATGGAATGAAGCTGCTTCACAATGCAGGTATCACGTAAGAGACCAAGCAAATGGGAAAAAGAAAGAGACAAGAGAAAAAAAAAGGTTAAATATCCTGTATTCCCTAAGGAACATCTCACAAACAGTTGTACAAATGCACGCTTAACCATTCATTTCAACAACAAATCAGAACACTTCAGTTGGCCGAAATTTAGATACTGTTTTACATTGAGCCTCTCTACCTGCAAATATCTGGCAAACAAGTCTGATAAACTTCCTTAAAAGTCACTATCATAATTCAGATGTGGTCAGTTCATGTTAAGAATACCTCATATTTACACAGCAGCTGTAACAGGTGCAGGTAAATACTAATTAACTTTGGTGTCAAATATCCTCCCCTATCCAACTACCTCAGCACCCCTGTTTATCCCAAGCCATATCATAACCAATCTGTAAGCCAGAATAATACCCACAAAGCAGGAGGAGAGCAATAACTAAATTCACAAAGATGCATATTGGTCCAAGAATGACACTGGATACCATAGCGTGAATATCACCTATTTTTTACCCCACCTTGCACTCCTTGAGGAACTCATTTGATCAATCTCCAAGCCAGGCAACAACTGAAGAACCTTCTTTACAAGAGCAGCATGAAGAGCATGATCATGGACCATGGTGCCAGAAAAGCCACTGAGCTGCCTGCAGAATAATTCTGGCTGACTTTGATCCCCCAGGGTCTGTAGAGTACCGAGAAGGAAAAGGCCCATAGTATGTGCTGTAGATTATGTACTTAAAGGTAGAGAGCTCTTTGTCTTGTAAACCCTGATAAAACATTTCTCTCTTTTGATATCCTTAGATATTTGCTGCACGTTTACTGTGGACTTCAGCCAGGCTCAGTTCTCCTTTTGTTCTCCTGGTCCCTGCTCTATGTTCTTGACATAGGCATCATCCAGAGAAGCATTAATGTAAAAAATTAGGAAAGAATAACTGATCTCTCTTTCCAGACAGCTAATCACCCTAGCTAGCCTTAAGTTAAAATAAAAGGAACAACAACTGAGACATCTTACTTTCCTGAATAATGCTAAGGTGTCCTTTCCAGAGACAAGTAAATGTGTCATAAAGTCAGAAGGACAAAAAAGAAAAGTTTTGTTATCCACTTAATCTTTCTACAATTAAGGGGTTTGTTTTCTACAGTTAGTAATTTTTTGTTGTTTTAAGTGTACTAAACTGTCCCCATATGGTTTCCATGCACCAATTATATCTTATTCTTGAAATAATTTTTCTCCAAACAGCCCAAATTTTTCTTTCCTGTTGTTGTTCATGGCTACACATAACTGAAGAAAACATCCTTAAACACTTTTCAGTTTGCATGTCTGCCTCAATTGTCTGTGCTTTAACAGAGTTATGTTTTATCCGGCTCTTTTAAACTCTTCTCCTGAATCCAATATTATTTTTGTGATCCTTCCTTGAACTGCATCCAGTTTGCTGATATGTTTCCAGTAGTGAGATGCTGGGAGCTGTGGAGCAATCCAGATGCGACCTCAGTGCTCTATGAAGTTGCATTTCCACCTCCCTGCTCTATGACATGATTTCTTTAAGTTCTTAGGCCAAAACATTGCTGGCCTTGCTTGCTGCCACCTTCCATTGACAGCTAGCCCTTGGAGGTAGCCACTCGTGCTGCCTTTGCTTTCTGGCACCTATACGTAGCAGTCATTGGCTGTCCATGTCTTCTGTTTGTTCCATCAAATCTCTTATTTCTGTGCTCCCAAGTGGAATGAGCACTCTTCTGTTCATAATTTTAACCTCTTGGTCATAATGTAATATATTGTCTGTGTCCAACTGTTTTGGGCTTCTCTCCACTTACAGCTGTCTGCAAAATTTAAACAGAGCCAAAGGGAACACTACTCAACTGTGAAGTACTTAAAGAAATGCAAACATGTGACTGCATTCCCTCTCTCCATCACTGCAAGCTTTATGTCACTAGGCCCTTTTTTCTTGTCCTGATTGATTCTAAATAGGAATTAAGATACATGTGAAGCATTATTTTCCCAATTAACCTATTTCTTGATGTTTATTAGATAATTTTTCATTTTAATTTTTGATTTACTAGGAGTTGTACATTTTTTCTATTCAGTACTTACACATTTCTAAATGGGTTCCATTAAAACATAACTTATTTACACAGCAAAGCAATAAAATTGCCTGCATTATTCATTTTTGCATGGAATTTCAAAGGTATATAAATGAGGCTGTATTTGATGTCACCCTTCAGTGTTTTCCCACCATGGGTATTTTATTATGTATCTACTATTTCAAAGGAGGCACGTCTGGCAATCATAATATCCCAGTTTAGTAGGCCAAGTGTAGAAAACATGTGCATCAAGAAAATATGTTTCCTCTTGGTTTCTATATCTTTTATTCTGGAGAAATCCTATGTCTTCCATGTAGAGAGAAAAAAAGTCAACAACATCTGTTTCTGCTAACGTCTGTTTTAGATAACATATAACAAGTTTCAGAGTACTGGAGACCAAATCTTCTACAATTACTAAAGTACACTGTTAGTACTCTTTTAGGCCAGTTTTGAATGAAGCACAAATCTACTTTAATGCCTTTAGTGTGTTTTTTTTTTCTTTTAATAAAGATGAAATTTGAAAAATAAAATGTTATTCCTTTATGTAAATAGAAGAGAAGGAATATAGTTCATCTGGGCTTATTAACCCTTATTCCTTTCCTCCATCTGGAATGATGTGCACCATCTGGACACACTTGACGCCTACCTGTCCATTCCAAACTTGTCACTTATATCCAAAGAATTAAATTTAAGCAAAATACCAGCTCATTTATCTGTCAGAAAACAAAACATTTCACAGATAAAACATATTTACCTCTTAAAAGAATATGAGGTCTTTCAATAATGTTTAGGGAAGGCATTTGTCTGTGAGTATCAGAATAAAAGAGGTCTAAGAATGGAAAGGAAAAGAAGAGACATGCAAGCCTTACAGCTTTGGGTGCTACCTCCCGAAATGACTGGTCTTTTTGGCCCCCTCGATGTTTGCTCCAGCCAGAGAGCACAAAGATGTCTCTGCCCCACACATTTCTCTCTGCTGGTTTTCCTCCAATAACTTCCTACATATTTGCCTTTGGTCCTAATTCTTTCACTGCTAAGAACACTGCCATCATTTCTTGAAACTGTGCATATTCATTCACTTACAACACTGTACAGCAGTCACTTCAGGAAGGCAGATATTTAGATTGGATGTTTTAAAATGCCAAATCCTTTCATACTCTTTCAGAGTTTTGAATCCAAATATGCAGAATTCTCATAAAATTAGCTGTTCTCATAAGAACCATAAATTTTTTTTTGGTCCTAATCTCATGAAACCATGCATGAAACTGGTTATGTTTAAATTTCCAGAAGGCTCCTATCCAATTGTAACTCTGCCCCAATTCAGAAGAGAAGTATGTGCGATTTCAAATGGAGATTTTAACGTCTGTACAGCTCAGTCACTCTCATACATAGGAAAGGGGCTGGATGCAAATTGTCTGGTTGGCCTAGTTCTAATCAACATTTTCCTTACACCTGGTTTATATATTCTTATCTCTCAGGGCTTTAATTCTGGGTAATGAATGATCAGGACAACCATTCTCAAGGTGTATTTCCACCTGTTTTCTCATTTGAAAAGGCACAGACTGGCTTATGTTTACTCAGCTGGAATCCTTTCCACAAAACTTAGCAAATATGGGCCAAGACTCATGTTCATAACAAAATATGCTTACATCTGAACTTCATCTATATCCACATTTCTTTGGAAACACTTCACATGGGTTTTCTCACAATACGTAACAGAAATTTGATTTGTTATTTTAAATTAATCATTTTATGCTTCTTGAATTCTGCCCGAATGTTTCATGCTCTGCTCTCATGAAGTCTGACGACTTCAATCAGATATTTCATGTTTAGGACTGGTAAGTCGTATAAACAGGCAACTCAGAAAAATTAACTTTCATGTTCACGTGGTATAGAATTGTTGTGTCTGTGTTGCACTGTTCTCAAAGGAGAATTGAATACTCTGAGTGTATCTAAATGAGGTCTAAAGTCATGGACTGGGTGGAGCTGGACTAATTTTTACACCTTGAAGATTTGTCTACACATGTCTTAATGAATGCCTTTATAAACGTACTCATCACATTTCATATTGGTTATGCATAAAGAGGTGTATTTGGGAAGATAAATAGAAAAGCAGCTGTCTTGGCTCATGCTAAAGGCTTGGCCAGGTATGTAGCCCACAATGTCCAGTAGGAGCCAAAAAAAAGCTAAAGAAGGTGCTATATTTCCAAATTTATTTTGGAAAACTCCATAATATAAACTGTCAGTTTGTCACTTCCATTCTTTGTATTTACAAAATAATGACAGAAAGCATCTTTCTGAACTTCTAGAGGCTCAGATGAAATATACTTAGAAGTAGCATGTACAAATAATATAATAACAAAGACAATAACAAAGGCTAATCCGCTACCAAACCATTGCATGTTTACCTGTTGTATCTTCAGCTTGAAACAATATTCATGTGCTCATAAGCAAATATATCCTGAATTTCAGCATATTTGAACCATTTCTTACTTAGGCAATTTATATTATAAAGTTACATTAACAAATACTCACAAGATTTCTTATAAAAAATATGTGTGTGTGATATATCTACCTTCACTATTGATTTTCCTTTGCGTATTCTTTCATCATACAGTTTTGCACAAGAAAGTTGTGAAGTTGACTGATTTGACATGAGAGTATTTTAACATAACCTGGGATTTATTTTCCATCCTTCTGGGGCAATAACTTTGCTGCTTAGAGTACATCTATGTTGCATTTCATACTATTTTACATAAAGCACACTTTTCATTATTCTCTAAAATGGATTTCCGAAGTTTCAAGATGAGAATGTAAAAACTGAGTAAAAGTGAAAAAAGAGAGTATCTTTATCACCTTACACTGTTAGCTACATAAGCAAAAACTCTGACAATTAGGCACTTGCCAGCTCGTCAGATTCTTTTCATTTCACAGAATGAAGAATTATAAATTGATAAATTTTTAAAGTAGGTGAGCACATTTTACCCCATTCACTGCTTCTTACTCCATTCAACAAGTATTCAGCTGATTTTTGCATTCTGGTTTATCGCAGGTTTCCTCAAACCCATCTGTGGAGCTTTTCCATCTCACTTCAGCAAAGCTCTCTTCTCATGTAGAAACCTCATACTTTTGACATAGATTGATTACATCAAATCACAGGAAAAATACTGGAAATTTTCTTCATTTATAATTCAGGTTTTTAATCATTTGCCCACTTACTTGTATCTTTGTTTTAATTAATGAACAGCTCTTACGAGCATAGGTTTTTCCCATTCTTTATCGATGTTTACACTAACATTTGGAATTTCTGTTTGATTTTGTGGCTTCTGTCTGGCATGACAGAAAGACAGACAGCAAGAGCATGCATGTGTCTAATATTAAAACCCAAAGTGTTTCTAGGCAACATTCAAAATCAACTCAAAGATAGAGAAGATTGAAAATATGGGGAAAAAAAATGATGGAATGCATTTGAAAGCAGAGCAGATGTTTGTTTCGTTAGCTGTTGGTACTGTCAATACAGGGCTGGTATTAATAGCCATTAAAATTATACGTTGCTGTTTTCTATTCTGGGTTAGTGCCTTCATAAGTTCCATGCCTTAAAAGAGTCAATTTTTAGTCTTTGGACCCAGTGTGGAAAGAAAGTTAATATTCATAGTCACCAGTAGAAGGAAAAAACCCCAAACCCACTGGCCAGTGTAGGTATCATTCACTAGTTCTGCAAAGAATCTATGAGAAACTTTGAGGCAATCAAAGAGTATCCCTGAAAATCATTATTCCGCTAGAAAAAGGACTGGGAGCTAATGAAAAAGAAGAAACCACTGGAAATTCAATGAAGGCCACACAGTCATAAAAATGTGAAGATACTGTAAAATTTTTATTTCTTTTATTATGTTTTCAGTGGTCAGTGTACAAATTCAGAAACCATAGATTTGCCTTGTTTGGAAGGGACCTTTCAGATCATCGAGTCCAACCATCAATTTATTGTGTAACCTTGGATGGTCAGAGATTTATTACTTTTCCAAAATATATAGTATGGAGGTTTTACTATTTTACTTCTTAATGTAATATTTTGTTGTCCAATTCAACTGCAAAAAGTAAACTAAAATCTTTATGCAGCTTTGAAGAAAATACATAACCTTCTTCAGAAGATTGTATTGATTTTAATGAAACTCACTTCAGTTAAGACCTCACTGGCATTGATAGGAACTGTAATATATGTCTTCATACAATTAAGCTTATTCAGAAAAATAAAGAACAGCTGATAAGATTTTGCTTTTTATATCATTATTTTGTCTTTGCCATTCTTGCCACTCTTTGTAAAACTCTCTGTAATCCAAATGTGTGCATGTACATGTACACCTACAGAGGCACCGTGGGGAGAGATGGATTAAAGATTTTTTTCAGACAGACAGGATTCACCCGTCAATGAGATTTGACATTTGGATTAACGCTGACCTTAAGAGACAATATTTGTGTTTTGCTTTACTGTACATTACAATTCTATTATGCAAATGTAAATAGAGAAACAGGCTACTAATTACTATAACAGCCAGGAAGCAGATTTGCACAAGCACTGCAAGGAGAGAAAAACAAGGATCTGATGGAACATGTTACACTGACTTCATGAGTTTTCCAAAAACCCTTTTTACATCCTTCTTCCCTCCCTCTCCTGTTCAATCCCCCTTATTTTTGAGAATTTTCCTTGATGAACATTATATTCACAGTCTTTTTTTTTTTTTTAAATATACTCACTTAAAATAAAGCCTCTTCTGGTTGTTTAGATTTAAAGTATATTAATGACACGTTCTTTTACCTTGTAAAAGTTCCAGAATGCTAACAGAATGACAAGTACAATAACATGTAACTTTTTAAAATTTTTTTCCCTTATGGTTGTGGAACTACTCTGTGAGAATGTTAATGCTCACAGAATAATACCAAAAATGTAATCTTGGGAACTCCTGGACTTTGTTTGCAAAGAAGGTCTTTGAATGGATTTATAAAAACAAAAAATGTAACCTATGTTATAAATATTAAATAGATCCTTTCAACTGCCTGAGAGTTGGATATTATAGTAAAATGCATGTTTTAAAGGAAAGGAGAGAAAATCAGGGATCAACCAAACCATGCCTTATTTGATAGACTTTATTCCTTGTGAGCAGAGCTGCAGAGAAAAGGTGCTGCCACATCTCATCACCTCATCACAAGTTTTAGATTTGTTTACGTTCCAGACTCCGCAGTGCAGCATTCAAATCTAATGATTAAGGTCAGCTTTCATGAAAAGAAAATGCACTAGAATTTGAAAGTGGCAGCAAAGTCAACACTGAAGTCTTATTAAGAAAGACATAAATAAAAAACTCTGTAAGTAGTTTAGTATTTTAATTTAGTGTCATCCAAAAATTAGTTTAATATGCAGATGACATTTGGTTGTCTTTCTAGATGTATTTGTCTAACCATCTGTCTGCCCCTCCCTTTTAGTAATTTTGGAACTCCTTGGTCAGTTTCACCCAGATGAAAGAAATAAATTGAAGTCTCAGCAGATAATCCCATAAGTGACATGAAAATCAGTTTGGTTTAGACAGAAGTTCCTGACGTGTGCAGAAAGGGGAAGCAAAACCAAACACTTATACATTGAAATTTTGCAGCTTCCTGCTGGCTAAACAGCGTGTCCTTGCTGGCCTGACAGCTCAGCCGGAACACAGCTCCAAACTAGGAATAATGCTTACCCTAGGGCTGCTACAGGAAAAATGGGATTACTGAAATGTGTGGAACTGCAGAGAGGGGAATAAATCTCTAGGAAGTCAGACATCATTGATTTCGTTGCTCGGAAAAAAATTTACCTTAAATCTCATAATTTCAAGTGATGACAGATGGTTATGGCAGTTTAATGGCTTTGTTTTCAGGTCACTGCATACTGTAATTCTGGTAAAGAGTCTGCGAGGAGGATGACCACGTGTTGCTTTCTGGCTGCTGCCCTCTGGATCAGCTTAACTTCTCAGGAACAGGGGGAGATTCCTCCTCTTTCAACAGAAAAATGAAGATCTGCAACCAGAGGCCTCCAGACACAAGAGGAGGCCAATGGAGAGCCATGCACAGAGTAACCAAGAAGACAAGAGGCATCATAGGACTCCTAGAGAAGGCTTTCCTGGAGACCTCAGAGGAGACCTGTACATGGTTCCTGGTTGCTGGACCAAAAGGAAAGCCAAAAGGAAAAGTCCTGTCCTGACAGGACGCAAGTGAGAGCAGAAAGAGTTGTTCTCAGGACAGATTTTTCACCGATCTCACCCAGCAATCCTGAATTTTCTCTCTGGAAAGAATCACCATGTTCCAGCTTACTATTTTTGGATTTTATTGAAATATACCTCTGGAGATTGGAAGCCTTAAGTGTCTTTTGGTGGCTTAGTTTCTACAGAACTGCTCAGTTTTAGTGGTGGAGCGATTCCAACCTAAGCCACTGGCTTGACTGGGGATCCCATCACACAAGGCCCTTTCATGTCTCCAGCTCATGACTCACCATTTTTGAAGTGCAGGTTGGCAAGGCTGTGGCTGTATGTTGGCTTCCACGCTACGGCACATACATCCAAGACCTCAAAGTCAAACTTTCTGCAGGTTACAACAGCCAGAGCCATGTGGGCATTTCACAGTCCTAACAATCACTTCCATAGAGACAGGTTACAACAATTTATTGCTTGTAAACCCTGGGGTGTTTGGGTGTATTTCAGTTCTCCACACAGTTTATCCACCCAGATTTTAGAAGCAGATGCAATCTCCTTCTGCTCACATTCCATCTAAATGTGTCTGGCATCATTTGGAAGGTACGGGGCTGTATTAGCACTGGGTTAAACTTAAACTAGAATTTCCTGTCTCTCAAAAGCATTGACTTTTATTTGGGATAGAGATTTTTAGGGCACAGTACTCGGATGACTGCAGAAATGTATTTTCCAATGTGTTTAAGTATGGGAAATGTGAAATACTTGTGAAAGACAATGTATACTAATAATTAACAATAATAAAATCTTTAAGTTGAAGGAAAAAAAGTCTGTGCCAATGCTGTACAAGCACTAGTTTAGTCTAAAAAAAAAAACCACACAAACCAAGGGTGCAAAAAAAATTAAAATATTTCAGTTCCATATGTCTTGAAAGTTACAGTTCAGCTATCCTAGATCTCTTTCTTTTCAGAAGCTTCTAAGATGCAGGGGTTTCATTGCACCAAGAGAAGAGACTGTGATGTACTTTCCAGGGAAACTGCACCTACAGGAAAGCCCAGAGAACCACATCTCCCAGGAAGGGACATTTCAACACGGAATTTCATTGTTCATGATGTATTTCAGCTCCTTTTGTTCCTTTTTATCTTTTGTTGCACTTAAGGAACTTTGTTTTAAGAAGAATTTGGACAGACTGTGGAAAGTCCATGGAACATTTAGAAATGGTCAATGATCATAAAATACAACACAAAATAACAGACTGAATTAAGGAAGGTTAACTCACAGAGAATAAGAAGAGTCCACAGCAATTCAGGAATGCTTTGGTAAGGAACTGTAGCAAGTCATCCTTCTCCAAGGGCAAGACCCAAGGAGAAATTGTGATCACAAGCCCAGTTCTACCCTAGTTTTCTCCCTGAGTAAGCCAACTGCCTCTTCACCAGATGGTTTTGAGCAGAACTTCAGTGCAACACTCAGATACAACTCACTGTGATTAAAGACCGAGGCACCAGGCCCAGCCAAAAGGATTTTCAAATAACATTCCTCCAAACTGCACTGTCTGTTCATTCTTCTAAAGAACACTTAAGACTTCGTACTTTTAAACAAATGGATTGTCCAGGGCAACTCTGCAAAAGTAATTCAGGCTGAGCTGAAAATGTGCACCACAGACATGGCACAAGCGATCCAGCCTGAGAGACAGAGCTACAAATTTTCCTCCTCCCTAGCAATATGAATTCTCTCTTTTTTTTCTTTTTTTTTTTTTTCCTTTTTTTTAACTGTCTGGCACAATTAGTTTGGACTTTTTGCTGGAAGCTAACAGTACTGTACTCCTTTGCCTTCTGTAACCTCTGGTATGTTCAAACCACAAGGGCAAATTTGCCAGGGGCTGGTTCCTCGGGGGTGTCAGGGCAGAGGGTTTTGCCATATTCTTCTCTTGCTCTGACCTGTGTTCCTCTGAGACATCACCACCTTTAAGACAGGAATTTTTTTTTTTAAATGTTTAACTCC
>JAOXNG010000021.1:90149509-90163224 GCA_028566535.1 Scolopax minor
AGGATTTTGGTGAAGAATTCTGCTTGAAGTATTTTTAAAGACCTTTAATAAGGACATTTAATTATTTCTTGTTTTCACAGCACCACAAGGTTCATTCCAGAGGAAAAAAATAATAGTTTCACAAAGTGGACTAATTAAAAAAAAATAATAATGTGTTGAATATATTCAGAACTTAATTGTCTTAAGAGCTACAAGTGCCTGTTCACAAATTTTTTACTTAGAAATAAATCTTAATGTTACCGTTTGATTTTGGGATAGAACAAGACAGAAAGTGTCTGTTTTTCTGTGTTCTGTATCACATTACAGAAAATGTACTGCAAACGCTGAAGTCTTTTTTTCCTATTCTCAAATCTCATTTCTTAGTTTCTTCTCAAAATATTTAAATTGAATTGTGTTTCCCCACGGTGTACTTGCTCCCAGAGTCACATAATTCCATCTCAAGGATATTATATCACAGAAATCTGGCTATTATTATAAAGTATTTGGTTTCCAGTTCTATTTGTAAAAGTCTTTTAAAATTATATGTTGGATCATAGAGCCATCTTATTTATTTTTATACAGGAAATGCATGCTAAACATGTTTTGGTATCAATTTTTAAAATTCTCTTTTTCCTGACTTTTCATTCCTATTTAATTTTTAAGAATATAAAACAGACCCAGCAATATTATCCACCAGTTATTTAAAGAAAAAGTGGCTTAACTTCTCTTTTTTTTTTTAATAATGTTCAAGTTTTGCCAACTTGTCAATTTGTCAGCAGTCTACAAATTTGCAGCATCCTAAATCTGCTATCAGATCATCAGGGCAAACACTATCTTCTTCTTGTTTGATAAATTAAATGTGATGATATACCTGACAGTCTCTATTTAACATTCGGTTTCTGCAAAAGAAGCCTCATTTTCCCTGGAGCTGTCAGGAGCGAAGAAGAAAACATATGGCACATTAACCAAAGTCATCAGCAGCAGTGGAATCCAGTCATAAAAGGGAACAAAACCAACAAAATTGATAGAAGGAGTATTTAACACCATCTAACTTACTTCCCTTTGTGACAGAGAAATATGTTTATGTTTTCTCCTAATTTTAAACCAATGTTTATTATCAATATTAAACTTAGTAAATAAGACAGGATTGTATCATCATTTTAAACATTAGCTTAGCACATGCAACTAAAGAATGAAGACTCTTTCACACTTGTGTTTTACTCAGAACACAATAGTTGTGCCTAATTTAATCTGTCTCATTTTGTGTAGCCATCATCATCATCATCATAGTCAGCAGCAGCAGAGCTGGCGTCACCTGCAACCAGCTGTTATGACACACTCTCAGCTTCCTAAAATACATAACACAAAGCCACACGTCTGATACTTTACTGAAAATGATTATTTTTTCCTTTTTTATGCAGCTGTGTTTGGCAGTTACAGACAGGAGGTTCCAAGTCTGTTCAGGTGTTTATGTCTAAACCTCACAGACGCTGGTGCTGATGTATCTGCCAGCAGACGTGTCTGAGTTTGCTTGGATAATGCTGCCCCATGCTGGTTTGCAGGGAAAAGTCCCTGCTGACTCCATCTTTTACCAAAAATCTAAAAAATAATGCAGGTGCTGTGCAGTTTTACCTTGCACCTTTGGTTCCTTGAGGTGATAATTGTCTTCTCTTTCAATTGCTTTTTCTGAAGTGTCACACAAAATACCCCACTTTGCTGTTCCCGAAAACAAAACAAGGACTTCTAAAGGGCACTGGAAGAGAAGACTCATTAATTGGCACTGAAGACAGAAAGTACCCAAGACATCATCACTCAGAGCTCCTGAGAATGGGATTTCCACCTCCCTTAATGGGAGTTCTGTGTGGTCGGAAGGCTGGGGAACCATGACAGACCATGAGAGCATTGTCAGCCCCTCTTAGCTCAACAAACAAGGAGAAAAAGTGCCTCCCTCAGGAAAAAAACACCAAACCAACAACTAAAACCATCTATAAACATTTATAGCAATTCTTCCTATGCTTTGGGCAGTTACTTTATTGAGAATAAATATTGTATACCTGTGTATTACTATAACATATAAATAAATACAGATATATACAATGAAATACATAGTGTTCTGTCATGGTAAAGGTTTCTGGTAATATCTGTACTTCACAACCTAAATTTGGTGAAATCACCACTGGGTATGAGATGTGAGGAAGGGGAAAAATCCAACTGTGAAGGAACTAGCTGTCAGCTACTCTGTGAATAAATATAGTTCCCATGCTCTGCCTGTACAAAGGAAAAGAAAAAAAAACAACAAACAGCCGAGTCGGTACAGCAAAAACAGGGAAGAAAGTCCTAATCAAACTGGAAATGCTGAGCCACCCAAACATTTATGGCTGGCCATGAAGTGGAAACAGATGAACATCATAAAACATTCTGTATTTTACCAGCACACACCACTGCAAAATATTAAATACAAGATTGCCAGGATCAAAGGAAGAGTTGAAGGAAATAAAATCTATACGAGAAGAAATTAGACTTTGGTTCAGATGCAACACCCTTCATTTTAGACAACCTTTGCTCCAGAATTTCATCCCTTCGTTGTCTCAGCCACTGGAATTTTCAGTACAGATCTCTGATTCATCTGCTAACTCAACACAGCTCCTAAATAGAGCAGAAATGTGGCATGGTCAACACTTGAGATGACATGGTCCCAGTAGGATGTTAGACCACTAACTGCTTCCGAATGTTTAGCTGTTAAACCTGGCGAGACTAAATACATGTGAAGGTGCCACCTTTCAGAAGTGCTTTTAAAGATTTTGAAAGATGTTAAAGACCAGGCATCGTACTTGTATTTTTATGAAAATTTCTCTCATTTTTTCCAATATTTTTGGTTGTTGGTTCAGTGTTTTTTTTCACAGGGAGCTTACTTTTTTCCTTCTTAGCTACAAAATTTAAGGGCATAATATTGCGAAGTACTATAATAGCTGTAGGCAGCAAAGAAAATTTCATTTCAGATCATCTCCTGGGCCCCGTGTCCCCATGATCCTTCAGCTCATGAGGAGATGTATGAAAACAGCACTGAAACGGCCCATCAGGCTCTGGGGAGGCCTTCTTCTGGGGCCTTGTCAGCGAAGGGTCAGGGCATGAACAGATCTTGTTGCAATATTTGTTTGGAAATAAGGTTCTTTTCCCCAACCTAAACACTTCTTACAAAGGTTTTCTTCCCTAATGAAGTGCAGATGTCTACCCCGCCCGTCAGGGGTATTTTGCTTACCCCTGTAAGCATATATCCCTTCGTTTCCTGGGGAAGAACAATAATCTTTTCTTCCCTTCTTAGGACAAGAGTAATCCCCATAAGACTCACTAAGTGTTGGGTTTAGTGTATCAGAAATGATTAAGTCAAGAATGATTATTAATGATTGCAACATAAGAAAAATTTTCTTGGGGTTTTCAATTTGACTTAATTTATGCAAATGACTAAAAGTCCCAACCATAAATATGTGACATACAGTTTTTCTTCACTTTTTTACGGGTAGTTTCCCACCTTGAGATTTCCTTTCTTTCATTTGCAGATACTCCCATGTGCTAGAGGTAAATCTAGCAAATATTTTGATAAAATCCAATGAATAAGAGAAAACTGAAGTGACATCTAGTCTTGAGCATTACTTTTTCCTATGCCATATTTCTACTCTCCCAGGAAAGATAAAGATTTGCAATGACATTTTAAAAAAAGTAATATATTCATATACCACTTTAAACATTGAAATTTATTTTCTTCTTCCACGCTATCATCTTGTAAATATGACCTCATCTTTTTTGGATTGACAATGATAACTGTTATCTGAGACAAATTTTTCAACCAAATCTGCACTTGCCTTCCAGTCACTAGAACTGCATCATATTTCCTTAGATTAAGAGAATGTCATGGAGAAAAGCATGAAAAACCCTATTAAGCTCAGAATATATCACATTGTGCATGTACCTTTCCATTTTCCATTTAGCCACTTAACCTGTCAAAGGAGAAAATTAGATTTAGTCATAAAAGAAAAATAAATTGATTTGGTATAACCTGTCCTTGACAAATCTGTATCAGCGAGTTTTTGCCTTGTCTTCTGGCTATTTACATTCTGGTTGCTTTATCTTTTGTGCACACAGCTTTATAATTTCTTGAGTCATTGTTTCTGGCATCAAATTAGATTAACCTAAGTGTAATTGCTTAGTGCTGCTTTTTTTGTGAAGTTAGGACTACGTTTGACCTTCTCTTGTACTGCATCTACTTCTGCCATCGTCATTGATTCTTTATGGGAATCGATAGCCATAAGCCATAAACTGTTAGCCAGGGGAGGAAGGCAGGGAGGAGGGGAGCAAGGAGAAAGGGAGAAGTTTCTCCATTTTTAGACAAATGTGGGGCAGTCACTTCTCATTTCAGAAGCCGAGCCAATTTTAAAAATGCAGACATTCAGTGCAAAGCTTCAGGAGACAATGTAGAGAAAACTGAAGAGGCTGAGGAAGGAATTGCCAATAAATCATTTCAAGGGCTGACTTAGTGATGGACATATCAGTAATTTAATAGATTTATAAATTCACTGAGAAGACTTGCAGTCACCTTTTCTAAAGGTTAGTCATCCTTTTCTGGAAAGGAAATATATGGTACTAAAGAATTAATTGTTTCAGAGAGAAAGGAACAGCAAGGAGCAACTGCGAGAAGGTAATGGCAGGCAAAAGCCTCTATTTGGGGATTTTTTTCTTATTCTTTTGCCAGTTAACACAAAATTCTAATAGCTGATTTGTGTATTGAGAATACACCCCACAACCTCTCTGGGCAGTCTGGTCCAGTCAAAGCAAGACCAGTTCCTCATACAGAGTGTACTGCAGGCTCCTAGCCATTTTTACCAGTGTCTTTCAAACTGGGAAGACAAAATCAAAACAGTACTCCAGGTGCATCCTTACAAGTGCAAATAGAGGAAAATAACCCTTTCTCTCCGCTCCCTGGCAATGCTCTTTTTTAGGCATTCTTAATTTGTTTAATTTTTTTTTCACTGATACCATATGCTATGGGGGCATAGGATGCCAAATTTAGATTTTATATTCTATTTTGAGCTACTTAATCTACTCAAATAAATAATGCAACATAAAGATAAACCCAAATCTTCCCTTTCAATAACAAGCTGTCATATTTAAAAGAACAAGAGTTAAGCTCATTTCTTGTAATTGAGTAGTGAAATGTAATTGCAGCCAGCTGAAGGAATTGGTTAGTTACCCACTAGTTAAAGGAAAATAAGCCCAGCCTTCATAATTTCAGATTAAATGAAAAGAACAGGAGTCATCAGCTGTTCCTCAGCAGTAGAAAACCACATGTAATTTATGCACCATCTTCGTAAACAGACTGACTTCTCCTGTAGGAGCTCAGGTGTCTACACGTAGACATATATGGAAAGAAGATCCATCCTTTGGCATTGTTTCAGCATCAGGGGGGTTATCAGCAAAGCTGGATGGACTCATTAGACCCATTCACCACGTGTATTAACAGAATCAACGCCACCACCCAGATCTCAGCTCAATCTCCCCCCTTTCAGTTTAAAACCATCTCTCCTTGTCCTCTGACTCCCCTCCCTGATCAAGTGTCCCTCTCCATCTCTCCTGGAGCCCCTTTAGGGATTGGAAGGGGCTCTATGTTCTCCCCTGATCCTTCTCTCCTCCAGGCTGAACCCCCCCAGCTCTCTCAGCCTGTACTCACAGCAGAGGGGGCCCAGCCCTCAGATCAACCCCCACTTTGTGTGGGTAGAACTGTTTGTGAAGTTGCACAACAAAAAGATTTAAGTTAGAAATAACCTGGCAGGAAAACTGGGAAGAAGTGGTGGGGAGGACGAGGAGTGGACAGCAACTGCCAGGAGAGAACCAGACTTCAAACTCATCCCAGCAGCCCAGAGACAGTGCATCATTGGGTTTCTGTAGATGTCTGGATACTGGCCTGACAGAAACCGAATGGAGCAATTTTCCTGGAGAGGGAACAAACTGACAAAGAAAATGGAAACATCACAACTGGAGTTTGTTGTGAACAATGGACACCTGAGGTCACGCACCAAAGAGATATTATTAAGAGAAAGTCTCTTTTAGAAGACCAGAAGTGGGTGTCAAAGCAGAGAGTTGTGACAGAGAGATCCAGCAATTACTTTTCATCTCTTCACTCAGTAAATCCAAGAACTCCTCCTCATCTCCTTACCTTCATTCCTAGTCCCCATTTACACTCCCTTCCCAGTGCCTCCCATTTCCATTTTCTCTCTCATTCCATACCATGCCTCCTTGACTCGACTTAATTTTCTGTCCCAAGCTGCACCTGATTCTCCTGCCATTCTGACAACACCTCTTCCAATCTTTTTTCTGTTTTGCTTCATGGAGCCCCTTTTCTATCCCAATCAGCCTCAGTCACCACGTCTCCCTGGCCTGTGCATCCTCCCCCGATCCCTGTTGAATTCCATTTTTCTGCTATCTCTCCTGAGGCCTTCCTCATCTTGCCCAAATTGTCTAACCTTCTCCCAGCCATAAAACCCAGTTTGTTTCCCAGTTTTGCCTTCAGTCTCTGTCCCTGTCTTCCCCTGGATTGCGGTCTCATCATTTTTGACAAGTTAATTCAAATCTCCCGCAGCCGCTGGATGTGCGCCTTCCTATTTTAATTTTTTTTTCATTAATGTTCAGGTGAATTGTGATTTAAATTCCTTTCAGTTTAGGTTTTCAAGAATAACAACAAAATATTGCAGGCTCTAATAAAGGAAGTAAGGGACCTGTTCATGGCAGCACAAGCAGCTTTGCCTGTGGCAGAAACAGCCACACAGGCAGCAAAAATAACCCTTCCATTGAATATCAGAGAAATAGGTCTGCAGCCATGTGGCAGGCAAACGTGGGCACATAGCTGTAATAATCATGTCTCAAACAAAAAATGTTACATATAAACCGTGGCATTCAATTTTTCCTGAAAATTCCATCCTCCTTGTAACAAAGGAATATTTTTTTTCTGAAAGGAAAAACTCATCAAAGAAGAATGTATCTCTCTTTCATGGATTTTTAAAGTTATCTATTATCTTGGTCTTGGCAACAGAGAAATACAAATGATAGAAATTTGGCAAATAATGGGAAATTGGAGGAGGTTCCCATTAAAAAAAAAAAAAAAGAAGCAGCCGAAGAATACTGACTTTGGATCTTCATCTCACTACCTGGAACACATTTTATTTTGCTGCAGGATGAGTGGCTGAGAAAAAGCAATATGATCTTATTTTTAATGATATAACTAAACACTTCCTATAGTCATTGTTTCCTATGGAAAAATCTTTCACTTACCTCAGACAAGTTCAATTATATGTTATGTTCTACGATGAATAAATATCCCACCACTCCATGTTTTACTTGGAAACAAGAGCATACGTCAGTATGCACAGCTGGGATTTTCTCCTACGAATTTGCTTTCCTGCTAGTAAATGCATTTTTCTGTAAGCAACAGAAGCAAAATGGCTAAAAAGCTCCAGGGCCTTTTTGTGTGGAAGGCGAGTGGCCAAGGCAGATGAGGGACAACCTTTCTGGGACAGGGAACTGTTCAGGGAGGTAAGAAACGAACCACCCAAAGACTATTTTCCAGGCATAAAGCAGTTGGAGCTGAGCTATGACCACACACTGGAGAAATTCTAGTTTATAATCAGCTTCCCAGCGTGTTGCCGAATTGCTCTGCTGGGACCAGTTACTGCGGAAGAGTCATGTAGAAAAAATATGTGAGTGACACTGCACCCAGGTTCTTTCGTTTTCCAGCCTACACGCTACTTGAGCTCAGTAATTTGTGTTTAAGATCTGCCCAGCATCACATTTTTCCAAATGCCTGGGGTACATTATGACTATTGATGAAGAATTGTTTCCTTTTTCCCCCAAGCAACTCAAGCTTTGAGGGGCCCAGATTAATCCTCATAGAGCAAAAAATAATCCTCTTTGAAGTTCATCGTGCCTGACAAACTTGTGTCCCAACCATGTGTCTTCTTAAAGAAGAATAAGGCAGCAATTTAATGTAAAGAACATAAGAGGAACTTATTCATGACAAAAAGATCTAACTTTTACCTGAAAAACATGTGAAAAGTCCTGCAACTCCTAAAATTCAGCCCACCCCACGCTGTAATAATTGAAAACAAATAGGGAGAGAACTCTGTCCTAATGATTATTAGTCCTTTTCTAGGTCTAGACTTTAATACATTCTGATTTCAATATTTTACCTTTAAAATCTTTATTTCCTTTAGCAGTGATAAGCAGACAGTCCCAGTGACATTACCATATCACTTACAAAACATTCAAGGTCTGTTCTTAAATAGTTCAACTAACATGTAAGAGAGATTTGAGCAATAAACTGGTCAGCTAATAATATCTAAAGCACGCTCTATTTGCTCACACTGGTTTCAATCACTATTGAATTTCAACAGCCCAAGAGAAGGCCTAAAGCTTTGCACCATCCTGACTGCTAAAAATATTGCCTGTACTGGTAATAAAGTATATTAATTCAGATGACTATATCAAGCTGGCATTTTACAGTCTACTGGAAACTGAATGCATGAGAGCATTAGAAATGTTGGCGTAGCGGGTGGTTTCTCCAAATGTTGGCTTCTACTGTTCACGTCGGTGGAAGAACCGCGGCAGAACGGCGTGTAGCTCCCAGTGCTAGACACATCTTTAGGATCTTGGTACTCTTTACTAGATTAGCTATTAATTGCACCGTATCTGCTGCTCGTTAACCCTTTCTTTATTCCCTTTGCCTCCCCCTATATCTTCAGCTGCAATTGCTCAGAGCCCTTTCAGCTGATCGCAACAGTGTGATTTTTTAGATCTGTTCCTAATTTGGGAGGCGTTTTCTTTGGGAAGCCTGAACTCAGATGAATTACCAAGAGGATTTCCTTATCTCGAATAGTGACAATTAGTTCAAGTGCCACGTGAGAGCAGGCAGTTGGTTTTTGGACAGCCTCTGAACTTATGCAAAGTTGCTGACTACGAGTGTGTATTCTAGCTTTTTGGAAATCCTATAATCCTGGCTTCAATGGAGAGGATCTGCTGCTGCTGAAGGCGTAAACAAGGAGAGGAGCAGCATGTGACCACTGCTCCTGCACCTTCTAGGGCTCCCGAGCCAAAATGGGTGCAACAGTAAAGCTTCTATGGAATACTCAGGTGACCTAAACACATTTTGGATGATCTTGCTGACCCCGAGGAAAGAAGTCCTCTCCCCTCCCTGGGAATATTGTCTTTGGACTCTGCATTCTCCCCCCCCTCCGTCCCCCCAACCCGTAGCTCTGCTGTGTGTATTTCTCGCCGCTCCTCTCTCACTCCTCTGATTTTCTCCTTGCCATCTGTATTCCCCTTTTGCCTCATCTGAAACAAGCATCAAGATCTTGTTTCTGACAGAACGGTCTGTCAATATGGAAACACACTGACATCACAGACAGTGCTGTGACTTCATGTCTGAAAGAAACAGGAGGAACAGATGAAAGGAGCGAAAGGGAAGGAATGACACATACAAACATTTCTAAAAAATAAGTAAAAATTCTTCGCTCTCAAACCCAAATGTAAAGGAATATAAAACAGATTTATTTTTAAGTCTAAATATAACTATTTCCTAATCTGCGACCACAACTCAGCACAACATTTCAACCTGCTCTTCATCTGGAGAGGTACCCGTCTCCCAGGAGCATCACTTTGCTGGCTCAAGGCCCCTCTGACAGCCAACACAACCTCTTGAGAAGGACTAAACAGGGACTGATCTGGAGAAAAGCTAATATCAGACCTGGGAGAAGCCTTCAGAGGGAAAGACGGACTCCTGCCCTGGATCAATCTAAAACATCTAAGTAAATGCAAAGTCAGAGAATTAACAATAAACGTATTAATCAAACTCACAAACTCAGTTTTGACATAACTGGATCAAAGATAGCATTACCTCACTGAGGTGGGGATACCCGACACATCCAGAAAATATTCTTATTAAGTAAATGGGCATGGAATACAATCTTACTATCATTTTCTTTTTTCATCCTAGAATGAAACATTGACAAAAATGTCTAACCATTATTTCTATTGCTAGCTTTTTTTTTTTTTTTGGTATAAGAATTTGGTAGGAGTTAAAAGCTCCGCATTTCTTTCCCTATTTGAAAGATTTGTTTTAGCTCTAACATTAGAGGGCAGCCAGAAGATACTGCTTTCCTGCCATCTCCGGAGCCACCGCAAAACTCTAATAAGGAGATTCATAACTAGTAGGAGAGGAGCTCAAGAAAACTAAAAGGTTAATATATTCTAACTAGATGTTGGGTATAGAATGTCAGATCTGTCAAATTTCATTACAGTTTGCTGCTCAATGAAAAAGATTTGATTTCTTTTGCCACTGTCCTACTATGTTCAAGTCACAGAGTGCCAGCAGCAACCAGCCAACGACCACAGGCTGGCACTGAGCGGGCCCGAGTGGGAAGCCAGCCGCAAGGACCATCTGTTTCCGATTTCTAGCGAAGCCAAGATGTGCAGTGAAGTGCATTCCATTCACCCAGCCAGCCTTCTCCCTGCTCAAGTTATTAGTGTTACAAGTGAAATTATCTTTTCCAAACAGCGGGGGAGCTATAATCCTTATGGAACAAGACTTTAAAAAAGGAAAAAAAAGAGGAAGGGGGGAAAAAAAAAAAAAAAAGGACTGAAATAAGGTCCCTCAACACACCCCCCACCATTCAAACGTCTTTTGTTAAAGTTGTTGATGACACTGTTTGTAAATTTAATTACAATGTTCACAGGTTTTATATTTTTAAAGATGTTTTATATTTTTAAAGGATATGTTTAAGAACTATATCCTCGAAGGGAAGAACGTGCATGTCGGTTCATGGGATCTAATGGAATAAACCATTCAAATATATTTAAAGTGCTATTTATGAATAAAGTCAAATGTGACAAGATGAATGCTCATTTAAGTCTCTAACATTAAGTGCCTTGAAAAATATCATAGGTTTTAAAGTATAATTTAAAGTGAGAATGCATAAACAGTGCTAATTACATGCTACTTACATTGTTTCAATATGTAATGCATATGTTTAACCTCTCAGAGAAAGGATTGGTCTTGGCACAGCAATTGTGGGGATTTCAGGGTATGCTAAACTGATAACTGTAGAATGAGCTCTGACACAGGATATTGGTCTCCTACTGTTACCTAAATGCCAGGTGAAACCAAAGGATTTATAGAAGGGTGGGTGGAAAGAGGGGGGGGGTGCGTGGCTGGTTTGGCATCACCAAATTTGAGCTGTTTGAATAAGTTTCCATTTAAATTTTTTTTCATGGAAATTTGAAGGAAGACTTGCTGCATGGCAAGCAAGTTCTTTTGACTTAAGCTCCCGTGCTGCACTTCCCCGAGTGTAAGGTTTCTTCCCAACTGCAACTCACCTGAGTAGATGCCTGAGTGTGCCTGCCCTTCCCTGTCCTGTTCAGCTTCATCATTTGAAAGATTTTAAAGTGAAATTATGGCTTTTAAGGTCGCATACCTCATGCTGGGCAGATACCAGCATTGCATGGACCACCCACCTGTGGGGTCTGTGGAGCCGCTGGTGTTTAAGGTACCTACTGGTGATTAACTGGATCTATCCCAGAGCGATGTGGTTTATAATGGGAGCTCTGAGAAGTTTTCTGGATTTTTCTTGGACTTGGAAAGCACCTCCCTGTCCTGACAGCCCCTTAGCACAGGGCTTTAGCTTTGGGAGACAGCTCTGTATTTTTAGACAGCTGAAAGTTTAAGTGTAGTGCAGCTATAACTGCCCCAGTAATTGTGGGGCTGTGTGTTTCTTCCTCACCCTTCTCCATCCCAGGGGGGTGCATTGTGGCTCTCGCTCCTTCGCTGTGATTTCACCATCATTAATGAAAGGAAAAATTTGAGGGATTGACATTTTCTCACTTCGGTACAGTGCTGCGGTACTCCATAATTTTATATAAATGCATTCATGCATTTTCAAAAGTTTTTTTTTTTTTTCTTATTTAACAGTATTCATTAAGAACTCCACATCAAATAATTTAAAAGCATTATAAACCTGGTTTTGAATAGAATAGCAAAAAAATGACTCTATGACTTCATCAAAGTGGAGTTGAGCCAATCATTTCCTTGCCTTACCATAAGAACACAGAGATGCCTTTGAGTTCACCTAACTAGAAATCAAAGTTAATCATTCCTGTTATCAACTCATTGATCCTCTAATTGGATTAAATTTTCTGACTGTGAAGAACAAAACACACGTGGGCACGTGTTCTTTGCACTGAGCTAATGAATCCACCATGAGTCCTGCTTTAGTCACCAGATTAAGTGGAGTTAGAAAGAATTGCTGTTTCTGTAGTAATATTCGTCATTAAGTTTATACACTTAATACGAACTGCAGACACATTTCAGGTTTCTCTTTCACTGGTGTATAATGGTGGCCTACTTATAAGAGTTTAATCCTGTAATTTGTTTATTGATAATGAAATAGAACGAAATAATTAAAAGTGGGTATGAACACATGATCCCTGCCTGGAGCTGATGCAGATATGTCCTGTTAAATCAGTGCACTAATGTAAGGGTGATGATATTCTATCATGCTTGAAGTAGTAAAGAATGAGTATCTTTTAGTACTTTTTTATTCAGTAAACAATTTTTTGGACACTGCTGAGGACAAAGAACAAGAGACTTTGTCATTGAGCTTCCTTCTTTCTTCCTTTCATCACGGCAGAGTACTTGCACTGAAGTTGTGAATGTATCAGGCAAACAAAGAGCTGAAATGAGCTCAGACCAAAGTAGGATTTACAAGAAATGGAGCTGATGTTCCCTTTTCCACCAAAGTAACAGAAAAATCCTGCAATGTGAGATCCGTAAATTGAAGGCAGATTTTGATTCTGAGCAGTGGATACAGCTTATGCCACCTCATTTCGAATTCTCCTGAATTCACAGTTGGATTGTTAAGGATCTTAATCAAAGGAAATAAAACCTGGTGCTGTCACTAACTATTGTTCAGTTTCAATTAACATCTTGTAATGTTACTTTGAATATGTAGAAGTTACATGAATATGTAACTTCTTGTAAAGAATGGAGTCAAAGCTCCCAAATTTTCTCTGATAAAAAAAGCCTTTTTCTCTTAAAAAAAAGGTCGTTTTTCTTATGTGCCTGCAAGATGCAAAAATCTTTATAGAATATTTTTATTGAAAAAGTTATTTTTTGTCTTAAAAAGGAAGATTACCACATACCTCCCATTCTCCTTGAAAAAAATTTTTAAAAGTCTCAACATGAACAGAATGTGGCTGAAATCAGGGCACTTCTCTGCCCATTTCTGTTAATGAAAACAGCAATTTAAACTCCAGAACATCAATGAAAACCTTCTGGACAATTTCCTGCTGTCGTCGCTGAGAGCTCCACCTTTGTGCTGCTTTGCAGAGGGGACCAGGGGTGTTGTTGGAAGGTGGTGAGAGTCGGGGCAGGTCCCAAAACCATCCTTTTAAGCAGACCCATGGCTGCCCTGCTGCTCTGCCAAGCACCTTTGGAGCTTTTTTCCTCACCTGTTGCAAAGGTGAGCTGCTTCCCTCTCCCTGTGCACTCCTCAGGCTTTTCTGTTGATGTTCCATTAATTTGCAAGTGATCATCAAAAAAAGCAAAACCAAAAGGAATAAAAAATAATCCCCAACATCCCAAACCCCATCTGTGAGCTATGGGCAGATGTTCCACCTAAACAAGAGAAGGAACTTCTTTC
>JAOXNG010000021.1:90163324-90174473 GCA_028566535.1 Scolopax minor
GGACCTTTCAGATCATCAAGTCCAACCATCAACTTAACCATCACTAAACTTTATCTCTAAGCTCTATGTCTACTGGTCTTCTAAATACCTCCTGGGATGGTGACTCCACCACTGCCCTGGGCAGCCCATTCCAAGGCTTAATAACCCTTTCCATTAATAAATTGTTCCTAATATCCATCCTAAACCTCCCCTGAAGCAACTTGAAGCTGTTTCCTCTTCTCTCGTGACTTTTTCCTTGGGAGAAGAGACCGACCCCCCCTGGCTACACCTTCCTTTCAGGGAGTTGGAGAGAGCCAGAAGTTCTCCCCTCAGCCTCCTTTTCTCCAGGATGAACACCCCCAGCTCCCTCAGCCTCTCCTCACAAGACTGTGCTCCAGACCGCTCACCAGTTCTGTTGCCCTTCTCTGGAACCACTCCACCACCTCAATGCCTTTCTTGTGGTAGGAGGCCCAAAACTGGACACAGCAACTGTGATTATCTGGTTCCAAAAAGAATGAACGGAGCCCAAGGATGTGTGAAGAATCATTTTTAAATCCAGTGCCTGGGCTGGAGTTCTCTGCAGAGAAAATGAAAACAAGCCTGTGGACACCACACCACAACTAAGCAATGACAACATTGAAATGATCAGTTTTAAAAGACTGAGAGAACAAAAGGAGTGCCATGAAAAATTTCTGCCGAAGAAGGGGCACTACCTCTCCTCAAGTCAGTCATGAGCACCACAAGAATCTAACATGCTTCAGATTTTAAAAGAGGTGTACCATGTTGGACATTATGAAAAAAATTTCTAATGCAAGGGAAGTTGCTAAATGGGAGCTTATTCACTTCTGAAACATCAAAGAGGTAACTTGGCCACATTGGCAGGAAAAATACACAGAAAAACAAATGAGAAACTTGACCTGTTAGAACACATTTGCTTCCCCCAGTTTGGAGAGCAAAACTGATGGCATGCCATTTTTCAGTACCAATCGACTTTCATAATTCACAGAGAATGAACAAAAGCTCACAAAGAGTTAATATGAGCTGCAGGCATCATGTCTACAACTTGTGAAGCTCTCAAGAAGCCTGGACCTTAGAGTTACATGGCACAACCCCACAATTAAAAAGAAATGAAGTCTGCTGGGGTGAGATAACTCTCAATAGCGTGTAGCAACTGCTCATAAGCAATACAGAGTTGAGTAATTTCTAAATCAAATTAATTTCTGATGTAATTTCAATGACAGATGATTTTTATCAGCAATGATTTTATCTCTTTCTGATGTTGATTGAAAAAAGATTGATTTCATCTTTCGGTATAGCTTAAATTTTGAAGTTGCATGTAGAGAGTCAGCTGCAGGGCTGATTGAGAAATTATTGTATAGGGGGTTTCCTTAACAAATATAATTTCCGTGTGATTCGCTTTCCCTTCCCCACCCCCTCCCCATATCAGATTTAATGTGTCAAGGAATCTGGCATTAGAATAAGTCAACATTCAGCATGTAAAACAGTCAGCCATAAATTTGCCTTTGCATTCACATTTCTAAGCTCAATCTTCTAACACTGTTAGCAGCTTTTCTAAAACAACGTGAAAACCAGTTTCTCCCAGCACGGTTCCCTGTGGGGTCTGGTGCTCCATCACTTAACACAGTGTAAGGATATAGTTTTCTGACTGGTGCAAGACCCTTGTTTTCCTCACATTCACGTATCAAAACATTTAAATTCAGCAGGTATCTTCCAGAAGGAAAAGAGTTCAGTTCCATACTGTTGCTCTCTCAAGCTACATATTACATTCTACCAGCACTAAATACTGCAGTAATAAATGTACTTCAGTGTTGTGTGTGAAAACACACTGTCATGTCAGCCAAAGAGCCAGGAGATCTACAAGTAAAGATAAATGTAAGAAAAGTAAATCCTTATCTTTCTTTTGAAAAAAATGGGAGAAACTGTTCTTATAGAATCAATTCACAGGTTGAGATTCAGAAAACTCAGAAATCTTCAGTTTTATTTGGTCCCTGATAAAAGAGTCAGTGTCTCTGATCCTGTGGAATAGCAGATGTATTTAAAAAGCAGACTGTGGTTTTTATCCCTAGCTCTGTTCCACCTCAAATATAAAAAGTGCAAAACATTTCCCTAATTATGAGTGTTGACAGTGCTTATCTAGTAACGGCCGTGTGCTGAAACATTGGTTCTACCACACTTGAACCATACACTGTGGTTGGATCTGACTGAGCCCAACACAGCGACAGCTTTGCCCGAGGCAAGTGCCTGAAGCATCAGTAGCCGATGTAGCTCTGAAGTTTATTATTCCTCATTTGAGGGTCTTCTGAAACAATCACCTGCCTTTGGATGAAATCCCGATGACGTCAAAGTCCTAATAACCTGGGCTACACCAGGATTCCATGATTACTGTTGACTTGGCCCCTCTGGCTCCCTGCATAGGTATTTTGGCAATCCTTAGAGAGGAGAGTCCAGTAAAGAGTTCTGCCTTTTATTTTGCCAAATTGCCTATGCCTAGTTTTTACTATGCTTTGCTCAAGTATCTTCTTTTGTCACTGGTAGGATAAAAATTTATTCTGTTCCTAAAAACTTGTCTCTTAATATTGCGGGTTTTATGAAATATAAACTTTGTTTGTTAACCATGTTATGTGAAGTTAAATCCTAGAAAATTCTATCATCTGACATAACTCAGCACAGCCCAAGTTGACATTTAAAGAAATACCACTTAAAAAAAAAATAAAAAAAACATCCAACTGTGAGAGGATGTGGCAATTATCCAGGAAAATAGTGTACATTGACTTGGCTGGAAGCTAACAGTAGTTATGCTAAATGTTTCAGCCAGCTAATTCTCTATTTTTCTAATAAACTCATTCATAAGTTGTGAAAATAGTATAGCCTGTGTTCATTTTTTCCTTTTTTTTTTTTTATATTTTCACATTTTAATACAATCTTCAAAAAACATATCAGTATCCTTCATGTCAGACTGGATGCCCCAGTAAGTTCTACTAAATATGTGCAGTCAAGCAACCATAATTTGTCATAAAGTTTGTAGCTTTTGCCTTTTATGCTAAAAGTTGACCAAGTTGTACCATAATGGCATTTACCAACAAAAACCAATCATGAAGACAAATCATCATCTGGTTTATTTTAACATATCTCCTCCGGAGACACTTCCCAGCAGCTGAACCCTGAGTCCAGTGCCCTGTGTTTGGTTCACAAATGCAGGGTGCATGGACACTGGGAGAAATGCTCTGAAAAGGCTGATGAGTCCACCACAGCTGCAGGGGTAGCCATTCTGTTTTTAATCTCCAGGGAGTTATGTTGGAATGAAGGGTCACAGGCAATATTCTGGAAGACTGGAAACTGCCTGAGCAAGCCAAAAATGTAAACCTGAAATTTAGCTAATGAATGAGGTTATGCGCCTGTCTCTCTAGGGAAGACAACAAAATGTAACAACTCCATTTTTAATGAGGGTTGACCCACAAACCAGTTTCTCACAAACTAAGAAATGCACAGAAAATTTATCTTTTGTTGGTCTAAGCTTGGTCTGGGGGAGTTTTTTCACCTAGAATTTTAGATTGCTTCCAAACATTAAAAATTCATGCAAACTCTTAGAATGAAATTCAGTCTAATTTACTGGATTGCAGTCATTAAGTGTCTTCCGTACAGCTGATATTTCATGGTGTTTGATGGACTCTGACAGACCAGCCATTACCCAACTCAAAATCCACTCTTCATTCCTAGGAATTCTGCACTCAGAAACTCTGGGTGGACATGGTACAAAGGGAGTGATGGTCCCAGCTTCTCCATCCTGTGCCGGCTGGTGTGGGATGGATGGGTTGAGGGAGGGAGAAAGAGAGTTGGGATGGAGATGCCCCAAGGGGTTGGATGGAAAGCTGCAGGCCGGACTGTTTGGGTTCTGTGCTGGTTGAGTTTTGCTTATACAACCCTGAAATCTAAAACCATGCCTTTCCTTCCTTGTCATCCCTTCCCCAGAGGATTTTCCCTCACAGAAAGACCAACAGCTTTCCTCCTTCTGTGCTCAGAGAGCTTTCCAGTTCCTGCAAGTGGAGACCTTTAGAAGGCTAGTACATAATGGTTTGTGCTACAAATTAAATCTACCTGTGCAGGAAACAAACACTTGCCTGGTAAAGGCTTATTGACAGAACAAGGTAAGTATAATATAACGAGCAAGACCAACGATCCAAAACCTCTAACACAATTGCTGAATGATGGATGCTTTGGGATACCTGAGCCAGCACAGAATAGGATGAGCCATCCTATAAAACAGGGAATGGTACTGAATTATGGTGTTGAGCCCATCTGACCAGTGAAGGATTGCTCAACAGTTGCTCGGAAGCACTTGTTCTAGGTAAGAAATCTGTTAGCAAATTGCCTTCATCATTTTTATTGCTAAAGTGCTGTTCAAAAGGCAGGTCTCTGAATAAAGCTACACAGTAAATAGAATATATTCCAGTAACACTCTACAGTACTTATTGGATTTTGGGGTTATTCTCTGGCTCAGAATTCTTCAAGGTTTTACATTTGGAGCTGATTCCAATGAGCAGCTCTCTACATATGTTTCTTGAAGTGTTGCCTTGTATAAAAAAGTCAAAATCGTTTAATTCTCCATTGTGATGTGTCAGAAGGAGTGAGCAGCTGCATCAATGCTCAAGAGCAACACGTTACTGCCTGGGGTGGTGTGAGTTACTGAGAACATCTGTGGAACCCTGAGCTTCTCAGGAGCCTGGAAACACTGCAACTGGGCTGCAGGAAAACCGAAGAGAAAAGAGAATTGCCCTCAACACATCTCCTCACATGTTACCGCACAAGGATACTGCCAGCGGCAGCTTCCATTTGAATTTAGCTTTAAAAATATACATCCTAATAAATATGCACAAGACCTTATTTAGCAAAGTTATCAGCTGATCTCTAGAAAACAGGTTACAGAGAAATACATTTTTTAGTGCTTCAGGCACTAGACTGAGAACCAGAAGATCTGGGCAGTCTGACCTACACTTTATCTTTGACAAATAACCCTATTACCTCACTCCTTATCTATAAGCTCAGGATAATCTTTGCTTCACTGTAGTTTGCTTATCTTCTTTGGAAGTTGAATTCAGAGAATTGGAGTGAATAAAATATGCTCAGTGGTAATCTTGTAATATTCTCTACAGAAGTGAGGTTATTCTGTCAAGAAACTTGGAATCATACTGTGTCATCAGCTGTGTTCAAATGTCTGCTCAAACTTTTCAAAAAATAAATTGGGAGATAATTTAATTTTATTTATGAGAGACCACGATGTCAGCTCATGAGCTCAAGAAGTTTTCCACAACCATGAGAGGTGGGAACATTCTGTGAGTAGAAGCTGAGGTTTTGTTGTGACTTCTCTTAGCAGTAGAGAATCTTATTCAAAGAACAAATATTTTGATAATTGTCATAAAACTCTGACCACTTGAAATATGACATATGAATAAAATGTCTGCATCCATATTTACTAGGGGCTATTTGCTTATAACCTGCAGCCTTACAATTGGCCATAAGAACCATGAGATAACTAATAATTAATTTTTATGTGCTCTGGGAAGTTATATTTCTTAGCAAACTTATAACATTACAATCATTTTGAAGGAAAAATAAGAGAGCTCAGGAATAATATTTGCATTTGGAAAGAACAATGTTAAATCAAACATACCATTAGCCAGACAATTAAAGTACAACAGTGCAGGATTTAATGATCTTCAAATGTCCTCATGGAATATAATGGAGAAATGGATAATCACTTCTATATTTATTTTAAAGAATAAATATTTGTGTTGAAATTAAAAAAAAAACTATCCCCTAAAAGCCTGTTTCTCTATACACATAATTATGTATGAATATATGAATTCATAGTCACACTAGACTTGTTTTACAAAACACATAATAGTGATGGCCTCTATTTGACCAATAATCACCCTTTTCCACATCTAAATGGAAGCCACATTTCTGACTGAAAATACACACTCTGCTCTCTAACCAGAAGAGCTCCTGACACAGATGTGCATCACGGTTCTGCCACTGGAACGTCATAATTGTGGTACTGCTCGAGTGTCTGTAGTCTGTAATTAGGGAAGGTTGCAGTTTTCTTCCATTTGTTTTAGTCCTTCAACCATTTTTCCTAATAAGACATTTGTTTGACATCTAGACACAAACCTATAGCTGAGATCTTGTCCCAAAGTTCTTTATTACTCAAAAGGAATAGTTCCATTGACTTTACTGGATTTTGTATCAACACCAATGTTCTCTGTTTCAGTCAAAGCCTGAAGTGTCCCACATGGAATAACCAAGCTGTCGTCTTAGTTCCTGCATGAGTAACCTTTCTACCAATTTGTTAATTTCTTTAATATGGCTTTTGCTGCTTTTTCTTTTAGATTTTTGTTAATTATTTAGCTTGTTATTTCTATCACATTCAAACTTTTAATGATTTTCTTATACATTTTTCTTCAAATAAGTTTTTTAATTTGTAGCACTAAATCCATCTATTACTCTATTGCCTCCACTTCTCTCCCTAAGTTTATTCCTTTTTCTTCTGTGGTACAGTCATTGTAGTTTCTATTATCTTGATATCATTAATGCATTTAATGCTACGTAATTTTTTCCTGCTATGAAGTAATTTGGAAAAACTTTTAATAAAACTCGTCCCAGCTCCACCCACTCATCACTTAATTCCAGGCCAAATATTTTTTTTCAATTTCTACTAACGTTTACCTCCCTCTGTACTACCAGGTTCTACCTATGCTATCATGCAGAGAAATAGCCTAAACTGCCAATTTGCCAGTTTGCCTGTCAACTCTGTTGATCTGAGTCAAAAGACTACTTAACAGGTAGATTAATTTAACTATTAACCAGGTTTTGTTAATCTTCTCCTTCACCCTGTGAAAGACGTCTTCCATGCTTGCACCAATCAGCAGTTTAAGTTATCATTAACTATAGAGGTTTTACCATAACTTAACTAATTTTTTGTTACATTATGACCAGAAAATGCTCACCAAGCTTCCACTTTGCACATAAACAAAAGGGTAGCCCTGAAGTATATCTAATGTAATAACGATTTTGAGACAAGACAACTACTTTTTGTATAATTGGCTTAATCTTTGGCCATGTCTATCTATAGCCATGCCAGATGTGGATATGTGGATCTAGGGCCATGGTTTATCCAGGTGGTCCCATCAGGAGCTGGGGCCAGAGGCAGGACTGGACATTGTTGGACAAGAGAGTCCATCGAGGAGACCAACTACCTCCAGGGATGGAGACAGCGATGGAGGCTGGCATTGATGTGGACAATGACGGGGACAGGGGCTGAAGGCTCTGAGCTGGGTAGACACAGGGTCCTGGGCCATGGACAGTGGTGGAGGACAGCCCCAAAGGAGACATTTTGGTGCCCTCAGGGCCTTGACAAACTCTTTCTCTGGCTTTATGCTACCTTTTGCCTTTGGCACATGTGGTTGTCATCAGCTAAGACTCTAGGTTCCATATTTTGTGTGAGTCCTTAAGAGGGACTCCTCAAATAGTTTGAATAGATGTTTGAACAATAAATTGAATAACTGATTATTCCTTATTTGAAAGACCAGTAATGAAATCGCTTCGACTTTTGGTGTGACAACATCTGGTATTCAGTGTACCTCCGCAAGGCGAGGCACTTCTACTGGAAGATAAATTAAGTTGTTAATGCATTATCTTATTTCCTGTGGCAGATTCTGCTCCTGGCTCTGGAAGCAGACAAGCCCTCACAGTCAGCTCTTAACTCCTTGCAGAATCTTGGCAGTGGATTGCAGGGACTTTGCTGCAGTTTTCTGTCATACAGGGCATTTCTAGGACATAAGTAAATGTTTTATGAGGATTTAAGGACTAGGGAGCTGGCTGGATTAATACAGAGGGTCAAAGAATGGCACATCCTGATTCTACAGCCTAAAGATGGAGCAAAGCTTCAACAGACCAGAGCTGGTAGATCAGGCTCCTTCTGTCCACATGGCGGTGGATGTTACTTATTTCCAAATTGAACAGGGTAGTTCACCAGGACACAAACAAACAACACAGCATTTATATTAGTCAGTGATAATCCTGGGGTGGAGCTTATAAAAGCATTGGGGTTGCTTTGGCAAGAATATCATCCCGCTCACCAGGACTATTTGAAGTGGTAAAGTTGGATTTTCCACTGCTCCAAAGAATATTCTTCTTGCTTTTAGAATATTAAGCTTCTAAAAATATCTTTGCATCTACTCAGCTGAAAGGGCTGTATGTTTGCAAGTTGCCACGCTCAGGATGAATCAGACCTTGTGCAGAACTTGTGCCAGTGTCAGAAAAGATATATCACATAATCTGTTTTCATTTCCTGACTGGATAAGGTGTATTTTGTGCAACAAGAGCTTACCAAAATATTTTCTGTAATGCAGCATATCCGGGAGCTGTGTACATACCTTTTCAGGAGATTTAAGTGTTCCATAACATTTTTAAGCAAGCCACCATCTCACTTACAAAATTAGCAGAATGTTTCCTTCTCATCATCTCACAGAGGTTTATTTAAAGCCATGCCCCCAAATTATAATCATATTTCTGATTTTCTATTGAACATATTATTCAAGGAGTTAGGCTAATTAGGCAACCATGACTTTACATTCACCACACAGTATCTAAATAACTTTCTTTTAACCAGCAGGAAAAGTCTTCCAAATCCTTTCATTATAGAAGAGATGTTAAGTGTAAAACTTACTTCATCACAGTCTCCTTAACATCCTGTTTAATATTACTCTTTTAAAAGTGAGTTAGTTGTTTGGAATTACCCTGCACTTTAGGGTGACCATTACACTTTTCTATTTAGCTACTCTGCCAGTCTTGTTCAACTCAAATCACTTAAAAAACCCAACATCCCATGGAGGCAGAGCAGAGGAGTATAAGCAACAACAGACAGGCAAAAAAAGGTGAAGATCATATTTTTTCAATGGTACTGAGAACTCATGTCAAATTCAGACCTAAAAAGCAAAACTTCTGCATTCCCAGTCTAAAAAAGAATATAATACCTTCTTTCCTTTTCTATCCCTCCCTTTTCCATCCTTTTCTATTGAAAAAACAGGCTCAGGCATGCATATCTTTTGTCATTTCTGTTTTGCTTTTCTTCAGATGTTGAGCTGCCTTAGAGGCCTCTGTCACCTGTTTGGACCACAAGGGAGAGAGTTGTGGGTCAATATTTGACTTTTGGAAGGATGGAATTTAGGCACTAAAAAGCATCAGAAATTGGGTACAAACGAGTAGCACATCAGAGGGCAAATCCCAGCAGTATGGCATACTGTAGTTCACCTGGATTTAAACTTTTCTCAAACATTATTTGGCCTCTGTTTGACAAAGAAAAGTAAAATGTGGTCTAGAGTTTCATATTCCAGTTGAGAGCAATGTTATCCTAACATCAATTATAGATTAATATATAAAGACAATTCAAAATTATTTCTGACCAATTATATGGACTTTACTGTATTTTACTCTTATTTTAATGTCCTCTAAGGAGATGGTATAATGCTGTAACCATCAAACTTTAGTTATCATAAGAAGCGGAACAGAACAACCACTAAAGGAGTGATAGTGGCACTGAAATGTCTCCTGGGAGGCTGGGTCTCAAGGCTGAGATCTGAATGTGGGTTTTGGTGATCATTGTCCCTGTGTGAGCCGTTACCACAAACAAGCCCGATATATGGTGAACTCTATTTGCAAAGGAACAATTCCATGCTTAATTGCCTAGTGATTACGAAGTACAGAAAACTGAAATAAATTTTAAAAGAAAACAAAGCAATTCTGGAAAAACAGGTTAACAGCTGTTAATGCTAGAGCTTGAGTTTTCTCTAATTAGTAACAAAATACTAAAGTGTTCCAGAGCAGAGGATTTTAAAGATCACCAGATTATTTTCTCAGATTAATTTGAAGTTCCTTATTGGAGGATTCTCAAATTAGAGGATTTGGATTTTAAAATAATATACTCTCTTTGGAATCCAGATGCAATTCACATGCCCATTATTCTCTCAAGTTCTTCCAGAGAGCATCTGTTTTACCTTTCATTTAAATTTAAGTCCTCAAGTCAGTGGCTAATTCTGACTGTTTTCTTTGAGACACCCTCCAGCAAATCTAGTGGCAGAATCTCTTTCTCACATTAAAAGTGAAATAGAGAGGGGTTTTATTAGCTGGCAAAGAGTTTAAGAAGGCCACTGGTAAAATTACTTGGCTGAACCCAGCTACAGGACACCCCAAATACCCCCGAGCCATGAGCTCTTTCTTCAGGAGTTGGTACTTTGAAGGCAAAAGAGTCATTTGAGGAAAAATGAGGAATGAACTTATAAATTATCAAAATATGTCAGCTGAAAACCCTTACATGCCTACTAATTGATGATGCCCTGGTTTAGACACACACAGAACATCCTTATATGTCCATGTGAAAAGTTTAATAATTTTTCTAAGGGTTGATGTTTTATACTTTCTGATATTTCAGGTCGCGGACACTATTTGAACTCAGCTGGAACACTGAGGCAATTTCTCCCTGCGAGGACAAACCACTAAGAAAGGATGAAGGGCACATTATGCAATAGATTTCACAGTGATTTACTAAGCAACAAAGGAATGCTGAGGCTTAGGGATCTTACAGCCATGTCAGTGTTTTGGAGAAAGTTCACCCTTGTGGCTAGAAACATGAGTTCAGTATAATTATCCCTTCCAGAGTATTCATCTACTTCATGTTGTACCTTTGCACATGCTTAATATAAGCTTAATTTTCCATTCCGTAATGCATTTCTCTTTCCACAGTAGATGCCAAAGATTGCCCAGTCCTTATTAGCACACCATCCAAGGTTGACTTTCCCTGAAAATTGTGCAATTTACATGCGTGGTTCCATTCCCACTAAATAGTAATTAAATTTTGACATTGTTAAACATTTCTAAATGTTCTATAAAGTTTACTTTTAATGAGACACAGCCAGAAAGCAGTTAGATTGAGTCAATTTTTATTTGGATGTGGAAAAAAAATTCTTCTAGCATTGAGGTATTGTCTCATCGTTTCCATCACCATCACATATTGAGGAGGAAGGAGGGAATGACGCCTGGTGTGGATGGGGAAGCTGGCCGGCCACCTCACACCAGGGACGCTCTCTCAGCAGTG
>JAOXNG010000021.1:90770592-90780912 GCA_028566535.1 Scolopax minor
GTCACAAAGACACTTCCCAGCAAAGACACTTGGCCATTATGATGTCACAATGACAATTCGCAGCGAAGACACTTGGCGCATCACACAGGGAATTTCTGCTGGGACTGGCAGACATTTAGAGCTCTCCAGAAGAAAAAGCATCTCATTTCTAAGATTTCCTGTAAACCAGTGCTTTTGAAGACGTCGGGCACCAGAAACTGAATTTTTGCAATATGAAAAATAACTATATGGGTAAATGAAATAAACTATAGATGAGTGTCTGTCTGTGAACATCAAGGACATTTATAAATACTGAGTAATTTCAATGCAATTCTCAGGTAACTTATGAGGATAAACACAGATCATAAAAATAATAATACTTTAGTTTACCCTTTCAGTTCTTTGAATGTCTTAAGACTATGACACTGCAGTTAAATATTTGTAGACTTCAGACAGAAAATCTAAACAGATTGTCAAATTTTAGTAAATTCAAGCAAGTTCAGGGATGAACCTTCCAAAAGAAGCCCGAGGCCATATAGAGACAACACGTACTGTTTGCTGAGGGCTAGTAACTGAGGGCTGTACAGCAGGAAACGGTAGCTCAGCATTGCACAGTATTTTCATGCCTTAGAACACGTTTCACAAACTGCCTGATATAGATAGCACCTAACAATAGAAATCAATACTGATTTAAACAAAGTTAACGTTTTGCATTACTGATTCCTCTTGGAAGTTATATGATCATCATATTCTAAAAAACTACACACATCAAACTAAAGAAAACCTGGCAAAACATTCAAAACTGATGAAGCTGTAAACATATGCCATAGCTGAGAAAAACATTTGTGCTTTGACACCATGCCAATGACTTAGACATCCCAACATCTCTAACTTCCTGGGACATTTATTTTTTTCTTTGTCTTTTCTTGGCAATTTGAAGAAAATTTAGCAGCTGCAATAACTTGGCTGGTCAAACGGAGAGGCTAAAAATCACCCAAAGTTCAAACTCTTGAAGTAGCAGTACATGTACAAAGGAGAAGAAGAAGACAGTGTTAAAAAAAACAAAAACCAACAGCATAGTCCAATATAAACCTCTGTTAAATTCTCACTAGTCTTTGATGGGTTTCCTTAAAAAGAAATCACACAAAAACTCTGATGAAAGTCCTTGATACGCATAGAGACAGTGTTTCCACAGGACAAACCCCACCGCTCAGGAGCAGCATTTCCTCACGAAGCATGAGCAGGTGCCACCAAAGAGCCAAGCTTTGTTTGGAAGAGCACAAATTCACAGGGTGCCTCAACCCCTTTCTTCCCTTCTCTTTGTTTATCAGATTGGCTGGCAGGAAGTAAGTCTGGACCAGCACGTAACACGATGTGCGTGTTTTCATCTCTTCTGTCTTTGTCCTATTTTAAGACTTGCCGAAGTAGCTATTACTTATGTTAATTTAATTTAAATGCTATCTAAAGTAGGGAGAAGACTCTGGGCAATAAGCTGTTGTACAGCCAGAGATCGAGTTCCTCTGTGACACAGTTTACATTAGATTCCTGCTCCTTCTCCTCTTGGAAACAAACTTGACGTTGGCTGGCAGATCTGCTGCCAGAGTGCCACAGGGGGGGACACGGCCTGTCATGTCCTCATTTGTCATCCCTCCTCTCCTGCTCTGTTACCGGGGTCTCGGCCGGCTGGACCCAACCTCCCCTCGTTCCCTGTAACCAGTTTTGGGGCAGGAAGCTGCGTTCCGGAGTGTGCCTCTGGGGAGACCTGCTGGTCTCTCCCAGCCAGTCCCTGGCCCCACGTGGAGGCACTGCAGGGGACACGGAGCACCAAGGCAGGAGGAACCTTTCCACTGAGCATTTCTGTCAGCAAAAGAAAATGAAAAAAAGGAGATTCAGCAACACTGAGATGTTTTTCAAACCGATACCTGCTCTGTATAACACTGTCAACATTTTGTTGTAAAATGCCATTCATATTTATTTATATTTAAGGAAATACTCAAGCTGAATTGTGTCCTCTCAAGATGTTAGTTATTTTTTTAATATTATTTTTGAAAAAATCTTACGAACATTTTAATCATAATTTTATGAACATAACTTTCATAGTTTTTTTCATATTTCATTACTTATGACATGCAATTCAGCGTATCTAAAGGTCATTATCTGTATTGCAGACTCTATGTCTAATATTATACATAAGTATATGCATTTTTATAAATACATTAACATCATCAGCTTCAATAAAAGCAGCAAGCTTTATTATTGTTATTACTGTCATCGTCACCATTATTTTCCTCAAAAATCCCTTAAAAACACCTGCTGATCCTCCATTTTTTCTTAGGCTAGGTTAGGCTTTTCTTTCAGATTCTGATGCTATCACTTCTTTCCTAGCCAAAAAAGTTACGGAAAAATCCCTCAAATCTCATCTTCACATTCATATGTAAAAGTGCTAAGTAAGATTAAAATACAGTCTCTGAAACTAATGCTTCTTTGTATTCAGCTAAATGGATTTTTTTAAACTCAGCCCACCAACACCTTATCATCAAATATATGATTGCCACACAGTTTTATAAATGTTTTATAAAAACTAACTTAAAATTTTAAAAAGACAGTTTTATTTTCTAAGACATCCAGAATTAGATATTTTCTTGCACCTAATGAATTTAGAGATATGATACTCATATCTGAAATACCCTGCTGGGACCAAAGACAGATCTCTGCCCATACTGAGATGCCAAGACCCACTTTGTCCTTCACCGTAGCTACATAGAAGCTACAAGTAAGCTAGCAAAATATTACAGGTGATCTGTAACAGAAAAGAGTGCAAATAGAATTTTGGTTGTGTATTTGTGGGGAATAACATTTTAAAATAATTTTTAAAGGATTTCAAATTCCTCAGTTACATGAGAAAAATAATACCATGAATGGTTTGTAAGAAATACTACGACGTACCAAACAGATTTCAGAATTTCTCTTTCTAGGAAATATCTTGACCCACTCTCTGAAACATTTTCTACAAGTATCAGGGCAAGGGCCTTAATGTGAGACCCTGCAAAATTCAATGAAAAATGGTGCCATGAAGAGTCTTGAGCACCTAAGAGTCTTGAGCCCTTGTTTGAGTAAACGCTTGCAGATGACAAGTCATTTCTGCCCAAACCTCACCCGTGCCCTTGGAACAACTCTGTGAAGGGAAACCACAGATCCAGCTCTTCTGCCCAGTTTGAGACTGGAGCCCATGCTCCCCAATCAATATTAAACACTGAATGAGCTGTTTCATGCTGACCAGGCTGTCCCAGTCAAAGCAAACCAAAATTTGTTTTAGTTAAGAAAGGGTCTGCTTTGGAAAGAAAAAAAATAGCTCAAAGTACAGTTATTGCTGCAGTAATATCTGTTTAAAAAATCTAGGGAGAAACTGCAAATAGACAGAAAAGTAAATTAATACTTTTGAGTACGAGTCAACTACATAACAGGAGACATTTATATTTCAGGAAAAAGGAAAAGAGCCACACATAACACTAACTAAACCGAGCGGCGGGACTTTGAAAATACTAGCCCTTATTAGGAAATCTTTTGGAAGCTGTGTAGCTGGGACTGAGTTATGTTTCTATTAAGGGCAGTGAATTCCTCAGTGAGACGGCAACAGTAAACAAAAGAGACCATGCTTACATTCACTCAATAGTTTCAAGGAATTAAGTATCATTAGTAGAACAAAGAGTTCCTCTTATAAAAATAATCAGGTCTTTGTTTTTAATCCTGTCCTTCAGCCCTGTGCTCCTTCCCCCTCCTGCCACAGAGACATTTGGGTGGCTCGGGGTCAGGTGAAGCTTTGCCTGGGCTGAGGGGGTGCTCGTTGCTGCGGGGTGTCAGGTCTGGAGCCCTGGCAGGGTCCCCAAGGCACAAGTAACACCCCTGCTACTGCACCACACGCTTTTTTTAGATTGGCTGAAAAGAGAAAAACATCTTCATGTCAGTCGTCCCCCCTCCCCTCTCCTTGTGCAGCAGAGCTGCTCCCCCCGGAGAGGAGAGTGAGAGCAATGGGATATTAAGGAAAACCTCTGCACAGCGTGCAGATTTGGGTAACAGAACAGAGGTGCTGTAGGTAAGAATGCTCACCTAAAAGTGCCAAGTGCTCTGGCAGAGAGAAACACCCAACTTGGAAAAGCTCCTCTACAACACAACGAACAACAGGCGATTTACAGGAGACGAAAGTAACCAGGTGAGTAACCTACAGCTGTGAGACTCACAGAAACTCCAACTTCCAAGGTCATTTTCTGAATCTACCATTAGAAAATCTGAGATCTTGTAGCATTTCATCTGGATGAACATGAGATGGCGATAGAAAAGAACAGCATCAGAAATGAAATTCTGTGAAAACAGCAATGGGATATTATGGTAGATAAGAAACAAAAAAGGGCTGTTTCTAGCACACTAACTGCTTTGAGCCATTTAAGATACTTCTCTCTGTGTTCTGTTAGAAGCCTTGTAATTTCAAGAAAAATACAAAATTTATTCATAACTAATTTATACCCGTTTGTTCTCATACCACATTTTCCAATGGTGTTACCCTTTAGCTTCAAAAGCCTTTTTGATATTTCCTCTCATTGCATTCTCACAGAAGACTCACCCCTCTCTTCAGCCATCACTCGTATCAGCTCAACCAACCAGGCAGGAAATGGTCCTTCAAGGCCACGACTCCCAGAGACACCCAGCGCTCATTCTGGTGGGCAGCCAGGGCTGCAGATGGGCTGCCAGATGGGCATCACTTAAATGTTTTCTGAGCTCTCCAAGGAAACACCTCACCTGGGGCTCCCAGGAGAGCATTTGTCTTGCCCCTGGCCAGATCCTACACTCAGCTTACATCCATCCTGTCATTTTCATCATACCCATTCATTAAACCCATTTTCATTCCTCCTCCTGCTGGTTTTTCACACGATTGCATCTGGAAATCTTCATTGGTCACACTGAAAGGACTGACCTGGCAAACTGCATTACGACTCTTATCCTAGTACTATTATCCTGGCCCTCAAGTTCATCAGTCCTCCAGGTCACCTGGAATGCACACCCTTTCCAAATCAGTACTACCAGTGTTTTCCAGCTGCACACACACTGCATCTCATTAAAATATTAATGAGATCTGCCTGTGGGTTTTTCTCCTAGGAACCCAACCACCAAGCATGCTCTGGCTCTTGTTCTAATAAAACCAGCTGATGCTTCCCTCCTGACCAGTTTCTTCCTGGCATCCAGCGTTTCTTACTGACCTCCATGCTTTCCATCCAGACTAATAGTAATTCATGATTTATTGAATCTAGATAAAATAAGTCTTTTGAAGTTATCTGACAATCTGATCTGGCAATCAGCTATCTTATCAAATAAATGTAATTTTTTTAATAAGCACAATTTCTTTAACTACAGTAATAAAAAAGTCGACTCAAACCCACAGCCGACTAACACGACCAGTTAATTTTACTGGTTGTGAAGCCAGCATTGAACTAGAGTTTCAGAACTACATTGCACAAAAATATAGCATCTCAAATTTTCAAGAAATATGAAATATATGACCTTTTTATTTTATTTCTGATCTTCTATTTTGAGATTTCAGAAACAACGATGTATGTCACACGAACCTGACACAGTCATGCAAGTCATAGGAAAAAAAAATTAAGCTGACCAATTCAGGAAAAAATATGGAAGCTACACATACATTTCTGGGTTCCTTAATAGTTCCTTTACAATCCATGCTCTGTGTCCACAGCACACCTTCAGTCACTGCAGATCTTAGGCACAACACATTAAAGTGTGTTAGACTTTTTTAGATTTCTCCTCCCTTCTTGTACACTAGAGGAAGGAAGGAAAGTGTGTCCCTGATTTAGAGGAGGAGTATTTAGTCTCCAGCAATGGATTTCTTTGGAAAACATATCAAGTCTCATGTGTATATTGTTCTAAACAAGTCATTAATTCAACTCACTGATTTCTGACAATATAACTAAAAAAGTAGTGACTGATAAAACATGCCACATCTTATTTGCTCTGCTGAAGCCAGATAGTGCTGTTTGCCTGTAAGGCAAAGTAAATATTCTTGACTCTGTTTTACAAACATGAATAATACATAATTGTACTTTTCATATCTGATTTGCTGTTTGAGCTTCATTATAAATTTAGGTGCTCCATTCCTTGAAAAATTCCTATTGTTTTGAAATTTACACCAAGCAAAATCTGGAGAACTCTGGTGAGGAATGGGAGCATCTGAGCTATAAGTAGATAATGCTAAAAAATGTTTGGAAGTCACAGTGTAGCTTTTGAGTGAATTACTAACTCCACGGAGAAGTAGGAGCACAGGCAAGACAAAGCATCCCAAGTGTGGAAGGCCCCTGTGCTTGCCTCTGCCTCTGCAGCCCTGGTTCCTCGGAGCTGGACCAGTGCTGAGTGGGACGGAGCCAAGATCTGCTCTGGCCCAGAAACTCCTATTTCACGGAGATTTAGGAGCTAGAAAGGAAAGCCAGATCAAACCACACACACACACACACAAAATCTGTAAAATAGATAAAATATTTTGCCCCTTAGTAAGTAGATAAACATCAACCTAAAGTCCTTTCTCTATTACACCACCACTTGTTATTACTTAAGAGCATGTGATTGATTCCGATGCATCCAAAATAGCGTCTCACCGTACGCAGCTGTCTCTGCTCTAGGCTGACATTTGGGTTAGTGCATTTCTGAGCAACACAATTTTACTTACAACTCTAGGCTTCAAATATGTCTAGTACATCTATCATTTGGCCCAACTGCATGATTATACCCTTTCTGGCTTAAAATTAATAGATGAGTAGTGTAGAAAAGTGTTACAGTATTTGTGTTAAGGCTGACCAAGCTTCACAGTTTGAAAGAATCACCTCTACTGCTCATCTGGCAACAAAAGTAAACCAAGAAAAAAGGGTGAGATATTTGATGATAGAAATAAACAACATTGTTACTTACCTTAGTTCAGATTACCCTGACTGTGTGAGAGGAGTGCTGCAAAATGCATGAATTCTGTGCTAGGCTGAAGCTTTTCCTCTTTCTTTTCCTTCTTTTAGTAAGAAAGAACCCTTAGGGTCAGGTCCTGCTCCCACTGAGGACAAGAGCAAAAGTCTTCACTGGTCTTCAATAGGAGGAGGATGGGGGCTTTAAACATTTATTTTTCCTTTTGTATTTTTCTGAATACATTTTTGTTCCTCAGGCTATGCAGATGTGAAGCTTTTAAGATTTCTAAAGTAGCAATAAAGAGTTGGAAGTTTGATGTTCCTAATGAAGCATCATGCTGTCAGATAATTCATCTGAATTTGCTGACCCCCATTTGCCTGTGTTTTTTTAAAGAAAAAAATATTGTATTTACTCTTGACTAAGAAATCAAAGGTAGTTTTAAAAAACATATTTTTGCCCCTTCAGGTACAACCTTTTATCCGGGTTACATAACTGCCTTCGTTTGCTCAGATTCCAGTTCCCCCATTTGTGTTCCACTCTTCTGCTAAAAGAAATTCCCTGTACATAAAGAGCTGCTCTTAACCAAACCATTATCCACTGCTGATACCCACACGTGTCTCTCTGCATTTCTCCGTCTACCCATAAACAAGGCCTCTAAGAGACAGAAATGTTTCTCATGGATCAGGACTGAAAGCGGTTACGGAACAGATTCTAGAAGGCATTTGTAGATTGTTTCTTGCAGGTGAAAGAAAATTAGCATCTCAGAAATTTATCCACAGCTGGAAAATCTTCACTCCTGAGGGATCTATATCCAGATACATGTAACACAGATGCCACAGATGACATAATGGTAAACCACGTGTGGTGAGTCCTGTTTGGGAAGGGTGTGTGTCTCACTCACCTGTCTGGCTGAGCTGAGATGTGCTCCTGCTCCTGCGAGACACAATGGCAACCACCTTGGCACTGAGGCTGGAGCGCCTCTTCTTCCCACCTGTCCCAACCATGCCCACCGCCGTGTCCGACTGGCTCCCGTCGTTGTGCTCCAGCTTGTACATCTCCCCGCTCACACTTGTGCTCTTTGTGATTCTCCCTGAAGTCCCCATCCGTCTGCCTTGCATTTTAGGAGTAAATGTACTACAGTTACAAAGTAAAAACAAACATGTTAATCCATCTCTGCCACAGCATTTTCAAAAGCTGCTTTTTTCTTTTAAATTAATAAATTAATTTTAAGTCTTGATACATTTTCATTTATTTGGTTCACAAATAAAAGGTTAATTTGATGCTCCTCAGAGTAAGTATTTCCAATATTATAATTTGTTCTTCACTTCTTCCAGGGAAATTTTTCAGAGCGACAGAAAGAGACACACAACATTTTAAAGTCACGTGGAGCTTTCCTGTCTATATCCCCACGATGCAGAAAGCAATAAAACAGCAATTTTACCACCAAAGAAAATGAATATGGGCCAAGAGGATATACGTAGGTTAATACGCGTATTTTAACGGCAGCATTCACCAAAGCCTTAAGACCTAATAGATATGAAGATATCATCTGCTGTATTTTCTTACTTCACAGAAAGAGATAATATAATATGCGGTATTTTATATCCCTTCACTCTCTCACTTCTTTAAGGGTAAATGCAATAATCACAGTATGAAGGCAAAACAATTTCAGGGATAAGAACCTAATAATGCACTAGAACTTTCATTGATTGACAGAAAGATGAATGGGTCTGTCAGTTCTCTTTGATTTTCTTTAGCTATCATATTGCATTTGGATGTTTCTATACGAATCCTTCTTCTGCTCCTGCACACAGAGGCTGGATAAAGTATTCAGAAACCCTCTCTAGAGACCATTCTCAAATACACACAGAACTAATGCACAGTCCCAAGGCTGCTACGGGCAAGCAACGCCCTGCCTCTAATGGCAACACAAATTTAGCCATCACTCTGCAGAGTGATAAGAAATTTAAGCTGCAGCCTGACTCCTTCAGATGTAGTTGCTAAATCAACCTAATACATAGAGTATTCCTTGACAGTGTACTGCTAATTAATAGTCCTACTGGAGATATCCTAATTTTAGGGATTGTTTTTCCAGTAATTCTGTATTTTGAAGTCAAATGCTGAATTTACTTGTTGAGGGACAGTCCTGCTGTCCTTCCCAGCAGGTTCCCTTCCCAGTAGGTTCCCCTCCCAGCAGATGTGATGGACTGTCCCCTGCCCCCACCCCTCCCTAAAACAAGAAAAAGAAAGGTCAGAGGTGCAGGCTTCTTTATCTCATGGCACATTTCAGACAGAGAGGAAATCTTGACAGGAAGCAATGAAGGGGTCTGTGGGGGAAGAGCTGACACCCTGCAACTTCTATGGATCTGGGCCCTGCTAAAGGTATAGGAAAGTATAAAATTATGTATATACCTAAATTGCATTTGCTGACAGTTACCAAGACTTACTAATGTGTGACCATATGTAAGAGCAGATAAAACCAGACAATATTTTTTAAGAAGAAGCTGGAAAATGCCTTGAACAGAAAACACAATCTAAAGGTCGTTATGAAAGTCCACTCAGGCTTTTAACTATGTTCAGCATGTACGATCTGCTTCTCTAAGTTCAGATAAAACAACAGCTTCCACCTTCACACAGAACAAGGCGCCGTGATGTCCTGGAGCACTCAAGAGCACATTTTAGTGGGTCACCTGAGGCACAATGAGCTTAAAATACCTTCTCTGTCGCTCCCTCCTATCCCACTGTGACTTTAGTGACTGCCTTTTGGGTTTGCATGGGAGAAATGGGAGGACATATGCATTTTCATATTGCTATGTTTAATTCCTTTGTATTTTATTGGCGATCTCCCCCAGTACACACTCCCTTACACGTATGAGAGCACATACACACACACGTATTTTATTCAGTCTTTCTGGGAAGAATTTTAACTGCCCAATTTGGTCATTTAAAAAAACCCTCGCAACCCTCTTCTGTAAATATGCAGGTGTCAAGGGAGAGGTTTTGTGTAAGTTCTGTTCACTTAAAAATAATATCAAATTGAGAAAAAATGCTGTAAAAATATTTCCCATTTTCAAAATAGGGACTGATTGTCTTGAGAGAGCTAAGTACTAATTTCTTGGCTTTAATATAAATCATGCCCCCAATACAGTACGGGTGTTTACTTCACAGGCTACATATGCTGCCGCTTTTTGAAGTTGCAATGATCCCTAAATCGTGGTATCTTTATTGTTGTCCATGGAGTGCGATGAGGTCACCTAGCCTAGCAAGTGACGCGGGAAGAATGGCTACAGGCAGCCTGTGCCTCTGCGCACAGACAAAGGGGCACTTGGTCTATGACTTTTTACAATTGGTTTCTACCTGAAGTAAAGCAGCGCTGCCCGACCCACC
>JAOXNG010000021.1:90800644-90813632 GCA_028566535.1 Scolopax minor
TGCAGCCCTACCAATATAAGAGAAAGAAAGCAGACAGATGTTTAAAGCTCTTCCATAAACCCTTTCACCAAATCCACAGAGGGTTTGTTGGTTTATTGGCCCTTTTTTTTTTTACATTTAGCTTTTTAGAATTTAGCTGTTCCACTGGAACTGAAGGAAATAAAAATGTGAACTCTGTGAGGGTCTCCAGCCTCTCTAGTTGAGCGGAACAGCCGTAAGACCTACAGAAATGTTGCAGAGCAGTCACATATTCAAAATGTATTAAACTTAGATGTTTAAAGATGTTTTACACCCTAACAGCACAGTGCATGCTCAAAAAAACAGTGCTTGCTTACTGGACTAGAAGATTGAGAAGCTGATAGGCAGAAATTACAAAAAATTACAAAACCTCTGCCTTTAGAAAGACATGCTAAACACAGGGAGGAGACCCTGGAGGCCAAGGACAAAAATCCCATGTCAGTCCCATGACAATAAAAGCCAGGAGCACTCTCATGCCCACAGCTGAGAGCACGACAACATTTATGGTTTTCTGCACAGCACTGGTCACAAACGGAAAGTTCATCTCTCTCAAAACATAGAAATAAAAATACAAGTGTTTAGTCATTACTGATGGGAAGAAAGTCTTTGAAATGTAGCTCTCGAAGCACAAAATTCTAAATAAATAAAAGCTGTGATTTTCTTCCAATTTATTTTTAACACTCAGAGTTGCTACACGTGTCTGGCTGTTTCACAGGGGAGTTTCCATTCAGATCATACTCCCTGAAAGCACCGACATCTCGGTGCCCCTGGGGGAAGGTGACTGCAGGAACACCTCCCCTGCCACCGAGCCACCTTTGCCTCCGGCAGCAGAAGGGACAAGACCTTTAGCTCTGGTCCCCGGCAGCGGGATTTGCCAGCGGCTGCACAGACCTGAGAGGCATCTTCCACCATTTGCTCAGAAGTCTGCACAGTCTTACACTTACGGGGCAATAATGGGAAACAATTAATTTCAGCATTATCAAAGGGAAAAAAAAAAAAAAAAAGTATGGTCTCTCTGTATAACTTCATTAATGTGATTTCATATACACTTCATTATCAGAGAAAATCTGAGAATGAAAAGGGGATTTCTATTAGAAAAGAGAATCAAAGTAATTAGTATGAATTTCCAGAAAGGAAATATTTCATCTGTGATATTATTAGGATACAAAACCACTCTCATATACAAATATGAGAATAAAGCCTGGGAGTGGAAATAACTCTGTCTAGATCTCTACACATCAGAGAACAGCAAGGGCCTAGAGATGGGCAGAAGAGAAGGGCCACCAAACAACGATACCTCAGCGGCCCATTTTTCCAGGCTGGGGGGAGCTGCGGGACAGGGAGCTGACAGGCCAGAGGTGACAAGGCTTTGCTTAACGGCTGCTGAAGGATCTTACTCCCCTGATTTAGTTTTGAAATTTCTGATCTTTACAGATTCATTTCAGGTGACATCAAGGACTAAGCCTAATGCACATCGGAGCGGGGTATAAAGGATGTTAAAAAGTTATTCCTGGAAGACATTTCAGGCTTTATAAGACACTGATCTTGAGGGGCATATAATGTTTCAAATAAACGGGTTTGTGCCTTCAATTTTCAAGCCAAAGTATCATTTCAACACTATGGACGTTACCTTGGTGTATTGCTCACGCTCTTGGCTAGAACCAGACCCTGACGTCTGATTATAACGGTGCACTTTCATTTTCATCTGTCTCGTTCGCTCCTCCACTACTAAGCTTGCTGCAAAAACACACAATGAAAATCAATTAAAAATAGTGAAAACCTTCCGGAAAAACAAATGGTTTAGCAACAATATTAACTTATTTCCGTCTCAATGAAACAAAGAAATGTACAAACATAACAGGCAGGGTGTAAACACAGAACAAAGGAACACTAATGTCAGGAAACCAACCACTTCCACTGCGAGAGCCTTTACCTGAAAATGGGCAGACATCCCAATTGCTATACATAATCAAGCTGTTGCAACAGGTATGAAAAGAGTGAAAGAATTTAGGTGACAGGCTGAATTATAAACCTGCTAAGTGTTCTGGATGCAGGGGACATAAACCCGTGATCATCTAAGCATGTACTTGCTTAAGCATAGAAAATATGACAGTAGCATTCTAGAATTAAGGCATTATAAAAGTATCAAAATTTATTTTAAAAGTAATTAACTCCTCCTGCTACTTTAAAACGTAAGTGCTTACTATAGCTAAAGACTATGTGAGAGGAATAATTTCTCCAGGCGACCAGTCATAGTAAAAAATACAATAATTTCTTTTTTTTAATTTAAGTGTGTTTTTTTTTAACATGATGCACTTTAAAACCACTACTTTTCTCCCTACTGTTCACTTTGATTTCAAAGAAATTCTTTTTCTTGTGTTTTCAACTTCCCTATGGCAGTGTTCCTTTAAAAACAGAAATGCAATATTAAACCGTGAAGAAGCTGTGATGCTACAAAGAGCATCTTCTTCCATGTGACCCAATGGCAGCGATTGCTCCTGGCTCTGCTCGTGCTGATGGTAAGAGGGTGGGAAAGCCTCTGGGATAAGGCTTCCCTAAAGTGAGTTCACCTTTGTGGTAGTGGATCATTTTCAGGGGGAACTATATGTTCTGCCATTCTTAAACTTGATAGGACTAAAAATGCAAAGGAATACCAGTAAAACCAACACCTTGAAAACTGGCTCTTTTTAACAGCTCTAAAACTAGACCCAGATGTTCATTGGTACCTGCTCTAAATCACAGGAGCACTCCCTTCGGTCATCGTGTTTTAACAGGTTATAACATCCCAGAACCACTGCTTTTAGTTGGAATTTTTTCTGTGGTCACAAATTCAGTCTTCTGGGTTTTGGGTCAACCATGGATTTACATGAACGTCTCCAAGATGATTAGTTTTACAAGTCATTTTTGTAAACAGCCCATCCTCAGAGCAGTGACAGGAGAGAGAGAACAATTTAAAAGCTGCATGGACTCAATTTTCAATCACAAAACACAGAGAATTTTAAATTAGTGGAAAATAAGTACTCTGTCATGTTGTTTAGAGATCTGTATTGTGAATTAAGAGTTACCAAGGTTCTCATATGTGGGGTTTACGCTGTTCGTTAACTGTGGGATTCTTTATACATCTGTTTTTCTGTCTGTGCATTGCAAGCACAAAGAGATTTTTTAAAAAAGGAGTACACTCAGAGCTGGATTTTTGAAACCATGTCCTAGTGCACAAACCAGGATGGTGCATGCACCATCTGTGATGTGCCTGTAAAAATGGTGCAATTTCTATGACCTGGCTGGGTATGTAAAAAAATATACAAAGACATCACTGTGAAAAATATGTTGTTTTCATGCCCTCCTTCCACATTGCTTATTTTAAAATAGGAAAATTAAATAAAGTTAAATACATCAAATTACATTGAAACTCTGCTACAGGTACAATTTTAAGAAATGAAATAAAATTATCATTGTAATCTTCAGTCTCCCACACTCAGAGTCTGGGAAATTCTGCACATGCAGAATGGCACAGTGGGCTCAGCAATTATTCCAGATGACTAATTATGTCGGTAAATGTGTACCTTAATTGCAATGAGTCCAGTTCCACCATCAGATATCCAGGCACAGCTCCAATTACTTCCATGGAAGTTGCATGGAGGTATCTGAAGGCAAAATTGAGCACTTTAGGTGAAATTTTTAAAGATGGCCTCTTATTTAAAGGACAGATACGAAAGGATTAAGATATATAAATTAGTGACTGAAGTAAAAAATCTCAGATATCTTAATCCTGTCATATATGCATGAAATAGACTGAGGATACAAAATCAGATGGAATATGGAGACCCCTTTAAAAATTTAGCCCTATGTGTGTATGGTGCACAGATTATCGTTCTCTACAAAGTAACCCCTTTATTGTGTCACTTTAAGTCCTTCACCCTGTCAACTGTATGTTATACTAAATAATTTATGTGATATAAAAGCACTCTGTATTATTTACAATACTTGAAAAAGGATATTCTATTATGTAAGAAGATGCTATTTCAGTGAGTATAGGTGAAAATCACTGCAGTCAAGGCTGGGTAAACATTCAACCTCAACTCTGTAATTCTTGATTTTTATTATGTTTAAACCCTTAACCTTAACAACACACTTATGTTCTGGTTTACCTTATTGGATACCATTACATAAAAAAACCAGGAGAATAATTAAGTGTGAAGTAAATCTATGTTCTTTAATGGAGAAATCTGGGTTTGTGCACAGAGAAAAATGTAATTTAGCACCAATTAGCTGTTAATGTATTCCTAAGCAAGCAACTGTGTGAAATGCAACTCTGCTTTAGAAAATACAACTGTGTTCTTTCCAGCTTTGTACCCCTCACACACCTGAGCACATCTTGCATCTGGCTCCATCCTGTGATGGAAAAAGTCATCTGCCTGATGAGCAGCCTGGGATACTCTCAATATGTTAATCACAAGAAGCAGAGAAAAATCTAACAGAGGAGCAAAAGCACATTAGCAGAAGCCATAACGACCATGGGTAACACCACCGTACGATCACATCGCTTGGTGTGCTTGGTACCACAGGTAATGAAACTTTGACATAAACAATACTTCAAGGACTTAACCTGCCTCTTAGAAAAATATGGATCTACTTTCTTTTAGGACATCAGAATTTACAGAGTACTTTTTCTGGAGCTCTTGAGTGGCCCTACAATTCTAAATATGGAGATTTACTGTGAATGTCTTGAATTAGTGGTACAACTACCACCAATATCAGTTGTGTCAATGCTCCTTGGTGTCAGAAGTCACACTTCAGAGAGCCGTAACTCATATCTTCAAGAGCTGCTTATTCAGATACCAGATCAATCAGTACAAGACGTAACGGCAAGAAGAGAACTTGCTGGGCAGACAGCTCAGAGAAGGGGTGCAGGTTTAGAAGAAAGCTTTTGCTGCTACTAAACCACGTGGAGGGTGTACAGCAACGATGTACACAAACAACCAAGCCATGCAGGAGAGAACAGACAGACGCACGAATGGAATCAAGTGTTATACTTCAATTCCATTAATGTATTTATAGATCACAGTTTGTCTCCTGTGATCCCAACCGTACTGGGAGGGAGGTTTTCTCCACAGCAGCCTATAGAGTGACGTGTTTTAGGTGTGTCGATGGTTCAGCCATCGCTGAGAAGCGCTTGCACACCACCAAGTCCTCCTCTGTTCTCATGTGTCCTGCCCCACCAGCTGGAGGGGACACAGCTGGGACAGCAGATCCCAGCCGACCAAAGGGACCTTCCATATCCCACAGCAATGCCCTCAGCAGTAAAACTGGGGGTAGTCTGTCCAGGGGGCTGGCTGGCCATTGGTCTGCTGGTGGGAAGTGGTGAGGGATTGCCTTTGCATCTCTTGGTGATGGAGTTTGTGATTCTCTTCTTTCTCTTCATTTTTTCCTTTATGTATTAAACTGTCTTTATCTTCTCCAGTGAGTTTTCACTCTATTACTCTTCCAGTTCTCTCTCCCATTCCACTGTGGAGGGTGGAGTGAGTGAGCAGCTAGTGGGTGCTTCACTGTTGCCTTGGGTGAACCCACCACACTAAGCTACGAAGAGTTAACTGCCCAATGTAGTTCTGAATGGTCTTCCATCAAACAAACAAAAGTTCCCTTAGCTATTACTCAGTTTACTCAACTCACTGCTAAGTCTCATCTACTTTCCACTGGGAAGGGGATTCAAAGGAAGAAGATGTGGTCCACAAAGATTAAGACCATCTCCCATCCCACAGGCTAGCAGGTCCATCAGCTCCTTCTGGGTCTCCTCCTCACATGGCATTCAAGAAACATCCTCGTGAAGACTGTGCACCCTGTGCTGTAATTCATAACAAACCTTAGAGGATTCTAAATGTGCCACATGCTGGAAGTACAACTAAACACCTGGATTTCCAGTCCCTGCAGAGGTGATCATGGTATTAGTAAAAGAACAATTTACCATATGCACATAATGGCAGAGTTGGGTTTTTTTTACTCATGAAGTAATTAAAAAAATTGCTTCTATTTCTTGTGATAAAAGAAGTTTTGATTAATATTAAAGGTTGTTCATGGTTATTGTTTTATTGACAGCCTATAAAATACATGCTGTCATTCAATTGTGTGAAATATGCAAGTCCATATTATGCTACTTAAAGGACGTAGGGAATAAACTTAAGAAAATAGCTACAGATTTATTTTCAGCAGAAAAACTCCCTCAGAGAAAATCCTCCAAGTCTCACCTGCACTGATAAATGCTATGTGATGAGAAGTAATTGGCATGGAGATCTCAGACAGCTGTGACCCTCACCAGCAGGTATCGCACCTCCTTTACAATTGAGGGGACTTTGAGGGAAAAAGTCTAGAAGCCTAAAATGAGAGGATGATTTTCTGATTTTCTTAAACAAAGCAAACACTCCTTTCAATAAGTCAGCACTATGGGATGGTTTATAGAGTTACATTTGATGGCACTAGCTACTTGAGAGCCTTCATCTTTATTTCTGTCTTCAGAAAGCTAGAATGGGCATATTTCAACCCCTATCTGCTCTTTAGCTGATAGAGAAGTTAGACCTGGCTGGAATCCTGATTACTCAGAATATAAGCTATCTCTTAAATTTTTTACAGAATAACAGAACCATAAGCATCATACTATACTAACATACCAAATGTAGTAGGGCAAATCAAGTTTTCTCTAATTTTTTTTTAATACTTTAACAGATAGAGTGTATCATATGGCATATTTTTGTTATCCACAGAATGTAAATGTGACTTTAAAATAAATTCAGCCTACACTGATATCAACAATAGACCAATCCTATGAAAATCAGCAACAGCTACAAAAGCTGCACTAACAGTAATGACCAGTGCAAAAGAAATTGAAGGAATTTTAAGTCCCTGATTTAATGCTTGAAAGGGAGACTAAAGTCTGTATATTTGGAAAATTTCCTAAATGGCATGATGCTGCAAACATCTATCTATTAAGCTGATAGCATAATGAATGAAACATGTGGGCTGATTTGAATAAGGACTGTACCTTGGGCAGCAATATGGAACTACCAACAAACAGCAAAAATGCTCAAGCTGCCTTTCTAGCTCTCGTTTTTAATTCCCAAGCTTAACTGTTTAGGTATTCACCTCTTTCATGTTACAACAGTCACCAGAGACTCTGCATTCCATTCATTTGTAAAGCTGTGAATCTTGTCAATAAATAATATCTAAAAAGAATTCACACATACATTTGAAAAAGGGGATTAGAATTGTTTTAACCCTGAAATTACCTCCTATCTGGCAGTGTGACCATCACCAAATTCCAAGGAGAACCACCTTACACCCAAAATTCACCTGCTGCACATGGAACACGAATCTCCAGCAAAATACTGCTCTGTCTGAAGTGGAGACTTGTTGCTAGAGCAAATAATAAAGCAAGAAAGGAGAAGGGAAATTTTGGCAAGGTATATGAAAACATGCCTTTATGCTTATAAAAAGGAACAACAAATTCTTAAATGCCATACATAGGGAGTTTAGGATATAAAAAATAAATACAGAAACTGGAAGATACTCAATTTATCTAAAGTCAATGGATTCTGATATTTTAGGAAGACTATAATTCCAAGCATACTGTGGTGAAAAAGATTCAGAAAGAAGTCATAAGAATTATATGAAGTCCAGGACATGGTCTTGGAGCAGCAGATTTAGGAAATTATTAAAAAGAAAGGAGATATGTGGCTTGATTTGGGTCCATAACTACTTATATATGGGAAGTCTTCTAACAATAGAAGGCTCTTCAGTTTAGCAGACACAGGTACAACGACGCCGAGTGGCTCTGAAGTTAGGTGAAGTCAGATACATAAGAAGACCATATGTTTAAAAAGTCCAGTGGTAAAGCACAGGAACAATTTTCCATCCTTTTCAGTTATTAAGTGAAAATACCTTTCTAAAAGGACATTCTTGCTCTAACCCAAGTATGGGCTTAATGTCAGAATGACTGGCGACAATACCTGGCCTGTGATTAAAACATAACCATATTGGTTTTCCTAGACAATGGAAAACCTATGGGTGTCAGCATTGGCCATACTATTTCCTGTAACGGTGAATTCTACAGCAAACATAGTATCATCTTGAGGCACTTCATGTTTCTGTTCAAGATGGTCAAGACAGAAAGAAGGTGTAGCGAACAGTACGATCTGGAAATCCTCCTAGTGTCAACTACACTATTAAATGCTGGAGTAAGTTACGTGATGAGAAGAAATTGTCATGGAGATCTCAGGCAGCTGTGACCCTCACCAGCAGGTATCACACAGCCTTTATCATGCAAACTTTAAGGGAAAAGTCTTAAAGTCAACAGAAAGATTTGCTTGCACAAGGATGGTACTGAAAAGTAAGCTGAAGTTAAAAGTCATCTTATAAAAACTTTTATAGTGACAGCGTTTCTGGGGTACAAACAGCAGGTCTTGGCAGGGGAACGGGGACTTATCCCAGAAGCCCACAGAGATGTGACCTCTTCTTCACTCATTCTTCATACTGAGAGGAACAGTTGAACAACAACAGCTACAGCTACAGTGCAGTCCAGAGGCACCTACACTTAGCCTTCCAAACAGCAAAAGTTCCATCTCTCTGTGCTGCTTAGACACAAATTGGGGGAAAAAACAGTATCTGGTCTGAGGAAGTGATAAGTAAAAGCTGAAGAAGAAACTAGGAAGAAGCAATGTCCAAAAGGAAGGCAGGGCAGTAAGGCCACAGTGAGATGTGGCTGGAGAATGTCCCAGCGCAGCAAAATTTACCATGAAATTTAAAAAACACAAAATTTTCAAACCATGAGCAAATGAATGACATGAAATATGAGTAGTAACCATCAAGTTCTAAAGAACTTGTTACCACTTTTCTGCATATGACTTTTTGAAGTCCTATGACTTCAAACAGCACTTACTGGCCACATGCAGATAGAGAGGGAGACGGGCTCTGAACCCTGAACTCTGTACCTGGCTGGAACAAGCTGTGATTGCGTGCATGACCTTCCTTTGCAGGGGAGCTTCTGCCCTCCTCGAGCTCCCTGGTCCTCCTGGAGCTCTTCCCAAACCAGAACTGAGGCACAGACAAGACACTCAGACTGCCATGCTGGGAAATGAGCCTGGATCTCCCGGTCACACAGAGGCAGGGCTGCCATCCTGAGTTTGGTAACTGGACCAGAAGGAAGGTAAGCCAATATAAACATCTGAACTGGCTGATGCAACACTCAGCTCTTCCTCAAAGAGTTTCAAGGATGACCCAAACAGAGCCATCTACTTATAGAAACAGTAAGAAAACAAACATATACTTCTTAAAAGTGAAAAAAAAACCCAAAGCACCAGTTTGGGCAGGAATCTGAGACAGCATTTTCCCAGTCTGCTGAAGACCTTACTGCAACCTTTCCCATTACTAAGTGGAGCAGGTGCTTGATGGTTTTGTTGTACATTTATCTGGTCAGTGTTGTTCACGTGTGCAGTACATGCTTTCCTTCATACCTATGTCTCTTGCCACATAATATCCAGTAACCCAGCATAGTACTTTGCTGTTAACATTAAAAGGAATTTTTGTTTTCATTTTTTCCCTCCAAGTTTCATTCAGATTTTGAGATAAGTACTATTTCCAGCAAAAAGGTAAAAAAAAAAAAAAGAAAAAGAAACTTCTCTACAGTGTTTCCTCTCTAAGGCCATGACAGACAACTCTTCTCCTCTGTGGGACACCTTGGGGACCTACTACTCAAGGCCACTGATCCACGGAACAGACAGGGAGCATTCATGGGGGGAACACCCCATGTCTGCCCCTGGAAACTCGCCCCACAGCACGGGGAGCCTTCTGTGTCAGGTTTGTGATGCACATGGACCACAGCTCATTCTCCAGAATCTCTCCACACACGAAGGATGGTTTCTGGCCTTCATCATCTTCAACTGTTCCTGGACCCAGACCAGGAACCATCCTTCATGGATGCCCAGAGCCCCGTCTGGAGGCGGATGTTGTGCAGAGCTCAAGAGTGAAGGTAAAATCTTCATCTTTGTGAACATCAACTCGATCAAGCAGCTTCTGGGCCATATAAAATACCATGAGTACTGTTAAATCCAGTGTATTACAATTCAATAGGAAAATTAGAAATCACAAGGGAAGCCATTTCCAGACCCTAAAGAGGGACATCAGATAGCATATAGACATTCTCTCCTGTTAAGCACTATTAACTAATACCATACACTGACACCAGTATTAACAGTTGCCAAACATTTGTAAGAAATTGCATAAATATTTACCTTTTGTGGAAGAGTTAAAATTCTCTTGCTCTTCAATGAATTAAATGCACGGAATGATGGAAACAGAAAAAGAAATCAGCAAATTTAAAGTTAGATAAAGGAAGGTGTTATATGTGACAATGGCATGTACAGTAGGCAGTACTACAGCATATGCAAAAGTAATGTAGAAACTTAAAATGAAAAACTATGACAAATCATAAAGCCTATGACTTTCTCTTTAAAATTAACAGGAACAATGAAGTTACAGAGAACCAGATTGTGGACTCTTTAAATTTTCTACTTGAGCAGTATTGTCACATCCAAATTTATGAATGACATAAAAATCTTTATATTGTTTTAAGTATCACTGTCACTCCTGAGCCAAATAGCCCTGTTTCAGATTCTGAAGCCTGTTCTGCAATAATGCATGTTTTATTTTCTGTTAACTGAAATCTATAATACTCAATAGACACTGGACTATTGAAAATCAGTCTTTAAGGGGAAAAAAAGCTTATGAAGCTTGAACTCATTTGCAAGAGTGAGCAATGCTGAACAAAATATTCTCCTGTGTAAGTAAAGATTCCACAAGCTGCCTCGAAATATGCAGTGCCACCTAATAATTTCAACACAAAACCAGAAATATGAAGACAAACCAAACAACACTAAAAGACTAAAATCTAAAATTGAAATTACTTATTCTTTTTCTTCTGCCACTTTTTTACTGATGGATCTGAAGAAAGGTTTTAACTGAAAAGGTTTGATTTTTTACCATTATTTAAGTCATTCACTCACTGCAATGATATTTCAATGATCAAGTACATACACGCACAACACTTTTCACTAGTGATTCACTTCCTTTAGGATCTTAAGTTGGTTAAATATAAAAAGATATTTGCAACTCAGATGCATTATTGGACAAATACTGATCTTCTGCATGGAAGATCTTCTGGTTCTTATTTGTTGAAAGAAAACACTGGACATCACATCATTCCTCTCTGATGTGGCTGCCATCGGTACAGTACATATCACCACCGAACACACGTATCACCACTGTACGTGTGTTACACACATGGACTCCATACACGTAGCCCTCTTTGAGCATCAGTAGAAAGTGGGTGAAGCAGCAGCAGCCGCACACGTGCGTACATGCACTCCGTCCTGCACACAAGCGATGTAAAAAGCTGCAGATTTTTCCAACATGAGCTGAGACACGGTGATATTTAGTGCTGGTGGCACTTTTGCTTTTCCAAAGGTCACTGCCCAAGGCCTACCACCCTTGACAAGAGCCACGGGAAACACATCCAACCACACTCCTTCAGTTACACGTGAACAGACTGCTGGTTATCACAAACCTGACTCTCATTATGGGACTCCTCAAACATGAAACCTCATTGTGGAAACTATGAAAAAGAAATTACGCTGTGAAGAGCCAAACAGAAGGAGATAGAGGGAGAAAGGTCCGTTTTGCATGAATTAGCTCTTAAAGATCATTTCTATACTACAGGCAATCATTGCACATTTATCTTACTGGTTCATGAATTTCAATAGTACGCAAGATTTTTTTTTCACTTGCTAGATTTTGTAATATAATCCCCAATATTATTTACTGCAACTAAGATGGAGTGTATAAAAATGCTACAGATCTTCAGGCGGTATTAATTTCCTTGATCAATACAACAATTAACCATTACACAGCAGTGTGGAGGCCCACCCACAGATTCTGCTCCAACAGGAGCTCCTGTGCTGTTCGACAGCTGCAATGGCAGGGACGGGCTGAGTAAAGATCACAGAAATATGCTTTATACAAAAGTATCGTTTAAAACCCATGCAACTACATGACAAAGTTGTTATAGATCAGCTGAAAAACAAAGTCCGCACAGAATTCCCATCCTTCTTAGCGATTTGCACAGTTCCACTCAAAGGTGACGCAAATAAAAGCAACCTGATGGAAATCTCTTACAGCTCAGCAGAGGATGACATACTGAGAACACACCACTGACCTTGCCATGGCTTAGAATTTTACTGGTTTAGTCACTGAGCCAAAACATCCTCAAATTATTTTTATTTTATAAAATTATCCATTGAAACAAAGAAATAAAAAATACTTCTTAAGTATCATTAGTTAGGGCAATGACCACTCAGACACAACTCTTTGAAAACACACACAGACACACCGATACCAGACTAAATTCCAATATTCAGGCATCTCAAGACCTTTAGTTGTAATAACATCCCAGTGTGTCTTGCACTCTAGGAAATGCTGCTGGTGGGAAAGGAAAGGAAAGGAAAGAAATGCAGCCACATCTGCCCTGAATATCACTGTGATTAAAATTAAAATCTAAAAATTACAGACATTTACAATCTTAACTGTAACCACTTTAAAAAGTCTGCATGTACTGGAGTGGATGAAAATTTATGTGTGACAAGTGCTCTCAGAGGGAGCAAAACTACAATCGATCTTCATCTTTGTGACCCTGATTTCCTAGTTCTTAACTGCGAGGGCTTACCCTTGCATGAACAGCAGTCTCTGCAAAACTAAATAACACCAAAAAATCTGGCATTACCAGCAAATCTTGTAAATTTGGGGTGTTGTTTGTATTTCTGCTTTTTTTTTTTAAAAAAAAAAATAGGAATCAACAGGACATTCCTTGGTGGAATTGGCGGATAAAGAGAACATGATCCTAACCAACTTGACAGTGCCATTTTAATAGGAT
>JAOXNG010000021.1:90838878-90849564 GCA_028566535.1 Scolopax minor
GGTTAACAGACACGGGAGGAAAAAAGGGGAGGGGAAGCAGAATTGGATTTGCTAGATAAAGATATTTCAGTCCCATTTAGTTTCACAACATTAAGACAGGGAGCTCCAAGCTTTGGAACAAGAGATTAATAAAGATAAATAAAATATTAATAAAGAGATTAATAAAAACTACATAGTTTATGCCTGGATCAAATTTATAGCATAATTTTTGGTTGCATAAATAAGTAATATGAGACCCCCTCAAATCTGGGGTTTCCGGTGAGCCCTCATTAATCACTGTTCTTTCCTCTCCAAGTGCCCAAAATCAGCACAAGATTAGGTGTCACAAAGTAAAAATTGTTGACTTGTGCATGGCTGTAATATAAACACAAATAAAAGAAAATATAAAAACAACTAAAAAGGAATGTTTGAAATTATAACACTGCTGTCATGCATTGGGAGACCAGGACTGCTGCGACTAGACAGAAAATCTACCACTAAATATACAAGTGCAAAATCAGAATTGCTTCAACTGCCTTGATCCTTGCTACTGAAGTTCACAAGCAGAAATACACATCTCAATCTGAATTAAAATGAACAAAAACAGACAACTGACACCTGGATCATGACGTACCGGGCAGCTAGTTACTCACTGGGACTAAACACGGCTAGGGAGGGGAGTGGGGCACGGGAAGCACAGACAAGCACCCAGACGCGTGGTGATTAGCGACCCCCTTAATTACCTGCTGGTGTGTAGGCACTCTGCACTCCTTCCCCGCTTTGCTCTGGGCAGCATGAGAAGCTCACTGCACAGACAGGATGGGCCGTGAGTGAAACAGGGATCGTCATGAAGCATTAGATGACATGGTTTATGTTGATGATACGCAAATGAAAACATATAAAGAAACAAGAAGCTTCCACCCAGATCAACCATCTGACAGTGTTCAAACCCAGACTGCAGTTCTCAAAGTACATGAGCCAGAAAATGCCTGTGATAACTACATTTTCAAGAAATTCCTTTTAGTGTGGCACCTCATTTTGTGGGATTTCTCTTTTTATAATTCAGAAGTACTGTTTCAGAGCTCTGCATGACAAAAAGAAACCATAAACCAGCTACATTTCTCTAATAACGTCTTTTCTCATTAACCAATTAATGAAGAAATACTTTAGAGGATGATTGTTGATTGTTGGTTGGTTGTTTTTTTCCTCAGCCACAAACATACATGAAAGTGCAGGGAGGGTTTGCTACTAGTTTCCTGCAGATTGGTTTATGGAAAGAGTAATCAGTCACCCTTTTGGGAAAAACAGAAATATCAGAAAATATTACGTTTGGACAAAAAAAAATTCTGGCTCATAGCTCTTGACAGTATTTTTTAATGCAATCCTAAAGAAAAAAAATATTGGTAATCAATTCTTAGACTTTTTGTCTCTTACTGATTTCAATTGAGAAAGTCAGCTGCCTCTTCTGTTTATCATTCGCCGTAACCAAACCCGTGCTACAGCCAGCAAGATGTCAAAATTAATACACATTTATGCCTATGGTAAATATGACCATGACATGAAGTACCCCTTGAATTAATCTTAAAGTTTTATACACTTCAGCATAATCAGAAAGACCAAATTCCAGAACTCCTAATTATTGTAAAACCAAAATTAAAGCTAAACTTCATGGAAACATGCTATTTTAAACGAAGCAGGAGATCACATGAAGTACTATGGTGACAAAGAGAGAAAAGATTACAAAATAGATAAAGCAGCAGTTGTTCAACGCGTTTTCAATGCCATTATAAAACGTCCTGCTTAATTGATGCAGTAGAGGTAATATTGATCTAAAGCTCTGAACTGAGCAACGGGAAATAAAGGCCTGTGAGTTACGTGTGAGACTTGACTTTGTACCTGGAACCACGAGCCTGATTTTGATGCAACAAAATGTATCAAATTTGAACTGAATTATTGTAGGTTTTTTAAGAAAAATTTCCATTCATAAGCTCAGAGGACTGACAGAATTTATATATGGGTTTCCAAATTACAAATAAACATGCATTTTAGGGAAAAAAAAGTTATCATTTTCTCAAGAGTTGCAAAATCAATGCAAAGTCCACAGTAAATCATAGGGTACTTTGTTAATATTTACTCTACCTTTGTGAAGCCAAAGAATACCTATGGTAATTGGCCCACAGCAAACAGTAATATAAAAGTCATCCAGAAAAGGGATATAATATAGCAAATCCACCATGAATTAGTCAAGTTAAAAACAAAGCAAAATAATCTATCATAGTAGACTCCTGATAACATATAAGAAGATATGAAACTACTCATAGTTTCATAATAAAGTAAGTCTGGTTTGGAGACATTTAAAATAAAGATTATTATTCTAAAAAGTGTTTTCTAATGGGAGTGGTTTAGTGCCTACATTAACAGGTTTTATTTAGGAATAAAAGAAACACTAAAAAAAATTAAAAGGGCCGTGACCTTGAAAACTGGATGATGCCCCTAAATTCGGAAAAAAGTATACTGCTTAGCTAGATTCCCTAATAAAAAGCTTTTCCTAACAGATTTAAATCTATGTACACACACACATGTGTAAATACGTATTTGTATACGGATAAGAAAGATAAAGTGGACAAACCAGCTACACTGGAAATTTACCACACCAGATGCTTTAGAAAAAGATGATAACAGCTATTTTTATAAAGATCTATTCAGAATATTCAATATTAATTTGGGACCAATAACAGATCACTAAGAAAATTATCAAAAGTAACCAGCAACTGTAATTTTTGCCATGTGACTATTGGGTAATTACTTTTCAAACCAAGTTCATGCTAGGTATCTAAAGGAATGTACTTTTTAAATTAAGGTTTAAGTAAAGGAACAACCCATAATACTTATACTACTATTGATACTAATACTTAATACTGAATAAAGATTTTTTTTTAAATCCCTGGATATCATAGAGAATCTTCCTCAACAAAAGCTGGTTTTGATCTTCCCTCTGATGCTGGTCTGATGCACGGAGAGACTGAAACCTGCCCGGGTTAAACAGTCTCGGCAGCTGAGAAATCCAGGGGCGAAGGAAAATGGGAAAAAGGAGAGCGCTGCAGACGAGATTATTATTCAAGGAGAGTAAGGACATGGACTCATCTTTAAATCCTGCAAATAAGCCATGGACAACCTTCAGGTCTGATCTTCAAACTTCTGAGCAGTGAGAAGCAGGGAAGCCCACGGCCCCCTGCCCGCAGCAAAGCCAGCCCCCTCGGCGGGGGCTCTCTCCCTGGCAGCCTCAGGGAGGAATCTCCAGCCCCAGCCCCGGGCACAACCCAGCTCAGCATTTAGAGCACGGCTTCAGCCTTCACTGGGAGAAAATTTCCCTACACACCTAACTGTCTGTGTGTATTTCTACTGACAAAAGTTACTTTTTAATGTCTCTTCAGATCTGCTGAATAAGAAATCTATTCAATAAATATCTTCAGGAATCTTTTGAATATATCACTACTTACAAAAATTATTAACATGAAATATTTGCAACAAGTGGAAATCACTTGAATTAGCTCAACTATAAATCTGACTGCTACACTTAAAAAGCATTTCAATTCACCTCTGAAATGAAATTCAGTAAACAGTCCAATTTAGACAATTATCTACATACTTCTTGTCTATAAAGTTGTGTTTGAAAATGTTCCAAATAACTCATTAACTCCTGTATGGATATTATCACATTAAGAAAGCAAAACAGGTGAGATCATTTACAAAACTGAACTAGTTTAAATGCAAAAGCCCTCCATTATTCACTTTCTATGTTGCTTCAAAACTGGACAAATAGTTCCAGAGATTTTTATGGTTAATTCTTCATGCACTTCCACGTCACTGTGAAATATAAGTTATGTATTGAATTTACTGGATCATTTGAAAAGGTTTTGTCACCCTTACTCATAAAAAATAGCAACTTACTAAAAAAACAAATAAATCCAAAGATATTACTTGGACAGTCAGTCTTATATGAATGGTAGATGTTTGCCATTGCATTTTAGCTACATGATTTTTTTACAAGTAAACAAACAATCCACACAACTTTATAATCTACGTGACTGTCATCATTATGTTTCCCAAATACCAAGCTGAAATACCTTTTCAAACTTTTTTCAGCTATGAACAAAACAGAAATTGACACCTGGAGAGCCAAAGAGGGGACACCAGGTGTTCTCTGAGGAGCGCGGCCACTGCATGTGTGCCAGGGAGAGATGTGTCCGCCTCACGCATCTAAGATTGGAGATTTTTGCTAATTACAAGCACCTTGCAAACCTTGCTTAGCTTGAGTACCGTACCAAGATCACCAGAATGTCACAAAAAATGCTGTGAGACTGCATATATAGATGTTCAAAATCTATAAGCAGAGGAATGCAAACTCCCAGCCAGCAGGAAGGCTTGTCTGGTGTTATCCTGGCTATCCAAACATTCTGAGTTACAAGAATACTTAGAGCATACAGGTAGATTCATGGTTTTCTAGCAAAAACCTCTGGGCTTCACTCACGTAACAAAGAGCAGAATATTCTAGGACAAACAGCCAATAGTCTAGATACCTGCTATGACTGTTAACCCAGTACCCAGCTTTACCAAAAAAGAGGTCTAGATAATTTAACCCTGACACTAGATTTGTCAGCAAGGGTGATTTCTCTCCCTTTCCCATTACTATCAGTCCTGTTTCTACTGAACACTTGAAAATTAGACAAACTGACAGAGACATTTCTAAATGTTTTCCCAAGCTCAGGGTGACGATGTACCTTTCTTGATCAGACAAATACTGACTATCCATGTCTCTGGATCTGTAATCAACCGCAGTTCTGGAGGCATCATGGTGTCTAGTTGGAGAACGTGATCTTCTCATTTGATGAATTTCATCTAAACTCCTGAAAAGCAGAAATATGTATGATAATCTTGTTTTCTCATAAATAGCACATCTTAATGTGATTACAGTACAAGTTGTCTGAAGAATGTTCTTACTCATTGAATTACTAATATACAACTTCTTAAAAAATATCATCTCCTAAGATTAAAGAAAGACTCAAGAACAAAGCTTCCTAGAAACTGGAGGAAAGAAAACCAGGTAAAAACTGGCTGATTTTTAGGGTTCCATGAGAGGTTGCAAGAGATGATTATCACCCTGCACAACAAACCAAGCAAAATCAATTGGGTCAAATTTTGTGTTTAAGCAGTTTGTACGGCACTATTGAAAAAAGCATCAAGCACACAAATGAAAAGCTCAATAAGGATTTCCCAATTAATAGGTTGTCCAATAAAAGCAGTAAATGGTAAAATAATAATAAAATAGAGCTTTATAAATCACTATCTGGTTCTGTAAACTATTTTTCGCTTCTTCCCTAAAAAAGTCACATTCTAAATACAGGTGGTTATTTCAGCATGCTGTTACTCCAAAATGAGTTCAATTCATAGTTATTCTACAATTTGTACATGCCACTATTTATTATCCTACCAATATACTTAAGTGGCTTCAAACAAGATTCAGCCACTGCCTAAAAAACATTTCAAAACCAATGTATCTGTTATGGTGCACAGATTATGAATCACAAAAAAAATATATTGGGAAGAATAGGTAAATCTTATAAAGTTACGATTGATCCCATGAGTGCTCTTGAACGATTAATAAAAGCATGCATCAAGTTCAAATACTACACTATTAAATTCAGATACAAAAAAAAAAAAAAGGGTTTAAAATTGTGAAAAATTGCTGAACCAGGGAAAAGTTAATAATGAGAGACTGCACAAACTGGTGTCTCACTGCCACCTACCTCTGTAATGGCACATTTGGTAAACGTGAACGGGTCCTGCCCTGATCGTCGCCGCGGTGAGGAGATACTGAGCGTGAGCGATGATGTGTTGTTCTTTGCTGTTCTGGCACAGTTAGCGTTGTGGATTTACTTTCTCTAGTACTAGATCTATAACCTACTGGCAAGAGGGCAACAAAAGGAAATTAGAGAATACAAGTTTGGGTTGGGGAAGAACTCAGAGGGTTAGTCCTTCAGGAACACACATTAAACGCTTACACAGCTTTCCAGTCATCACTCAGCTGTTGTACATCCTGAGGTATCATGCAGCCCAGACCCATCACTGGCATCACCTTTACATGGCTACACGTGCAAAGGCAGAGAAACTGAAATGATTTTCATTATGTACTGGAAGATGTGAAGGAGAGGACTGAAAGTTTTCTGGCTTGGGGAAGAGTACCAGGAGTAACTTGCATATCAAAATTGTCATACAATAGAAAATATTTGAACAGAACCCAAGCAATGCAGGTTTCCCTCATCTGCCAAATGGAGGATGCAGCACAGACCACCCAGGACTGCTCAGACATAAAGCATCCTGCTGACTCTCCTTCTAGTTACATACAAAGATGTTCTCCTACTAAACTTGGCCAAAGCCACCTACTTTCAAAAATTACAAGCATGAAGAGTATTTTGTAGAATACTGGATGTTGCACACTCTGCAGAACATTTTTTTCCAAACACTACAAATGAGCCGCAAAGTTACTCGTAGTTCATTTTTACATGGGATTTTAAAAATCAGCAGAATTTCAGTACATTTTAAAGCATTGATATTCCTGTGCCTTTTTGCATGTAGCACACTGTTTGCCTTGTTACACACTTTGAATCCCATCCTAAACCAGACAATGCAGCAAAATAAGATGAACGGCTTCCAGATCATGCCTGTTACCTTTCCAAAATGGCCTGCGGAGATTTGCTCACTTCACTCACTCATTTCTGGACATTTAAATTAGCTTACAAGAATCCCTGGACAGAAAATCCCTTCGTGACAGAAAGGGGCATCCCTTAGGTCATCCCTTAATGACTTCACAAATTATTGTTTAGATTCCCAAATAATGATTTTGCTGCTCCTCTGAATTTGTCTAGCATGAAATTCTTGAAATGCGTTATTTTGTTTGTCAGCTAAAAAACCAGCCTGCATCAGAAATCTTCTTTCCAGGCCAGAAAAGACAATGATTTAGTCAGTCTATCACCAGCTGGCTAAATTACGTTGCACTTTTTAAGAATCTTGTTATAGACTTTCAAGTTTGGGGTTTTCTCATGTTTTCTACAATTTGTATAATTCTCGCAGTTCAAATTGTTAAAATACTTCTAAAAGTGTGCCCTGTGCACAGAATCTGTACTAGAACTGGTGATGTGCTTAAAAAAGCTGCAAATATGAACCCTGATCACAAACATCAAGGATGCTTTCATGCTTTTTCCCCAAATTGTGCATGGCCATTCTGACAGACATGTAACCTCTCTGAAAGAATTCTCACTATTAGACCTGGAGAACACTATGTTAATAAACGGTGAGTTTTAACTCAATAAGTTCTTGTTGTCTTTAATATAAACACTGCTACAAATATGACAGGGAAGGCAGACAAGAAGGAGAGAATGTTGATAAAAAAAAATAATTAGAGGGTCTTACTACAGACTTTCTGATTACTGACAGCTAGAAAATATATACAAAAAGACCTTTGCAAGTTCTGCTGTCATTTTGTCCAACTTTTGTGTCTTCTACTCTGTACTACAGAGTAAAAGCTCTATAGAAGCTCATGAGAGCTCATATTGAAGCTCATGTGAAGCTCATATAGAAGTCTTCAGCTCATGTGAGAATGTGGGAGATGATAATTTTTTTCTTCATTTCTTCAAACAGAGAGGTGGGAGGAGGTTAATAAACCAGGGAAACAAGAAGCACTATGAGTGTTGATGGATCTTAGTGGGTAGGACTGCGCCAAAAGAAAAGCACTAGGAATGCTAGTTTACATTTATTCAAAACTAAAATCAAAGAAATCCAAAACTTCTTTCCAACCCTTAGGCAACTGTACTGAAATAAATATAATTTAAATATAAAAAAGTTAAATATAAATTTCAGTTTAAAATATATTTCTAAAGTATCTCTAGTCAGCCTAAAAAAAATACACCCTGATTACCCTGGACACTTATAAGTCCTGTACAGAAAGATGATTTTATTCAACATATTCTTCACAGCTAAGCTATCCAGGGAACAATCTCTGAAGCTTGTGTACTGAGGTCACAGAGCAGGCGGAGCAGCAGCAATTCACAGGTATCTAAGAGCTAGCTCCAGGGCTGGCAATTGGTGAAATGGCATCCACGCTCCCAGAGTGAGGGTGACAGCCACAGGGGGTTCCCCCACACGGCACGGCACGGCAGCAGCATCAGGCTCATGGCGCTTGATGCAGAAGAAGTTTCTCAGTTGCTCATGGGAAACTGTCATGTGTGAGGTGAAACAGAAGCTGGATGGATGATGAAAATGGTTCCAGCAAGTGTTTGGTACCAGAGCCTTTTTTTGAGCCAGTACAGAGAGTGACACGGTGTTGACATCCCCCTGCTGCTTCGGGGGGAAGGTAAGAACAACCCAGCCATTGGCACAGATTACACAGGGTAGAAAGACAAAAGGTTCTGGAGAATTACCCAAAGCAGAAGCAGCACAGCTCATTAAAAACACCCTTTGGGATACTGTCAACTTTTTTTTTCTTTTTAATTAAGAAAGTTACTGAAGTTTGGGTTAAAAAATAGGCCTCAAAACACATTGTGGTTTTATTAAATCTTTTACTGGTCCTTTACTGACCCTTCCACCATACTTAGCATTGGAGACACCACATCTGGAGCACTGGGCTCCCCAGTGAAAGACAAACATGGAGTTACTGGTGTGACTTGAGCTCAGGATCACAAAGGTAATTAAGAGACCAGAGCATCTCTCATATGAGGACAGGCTAACATTGTGTAACTCTTGTACTTCATCTCTGATCTTCTCCCAAATTGTTAAAACCCTCCTAAAAGTGTGGCCCGTGTACAGAGGGTGTATTAGCACAGGTCATGTGTTCATAGAGACACTCAATAGCTGGTGTCTCTGCAGGGAGCAGCCCATGAAGAGCTGCAGTGCATGGGAAAGAGGCAGCTAGGTGAAACTAATGCCATAGATGTTTGATTCATTAGGAGCTTATTGTTAACGGGGATGTCTGATTGTAAAGGCTCAGTCAAGCAAAAGAGTGCAGAGTAATCAGTCGGATTTATAGTTTGCAGGGCTCAAAAAAAAAAAAAAAGAGAGAGAGAAAAAAAAAAATCAACATAAACCTTTGGATATAGCAGAAACAGAAAAATCCCCTTTGGGCAGCCCTAACCTGAGACCAGCCAAATAAGGTCATGCTACATGAAGGTTGCCTGTTAGGTGATGGAAGATATAGGAGGATTAGAGCCATATGGCATGCCGAGGAGAAGATGGAAAATGCACCCACATCCCCTACACGGAAAAAGGTGACATTCCCCCAGATCCACAGAAAGAAACTGCAGCAATGACAGTGCCCTGTGTATGCTCATTAAAAACTACTTCATTAAAGAAAAATGTTCCATTAAGGAAAACTAACTCACCCTCCATCCTGTTCCCCTATTTCATGCAGTGCCCCACTTCTCCTCCTGTGATGTCTGTGGAGGGCATGAATTTCCAGTGCCCTTTCCTGTATTAGATGGTAACTGGAACTTTAGTTGAAGAGCTGCCCTTCTTGATTTTGATATGACTCCTGCATTCAGCAAGCAGGGTATAAAAGATTTTTAACTCAAAGTCATGCATTGCACCAGCAGGCGTGTATCCTGAGGACTACTTTTTTTCAGAAATAATTCCATGCTGTATAGTGACAGTTACACCACGTCAGTGCTTAAATCTGTCGCATTAGCATGACAAAATAGTCTCTCAATGGCATTTTTTTCTCCTTTTAAGGCTAGAAGGGAACTTTTGGTTGGAATCCAGGAAAGTACTTCGCATACACCTACCTTTTAAATATAGTTTGCGTTGATATAAGGAAAACATTATCAGCAGCAAAAGTCAGTCTTAAACAGACAATTTTCCTCCAAAGTGAAAGAAATATTCCATATATATGGGGTAAGATGAACAGTTTATAGGTCCCACTAAACAGCAATTCCTTCTGTGTGTGTGATATTTTCAGGGAAAATGCTGAATACTGTATTTTTTCCTTATACATACTCACTCAGGAGATGCGATTGATTGAAAAATTGTTTCTGAATTGTAAGCAACGATGTATTTAATTACAAAATGAGAACAAATATTCTGGATAGGTGGAAATGCTTGCCAAAATGCATCGTTTCAGCTGTATTCAGTTTTGTGGTTATCTGATACCAAGAGACTGAAACTGCCAACAGCTGCCCTGCTCCCAGTGCATCCCAAATGGGTCAGGTTGATTTAAACAGATTTAAAAGCCATCTGTGCTTGTGCAGGTCACTTTGAGGGAGAGGAGTGTTGGAGAGCTGGGATGGGCAGCTCCTGTGGTACTGGGCTTGCAGGAGCTGAAACTCGTCCTTGATGCGGTCGCAGGAGTCCGAGGTGGTGAACTTCAGCTGCTGAGGCAGGTGAGAGGAGCCCTGCAACGAGGGGAGACGGCGCTGGGCGCGGGGCCGGCCCGGCCCGGCCCGTCTCCCGACCGAAATCATTCTCTTGTGTAGCGTCTCCGCCCCAGCCAAAACCTTCCAGCTGTGTGTGGGAGGGCAGCGTACGGATGGCGTGCTTTGGGATCGTCGTTAGAGCACTCTTGTAAGGTATAAATATTTAAGGTGCTTGTGACTTTTGTTGGTACATTCTGGGAATGTCTTGGAGGTTGTAACAGAGTATTCAGGACTCGGTTCTGGCGCG
>JAOXNG010000021.1:90887445-90900386 GCA_028566535.1 Scolopax minor
AGGAGGTACATTTGAAGGCAGAAGACTTCCACTGGTAGTTATAAGTTTGTTGAATCATAAATATAGCATTATTAGACCTGGCATGCCGCTCAGCTCATCCAGTTTCCTACGTGTGCAGCAGCCGGTATCAGATGTTTCAGAATTAGGAATCTCTATGAGTTATGAGAGAAGATCTGCACCCACCTCCAGGACTATAAATCATGGATTAATCAGGGAGGCATGCGTTTCAAGAACAGCTAAAAGTTTCCCCAGTCTCTGCCAAAGCAGCTTCACACTGATGTCTGCAAAACAGGAATGAAGAACTTGTTCTCTTCTTCAGATTGATCACTGCTCAAGGTAAGACCTTTAGGTTTCAGAGTTTTCACTAAATAACCACTGGATGGGCCCTAATTTGTTAAGTCAGTCAGCAGGTGAGAAAAACAGGAGAAGATAACTTGACCAGCCTTCTCAATAAAATTCCTGATTACATCAAGTTTTTTCACCTGCACTTTTACAGTCCAGGCTCTCCATATCCTAATCACATCTTTATGAAAAAGGTACTGTGTCTCTAAGTTAAAGTCTCCCTGTGAATTTGAAATGAGGATGAAGGTTGGGAAACCCCATTCTAAGAGGATAATTGACTAATGAATTTGATGAAATCAAATCATCACTTATACTAAGTAAATAAATCTGTCTGTGCATAAGAGCGGTCCTTGCTCTAAGCTGTCAAATTTACTGATGACTGCTGGTCCTTCTCTGACATCATCGGCTGGCAAATTGACCACTGTATGAAAAGATTTTGTGGAATATTTTTCTGTGTGGCAAGGGCAGTACTTAACAAATTAACTTACAATATCTCTAAAAGACTATCCAGCAGCTCCTTTTCACAGCCAGAGCTGGTCTTAACCAAACCAATTCAAACAATTTGCTCAGCCATGCAACTGCTAACAGAAGCCAGATGCTTCCAGTGAAATGGGAACTGATGCACAGACAATGAGTTTTCAATTTACTGGCCAATACGATCAAAATGTTCCTTTTGTTCCCAACTATTATTTCTAGTTGCTGTGTTAGTCTCCACAGAGGCAGGTTTCTGCCAGCTCCCATGCCCTACACGTTGGATGTAAAGACCCACACTGAGTCCCTTCTCTGCCTGTGGTGGGAGAACTGGGATGAGGTGGTGTGTGACAGCACCGTCTCCGACAGCCACGCTCGGGTGCAGGCACCAGCTCACAGAACTACTTGGCTCCAATCAACCCAGTGCTACCACCTGTGGGAAGAGTCCTCCTGCTGAAAGACAAGCCAAGCAAAAAGTATTGACTACAAACCTGGGCTACAGCAAAAACAGGAGATTCAACCTCCAGTGACAGCGTCATTACAACTTCTTATTTAAGTCAGCCACATCGCCTTACTAAAATCCCTCCACAAAAAATTGTATTTCCCTTTAAAACCTCTTCCACTACCGCCCCATTATATAGCAAACCCATTGCATGTCCTGAACAGATTCATGCAGAGACTGTTTTCCAGCCAAAAGTAACAGACAGCTGTGTGTCACTAGTTCAGTCCATTTCTCTAGTTCAGGACACTTTTAACAACTCAACTCACTTTCCCTCCTCTTATTTTCCTTAATGCCTAAGTCTGTATAGATGCAGTTTACTTTCCAGTGTCTCCTACAAGTCAGATTCTTCCCACATCCTTGAACTCTAAAAATTTCAGATTTAAGCCTGGATATCAGAACAGCAGTACCATACATACTGACCATTTCAAAGGGTCAACCTCAATTAAATAGCATTTTCTATTACTTTAAAAATGTTGTATACTATCCAAAAAAAAAAAAAAAAAAAAAAACAAAAAACCACATATCTAAATGCAGGGTTTAACAGTGACCCTGTTGTTTGTTAAAGCACTGCCATCAAATTTGTTTCTAATCCTTATAATAATTTTCTAGGTCAAAGTAAGATTAGGTCCACCGCAGCACAGATAACTGATGCCTGACAGCACGCCTTAAGTTAATATCATTAGTTGTTGTTGGTTTGGTTTTGATTTTTTTTTTAAGTAAAAGGATACTGATAGATTAGAATTTTAAATGAAACATTAGAAGAAAAGTCAAAATGTAAATGGTACATTTGTTTGTTTAAAAAAATATTTAAAATAATCTGTTCACCGTCAAAAACTAGTATCTTCCTAAGTGTTTCTTTTCAGTAGGAATAGCCATTGCCTAAGACTTCCTTGTCCACGAGATGTAAAACTGAGTAACAGGAACACATTAATCAACCTTTTGTGTCACTGATTTCAAAGCAACTTATCTGTAGAAAAGAGCCTGCAGCAGCACAACTGGATTTATTCCCAAGTGTTCAATCCCCGTTCCCAGGGGGCTGGTTTAGCCTCCCACAGACTGCCTTTGCTTAAAGCTGGTGATGATGACTCTGATATGGGCAAATCTGTAACACCTGCTCCTCGGGAGGTCACCGAGCCCACCTGGGTATGCTGACAGCCTCAGTGCCTTACTGAGGTAAAAACCAGCAGGAACAGCAAACACCAGAAAGTTTTGAGATTCTACATCTATTTAAATTTCTGAGTCGCTTCTGTGAGGTTCCATTTCATCTGTAAGTGTGAGTCACTTTTTTACTATATTTTAAGCTCTGAGCCTGTACAGAATACCGAATTACCTGGCACCCTATGTATTTTGATGTAAACTTTCACCAGTTTGCTGTGGTGGAGCACAACAGGCAAGAGATGGCGTTATTCCTCTGAGTGACCCAGGAATTTGGGGAGAGGGAAAAAGTGGCTGTTCACTAGCCCTGAGGAGTGCTCACCACCTGAGCAGGTTTTTCTCATCTCACAATTGATGTGAGAACTGTACAAATAAATTGCACACGGGTTAAAGGGAGTCACTGGGGAGCACTGATTTGCACAGCATGAGCTCCCTCTACAAAGCATCCTGCCACTCCTACCCAAAACGCACAGCCCCCCAGGGCCAGGATTTGCAGCTCCCTCTGGAGATGCGGGAGCAGGGCTGAGGTGCTCCAAGGACCACATCAGGCTTCCTCAGAACAGCATCCCTTCTCTCACCTGACGATAATCTTCAGTGCAGAAGAGTCTGACTTTCACATACTTTACAAAGGCAAAGAATAAAAGCATAATCACACACAGCTTTGTTTCCTACCTCTAACACCCCCCAAGGATGTCAGAGCTAGAGCTAGGACCCTCCTACAAGTACACATCATGATCCCTCGAGGGCCCGGGCACAGCAGATGTGCTGGAATGCACACAGCCCTCCCAACAGCACACCCACACTCCCATTCACAGAAACAGCTATGTATATACTCACATGTACAGCCCTCCAAAAAAATCTCATCTTACTAATGTTATGAAACTACAATAAAACAGACCATGAAAACACTCACATGCACTATTGTGTCTTTTCTTTCTGCTCCTGACCCTACTTCACTGCAGCGTTCGGAGGCAGAGAACACTGTGCTCTCATTAAAGAGGTGTTCCTTATGCATTAGGTCACAGAAAAAATAAGGTTGGAAGGAAAAGTGCTATGGATTGGTAGGAAGAATACATTCAATTTTGCCAGAAATATCAGCAAGATTTCTTAAGCACAAACATAGAGATTTTTGAGAATCTAGCTCATGATCTTCAAAAAAAAGACTACATTTTTTTTGCTATGTTTATTTTTTTATAAGGATAGGACAGAAGTCATGTAACAAATAACTGCTTTCTAGAGCTATGGAAAAATGCACATGGAGATAAGACCTGAAAAAGATTTCTAAATTACTAGTTCGAATAGGAAGGTGGGCCTGCATTATTTTTTTTGCTAGGAGAGTGTCTTGCATAAACAGTGCGATAGATAAAAATTAGATTTGCTCCATCTAGCGGCCTCTTAAGCACAGCTTTAATGGCTAAGAGCATGTGGCCTAAAGGGTTAAAAAGACCCATGTGCGGTGCTTTTATCTTCTCTGAGCAAGTAAATTACACTGAGAAGTAAATTCATAGCACTGAACTCTTATAATAGCCTATCAAAAAAAAAAAAAAAAGTAAATAAAATGTCATGGAAGTTTAATATAGCTTAATATAGACAGGCCCATAAAAGTAGGCCAACATTTTTAATTATTAGCTTATTAATTCTATTTAGTTAATAAACTTTAATATGAACAGTCAAGTTTTAGAAATAGTTAATTTGAACTTACAGTTGAATTCACATTCATATTTGAGCTTACATTTCCAGTGAAAAGATATATTACATTTTTAGTAAAAGAACCAAATTAACAAAAAGCCAACCATTAGAACATATATACCGACTCCGACCTACCAGAAGGAAATTTCAAAGCTCAGCTCTGATCCAGAAAACCACTTCTAGTCTGTGAAGGACAACTCCCAAACAAATCTAAAGCACCACTGATTTTCAGAGGGAATAAGCTCTGTGTGCCCTCAAATCTGCCCAAGGCTATTCCACGTCAATTCTAAAAAGTACCAAGAACTTAGATCCTTTGGAAAACGGTACAAAAACAACAACCAAGTTGCTCTAAATAGAACCAGTCTGAAAGAAAGAGACTGAAATGGTTCCTGTGTATGACCATAATTAAGTGCATTATTACAAACAAAATAGGTATCAAAGGCATCAGAGAAATAATAACACAAAGTACTAACCAATAATACTCAGTACCACATGCTAGAAACCCTATGTTTGGACTCAGTATGATTTAGGATGATCAGAACGAATACACTGAATCCCTGTAACTAAGAAAAGGAAACATAATGAACTTTTTCAGAAAATAACAGAATCAGACACTTGTTTGTCCCTAGCTAACTCTATAATTAACTAAAATTAAAATTAATAAAAGTGAATGTATTTCATTCAAAAGCCAATAATTAATTTACCTTTTTCTTTCACGGTCTTTCCTTTTTCACCCAAAGGGGGACACCTTACCCACAGGTGGAAGAAAGCCAAGGTTTGGATTTCAGTCCCAAGCCCCAAACCCCCCGTCAGCTGCACAGACCGCCTGCAGCGACGCAGCTTTACCAAGTACACGGTTCCCCTTTTCCTCTTGGCCCTCAGATCAAAAGAATAATGGAAAACGCCTGGTAGCAGTTCACGTCACTTTTATGGTACAGGAGAAGTATAGGCATGTACAGAACCCAGAGCAGCAGAGCAGGGCAGGCTGCTCCTCTGGCTGTGTGTCTGTCCTGGCTGGGCCGGGATGGCGCTGGCACCCGGCGGTGCTCGGGCCTGGGATGGGGACGCTGCTGACAGCGCAGCAGTGAACTCCTTCTCCTGCTTGGCTTGTTTTGCTTATTAAACTCTGCCTCAACACAAGATTTTTCTGTTTTACTCCTCTGATTCTCTTCCCCATCCGTCCCCGTGGGGAGGAGGGAGCCAGTGGCTGCGTGGTCCTAGTCGCTGGTGGGGACACACCATGACAAACCCTACACTGAGCTCCATCCCTGCTGAGCTTTACCTCCTGTTCCCCACCTGGCTGCGTCTGGAACAGCGCTCAGCAGCTAAAATTAGGGCAAGTTTTGCAAAAGCTCTCAGTTCCCTCTTGGTCCCTTACAAAGTGCTCCATGCCCCACAGCTCCCACCGCTCTCCGAGCGCCTCCAACCTCTGATGGTTTCTGCAGGAAAAAAGCTGCCTGCTGAACATTCTCCAGGGCTGGGGTCTTCCATGCAGAAACCTCGGGAGAGGCTGGGTTTCTCTACAGGTCCAGGCGCCCACAGCTTCTCAAATCAAAGCTACCCTGCTGGTCAGCTGCTACCCCGCTTTGAGCAGGTGACAGTAATTCCTCCATGCTACAGCACACCCCCTTTCATAAGGACAGTACTCATCTTGTCGCTGGACAAACTACTATTAAGACAAATTTGTTGCTATTTTATGAGTTAGATGTGCAGGAGAAAGGTAAATGAGAAACACTAAAATAACGAACGTGAGAGATATCAAGCAAGAGAGAAGACAGAGCATGTTAATAGCAATGAAACATAAGTCCTTGCCTGCTGCCAGAGTCATAAGAACGAACTCCAGATTTAACCCTTTGTGTCTCTAGGTAAGTCAAAACGTACATTTCTTTTTTCCTTTTCATAAACTACATTGTTATTACATAAATTTGTGCTGGAAATGGCTATCAAATATCGTTATTTAAAGTGTGACCAAAGGATGAGCTACAGTCCAGAGTACTGTGGGGTCAGCCCCATCCTCCCCACCTCAGCCCAGAACCTGCCGCAGGGACAAAAGCAGCAGTTTTATTTCCGAGGATCTTCTATTTCAACTGACTCTTCAGGGAAAGAGAGATGCTCTCACTCCATCTCTTTCTCCCTCCACTTTCTTCTTTCCCACTTAAGGCCCAGTCCTGCCTCCCTGACTTTTCTTCCCCCATTTTTATTTCCTTTTTCTTTTATATTTTTTTTCCCCCTTGCTTCTTTCCTTCTTGGGATTCAATCCCAATCCATACCAATTTTTTTTCATATATCATGTTTTATACATCTCAGTCAATCTCACTGCTTTTCTGCAAACTTCCTCCAGCGCATTCACCACTTTCTTCAGGTAAACTAGAGAAATGGAGATTTTAATGGAGAATTCGGCCGTATATCTTCCATGACACTCACATTTCTATGGCTACATATCTTAGGGAAGTGCTGGAGCTCTTGGCAACAGTATTTTCCCACTCATGCTCAGCTTATTTCATTTGCATATGCATGTATGCACCTTAGATAATTCTTATGCACAAGACAGGTTTCTTACTACCCGACACTAATTTAATAAGCACTTATTTACAATTCCATAAGCACCGTAAATAATTTCAGCTACTCAAAAGTACTAAATATGGATAGCATTGAATAGTGTTAGAACTGATCAAAATTCTGAAGCTAAAACCACTTTAGGTTATATTTTCATTAACATCTGAATCAGATGTGGATCCAAATTATTGACCAAGGACTAGAAGATAAATTGGAACTGATTTCTAAGAACTAACAATCTTCCCAGCAAAGGTATTTCATTTTACAAAAAGGTAAAGCTCAGTCATATTTTAAAACAAATTCAGCTCCATGCTCAACTCTCCACACAAACAGATGTTAAAATATGCTGGCAGATGTTACAGTACAACTTGACTTGCCTACACTCCAGATTTAAAATACCTCAGTGAAAACACCCAGCTAAAACCATTTAAAGCCACTTCTCTATATCCTATCCTGATGGTTTTTTGTGCTCCATTTATACACACGAAATCAGGTCACTCTGTTCCTCCCAACACCATAGGAAAGGCATGATGAATGAAACGCTCACAGCTCCACAGACAGTAACTGGAATGGCATCTCAGGAGGCTTTTTTATAACAAGACCCCAGTACTATCATGCTCTCCTCACTCCCAATTAAATCCATTAGCAAGTACACAAAATGAGCTTTAGCTTTTAGCTTTTTACCATTTTGCTGACAACATGCAAGTATCAGGTATGTTTTCAACCCTGATGGTGTGAATAAAATACACATTTAGGCAAATATGAACAATGACTATGCAAAACGTAAGATCTTTAGTGCCTCTGTTTGCATAAAAGTACATAAGCTGCTTTTGGTGCCTCCTCACACCGATCCAACTTCCAACACTATTTTATCTTCCAGTTTCAAAGGTTCCATGACAGTAGCTTAGAATAAATCTTGTATCTACCACGGGATGAAAGAAGTCCCCCACAACCTCATCTGGACACAAGTATACAAATTGATCTTAAATGGTTTTAAACCTTTTTAACCTCTACGGAAAGTATTTTCTCCTCAAACTTACTCCAGATCTAATTTGCAGTCTTCATTGGATGGCAGCAGGCAGAAGCTGGGCTCAGTTTTAAACTGAGGTCTGCATTTCATTTGTAATAATACTCTGAAGCAAGTATGAAGGCAATTTCTGCCCTCAAAGAGGAGGGGGTCTGCCTGGCCAGGACAGCGCTGTCACCAGAAACTCTGTCCACCTAATGTTCAGCTGGTACAGATTTCAGAATATGGACTCCTACAGCCTGTATTAATAATAGCAGGAAAACAATTATCAGCAAACAGTAATAGTGTCCTGTAAAGGGGGAAGACGTTGCTTTAAAAGAAATTTGAGATGACCTTTTTGGTCTCTCTCTAGATTTACTCCATCACAGAAACAACTCAACATAAATCTCTGGGTCCTCCACCAAGGAGGCAAAATCCCAAGGGATTCCATGAAACTGCTATAACCAGAGACCTGTGTGGTTCCTCTCCCACATTATGAGCAAAGCACTGAAGGAACCAAGGGTGAAATTCTGTTTGCAATGATGCTGCTAAATTGCAAAAAAAACAGGATTCTTACCTTGTTTACAAAAGGGGCAGTTTTTAATTATTTGTATCAATTTTTTAACACTACACCCTTTTTTTCTGTGGCATTTTTTCTTTTAAAATATCAAAGTATTTCCAAAAGATTTTCTTAGGTAATAAAATTTTCTGCCTTTCAATCTATTCTTATGAAAGACCACAGATTTTTCCAAGTACTGATGAAGATTTGATTCTAAAAATAATTGGATGTTTTACTACCAAAAATGTTTCTGCTTTCTCATCTGTATTCACACTTCCTAGATCTTTTTCTGTAATATACCCCAACTTCAAAGGTTTTCCACTTCTTTTTCCATGACAAGGATTGTAAAGTAATATCCAGATCAATCAAAAAAACATTAACAGCCATATCTCACAGCTATTAAATTAATAAATAAGTTTCTTTTATTAATATATTGCATACCCCCCCACATATATATACATATATACACATACATGTGTGCGTGTATATATATTCTCATTAATAACTCAGTGCTAGCTTACCAACAAGTAAAGGTAAGGTCTCAAGGAATTCAGAGGGGTCCCTAAGATACTGCTATTTACATTTTTATTTTTTATTCAAATACAGTGAAGTGGCAATGTATTACAATACAGACCATGGCCTCCACTGACTAAAGGGGGAGCCTAAATATCTGTCTCAGAGGTAACCACAAACTTGATTCAGTTATCAAGAACATAAAAATTTAGCAAAGGTTTTGAAATCCTTTGGTATTCATAACACCAAAAGAAAAAGTATAACCCTTAATGGTTTAATAACACAACAGGAAATTGGTCAAAAGCTGAGATCAGTGTCGTGAGCCTGAAAGGAACCATCCAAAATTGTTACTTACAAAGGAGCATTATAGAGTAAACTATATCACCATATTGATATCAGTTTCAATGACTTTCAGCCTGGACTTCACTTTCACATCAATGACCTTCCAGTTTATAATGATACCCCTCACTGAGCATAAGAAATCCTTTCTACTTCATAAGCAACCTCAAACTGATGCACATAAAGAAAAGCAAGTAACAGAAACAGAAAGGAAATGCTACAGGCTACTGCCACCATCAGAGGAAGTGAAGGAAAATTACACAAATCCAAATGTCAGCATAAAGCATCACCACAAGATAAGGGAAAGAGATGTGGGCCTGAGCTATATGCTCTAGCTGACCCTGCTTTGGAGTAAAGGGGTTTGAACTAGGGACCCACAGAGGTCCCTTCCAGTCCCAACTATTCTGTGTTTCTGAGAGAACACATCTCTTTCCCATACATGAATCAAAGACACGCCAGGAAACAGAGCCAGGAACTAAAAGGCAATGCAGATGAGCCAGTGGCCTTTTGAGTATAAGCATCAGCAGAAAACCTCCAAGTTACAAACACAGATAATTAAACTAAAGAGCTAAAAGCTACTTCCAAAGACACAAAAAGCCTTGAGCTCACTGTAGTCTCACTTAGAGACAAATGAGTTATAAGACACTTAGTAGGTCCTACCACAGTCTTTTCTGACAGTGCCTATTTTATCTGCTCACCATTCCTGAATTTGGTTAACTTCTCCAGCAAGAAGAAAGGTTTTGTTTAAAAGCACAGAGTGCAGTACACTTACTCCTTACTGCTGAGCGTCACCATCAACAGATGAAGACAAACTGAAATAACAGGTTTTAAACATACTTGTAAGCTTGGGAGCAAATTCATCTAGACGAGTTAGACAATTCTCAGTTCTTTCCCATATAACATGCCCCTTGCCCCACGTCCTGACTCAGTAACAATGAACTCTGGCAGAGCCTTGATATTTTATTAAACATAGTAAAATTTGGCATATCTTAAGACCGAGGTACCAGTAGTATTATTATGCTTTATAATGGTCTTCTCATGTTGTTGCAGAACTCACTTTCCATTTCCACTCATTCACAGAAAATTATTCTGCATACAGACAAAAGGATGAAGCGATGACCAAGGCAGCACAGATATCAAGACAATAAACTAGAACCCTTAAATTTTGGCAGTTCTAGGTGAAAAAGGGAAGAGAATGAGAAAGGAGCTCATCAGCTGATGCTACCTGTAACCACCTCATCTACGAATGCAAAAGGAAATACTGCAAACCAAATGTAAACAGGTAAAAGACACTTTTCAGTTGGGAGGGAAGGAAAAAAAAAAAAAAAAAGAAAGGCAAGGGGAAAAACAAAGGTGTACATTTAAAAAAGAGGCAAAAGAGAGAGAAAAATACAGATTTTTTTTTCCAAACCATGGCCATGTGCATAATATACATAAAGGTCCTTACCTTTTTCACTGACACTTTCACTTTCTATCTCCACATCTTCACAGCTAGTATATTCTGGTGTTGATGCCCCTTCTTCCTCTGAGCTACTAACTGACATCTGCCTTTTCTTTCCGCCTCTTTTTGCTCTATGAGGCTTTGGAGGGGATGGCCGCACTGATTCCGACTGGTCAGAGCTAAGGGAATCATTCCTTAGCATGGTCTCCATTTTCTCCCGCTTTGCTTTTCGCATGAGAATAGCAGAGCTAGGATCAAGGCGGCTCTGTTTTTTAAAGGAATCGTGGTTCTTGTATTCTACTTGTTCTATAGGAACTGGACTATGCCTGGGAGTTGGTGGGCTATGATTAGTTAATTGTTTAGAAACAGAAATTCTTACATCACCTGTTCTGTCTATAGAGTACGACCTCTGAGTTTCCACAAGAGACTTTCTGTCCTGAGTTCCCTGTACTTGTGAGCGTTTTCCTAATTTATTCTCAGGTACCTCCGCTTCCTCCATTTCTGTATGTGGCAAAGCTACATCACTGTGTCTTCTCTCGTGCCGGGCTTTAGAAACCTTGGCGTGCATGCGCATCTGCTGTTCCTCGGGATGTGGTTTTACAGGATATCTTGCCAGATTGGGGTCACTCCTGTAACGGGTATGATACTCATCTTCCTTCCTTTGCTTTTCATCATCAGGCACTTTGCCTTCCTCAAGTTTCTCTGGCAAGTCTGGGTAGTCCTGTGACTTGCCTTTCTCCAGCCTTCTGCCTTCGTGCCGTTCCTTACGCTCCCTGTCGTCTGCTGGCCCTTCTTTTTGGAGAGAGGATTTTGGCACACGCTTTCGCTCACTCTTTAAACCTTTGCCATTCTGGTCTGAAACCAGTATCGTCTTCTTCCTGCAATGAAAAGGAGTACAAGAATTTGAAGAATTGAATGCAAAATAAAAATACTTGCGTACACTATGCAGTAAATAGATTATAAACCAGAATAAGCTGTGGCAAAACATATAGGAAGGTACTGGACCCATTAATATGAATTAAATCTATTTATTCTTCCCTACTTGTATCTCCCAAGAGCAAACAACTTCCAGAGTCCACAAAAATGTAAATTACTGATGGGCCAATTAAATAGTAAAATCACAAATTATATTAACATGGCTAAATGCAGATAAAAAGAATTTACCCATGTAAGTAGGAATACTCAGAGTCATTTTTATAGCAACTGCAGCACTATGACAAAGTACGTTCTCTGTTTTTCTGGCAGCAACGGTGAGGGTTACAGCCCAGCCATACAATTCACCTCAAGCACCCTGACAGTAAAGATATAAACACCACCAACTGGAGTATCTCCACATGGGCATTACGGAAAGAAGTAATATGGATAATTAAAAAGGGCAAAAGATAATATATCCAGAAACAATAATATTTGACCTAGTCTATTTTATCTTATTAAAATTCTAGAAAGAAGTGCCCATTTCATAGGCACATAAAGAAAAGCAAATGGACTCCCTGAGATAAATTAATAGCCTTCCTTCCTCTGGTAATAAAAGAAGATGAAAAATGTAATTTATTTCTCTATGTAGCAAAAGCCCAAACAATGAATAATGAAGCTGCATGAAAATTATGCTCTCTCCTCATTCATCTTCTGCTTTGGGAGAATAAACAAGCCAAAGAAACATAAAATCCCTTTATACCAGGTATGTTAATTTCTCTCATCATTGCAGTTGCTGTTTTGTTTACCAGTTCACATATGAATCCATATTGTGAAGAACACTGAACACACCTATACACTGTATTTGAGATGAACCCACACCAGGACAAAGTCACCAGGACTTTGTTTTGTGGCACTGAGTCCTCTCTTCCACAACTCATACATCTTCAGGTTGCACATCACAGCTTTTCACTGATGTCCTACAGGACAGGCAAAGTTGGATACGATCCAAGTCAAGCTCCTGGCTCCTTTTTCTCCACCTCCTGTTCCTCCTGAGTTTTTAGCTATAGGTGGGACCTGAGCTTTCCATAGAAGCTCTCCATTCAGAACACTTCAACTTCATTTGAAAGTCTCAAAGACAAGTAGAGAATAGTACTATTGTATAACTAATATAATCATCTCACTTTTGCCAGAAAAACAGAGACAGAAAGCATTTTGCTGCCCTGAAGGTGTCCTCCAGCCAAGTGACAACTTCTCTGGGGACCTTGCCAGTGTTTGGGGAAAAAGTTGATAGTATTAGAGGAGGGGGCCATGTGTTTGCTTACAGCTTACTTACACACCACACGCTGCTGAGCTTTGGAACAGTTAAGCCCAGACAGACCTCACTCACACAGCAAGTCACTAGCCATTGTTCATCATCCATTTTCAACTTCAATAGCTATGAAAAAAAAAAACC
>JAOXNG010000021.1:90964667-90980991 GCA_028566535.1 Scolopax minor
TCTATGTTTTTCCCCTTCTGACCCTCCAACGGGACACACAACAGAGCTGGCCTTGGTGGTTATAGCAATGAGTACAAGCAGGAACCCCTCTGCACACCATTCCATGGCATCAACCATCAACAGGGGTATTGTCACTCAGAGCAAACAGTTTCTACACAACAAGCTGCTAATTTCAGAGACTTTCAGAGAGTTAGAAGAGGCTTAGCTAAAAAGTGAAATAACAGAACAGAAGATGACTGGTTCTGTTTTACCTCAGACGAGGACACCCACGAAGGAGGTGCATTGCTGGCTTGAGGCTAACAGGAAAACACCTTCTTGCAGCCAGCCTGGAGAAATCCCAGCGCCAGCCACACCAGGGCTGCTTGTGTCCCAGTCCCAGCAGAGCCCTCCGGGCTGCAGAGCAACAGAAGATGCTCTCCATACTCCTCTGACTGGCTGTCCACCCCGAGAAGATGCATCCCTGTGGCCCAGCCCCATGCTTAGCCCAGCCCTCTGTCCTTTGGTCCCACGGCTGGCTCAAAGCTGCCTCAGGCAGGACCTTTCCCTTGCCCTCCCAGAGACAGCATCGCTGCCGACAGCTAATCAGACAGCTTTATATTAACCCATAATTGATTAATTCTTAAAAAGAAACTTTCAAAACATCAAACCATCTTTCCCAGTCATTAATTCAACCCTCTGAATATTTTATATCTCCAGACACTTCTACTTGTGCATAATTTTAAAAGCACTTCATCACAGCACTGATGCTACTTGTATACATCTATCGCTTCTTAATTTTATTGTGTGTGTAAACAAAATTGGTTCTACAAAAGTATCATAGAGCAAAAATGCATAAATAGAAATGCCTAGAGTTTTATGTTATAACACTACACAAACTGTACTGGAAAGACATGAAGTCACATTTACTAATAATGGTGAAATTTAAAAAACAAAAATATCTCTGACTGTACTAGAATAGCTATGCCTACTTACATAAGACTATTTGTGGCAAACAAAACCCTTTATTATTTATTAAACACAAGTAACTCTCCCTTGACAGAAAATAAACAAAAAATTCCCCTGTGTGAACATGTTATTTTGACAAAACTACCTTAAGATTTTTTAATTCACAGCATAAATCTCCTGCTTGCAAACACCAAACATCTACATTATAAATTCTTTCCAGAATTATTTATATGGGATGATGGGTCAAAAAGTAGTCTGGAAGACAACAGTTTTATTCTCCAAGTAATATACAACTGATAATTTTCTGAAGACTACTGACAGAACAGTCAATACCACAGACACAGTCAAACTTACCAACATCACCTCCTGCATCACCGTCCTAGCTCGTAAAGTGAACTCCTGAGGAGCACAGCATCAATCACCCACTTCCTTACCCCATCCGCTTGCAGACCTAGACTTATCATTTGTTGAAAGGCTGGTTGATGGGGACTAGGTTACTACCTGCATCAGCAATCTGCAGAAATGTGATGCATTGTTTTCTTGGTAATCAAGGAACTGCATAGTAAAAGGGACACCCTGCTGAATTCACCTGCTAGCTTTTCTTCCAAGTCATCAATTCAATTGCCTGCAACTGCTGTCCCAACTGCAATCATCTGACTTAAGGCTCAATGAGCAAGAAGAAGAGCAGATCTTAGGAACATGGCCCACAGAGGCTGTGTTATAAAAGACTTCTTAGAAGTCTAATTTTAAAAGCAGGATGGGGAGAGATGAAAAAATGACAGAGAAGCAATGGGGGAACAAGCTTGTGTATTTTTCCCCTGTAAAAAGAATCCTATGAGACCTGCAGTGCTTCCAAAAATAGAAGTGATGCTCATGGAAATAAATATTACACCACTTATGTTCTGCTCTTCCTGAACATCTTCTCTCTGAAGGCATCAAAATATTTTCAGCAATATTACCAGCTAAAAGCGCAAGCGTTCCACTGATTTTTCACTTCTCTCAACTCTGCACAGAAGAATTTAGCACCCTACTGTAAGTCACACAGTGCATCAACTGTATCAATGATGAGAAAATACATGATGATGAGATAAACTGGCAATGAGAAAATACAAGTGGATGCCAACAGTGGCACCGGATCGCACTAGACTTACATGGTTGTTTTAAGAGACTAAACTCCCCTCGAGGATTTAAAGGTTTTCCTGTTAACAAAGATCTACGTCAGCTCACTAACGAACCCTGCGGAACCTGGAAAGATATTCATGACAACAGTGCACCCATGATAACACAATTTGGAAATTTGTCACAACTAAAAGCAAGAAAAATAAAAGGAAAAATCTCATTTAAAGTTAACATCAATACACAGTTCTTCGCATTGATCAGCATATGCATGATTAATTATTAAGAGTATTTTTAAAGAAAAAATGCACTGCACTTAACTGCAATTTCTCTGGAAAAAGCAACATAACTCTTTATCCAGGTAACTTCATGTATTAAAGGGTTAAACAGCAGCTTCCTGCTATTGAGATTGTTACAAACAGAAATTTGTTAAAAGAGACAGGCTTCCAGGCTTAATTACCTTTTTTTTTCCTTTTTTCTTAATATAAAAGGCCATTTTTCTTACCTCATAAGGGCAGTCTCTCCCTAGGGAAAAATCAGCATGTACCAGCACCCAAGTGGAAGAGAACACTGTAATCCAAATAAATGTCTAAAAAAGAACTTGTTGTGAATGACTGTATTATTTTTGCAGGTATTAAGTACACCTAGATCACACGTTCAAAGCTGACAAATCTTTGTCAACTGAGATAAATCAGGAAACTTTGCCAGTACTTTTAAAATTATTTTTCCAAAACATAGCAACCTTCCATAACACTTTCTAAAACATTTCGAGTGACAAATTTTTTTTTCAGAAAATCTTCAGTAAGGAGCAGCAATCACATAACTGGCACAGAATTGAGCAGTTTTCAACATTATTGCCTCACAGACAGAGTTGGCAGATGCATGTTTCTAGTTCTTTCCCACATTTTATACAACTACTGCCATCTTCTTCCTCCATTAATTATCCCTTTGATTTTCAGTTGTGCTATTTCTTCCCTATCATTACTTCTGCTACGCTTTTCTACTTCCTATTTAACTTTTCCACTTTCCTTCCCATCTATTTTTTTTTAATCCCTATTTTCTTAAGATTCCCTGCCTGCCTGTGTAAGTAGATCTGCAGGATACACCTACTCCAAGAAAAGCACTGCAAAGTCTGAGAGAAAACTTGCACAAAATGACATAGGCCAATGTTACGCAAGTACAAACACCCCGCGGTTCTGCCTTGCTGCATCTCCCCTAAGCCCAATGACCGGCCTCACATACCCATCTCCCTCTTCTGTGTTCCACTAATTTCATTTTCCCTTCTAAGTCCATTTGTCTTTCAAGTCACTGTGCCAGTCCTTTGCTCTGCCCTCCAGCACCCCACAGACACCTTCCCTGGGTCCTGCCAGCCCTCCCGTCAGCGCGGGGAAAGAGTCAAGACCAGGAAGGCAAAAAGCATTGGGCAAGAAGAGAGTCACAGCTGTCCCTTCCAGTTTATTACAGTAACTTTGTTTAGCTGTTTAGAATCAAAAAGAACATTTAAAAAATAAGAAATAAAATCTAGAAACTCCAGTCAAAACCCCAAAGCCAAGCAAGTCTGATTTCCTAAGAAGAGAAGAAATTACCTGTCAGAGAAGGGTTGATGCTTCGGTCCAGAGAAAGGGTGGCTGCACCAGCCAGAAAGGACAGAGGAAATAGAAGAACAGGTAAAAGACTTCAGGAGTGCATGGGAGGAAGGTAAGTCATCTTCATAGCTCCCATTTCACCAAATGGGACATTTTAAATGCTGATGGAGATAAAATCTCCAATACTTCCCTTTCGTTCTCTGTTACTCTCCTTTACTCTGTTACTTCCATCCCATGAACGTATAGCTTCACATACACATTAAAGTCCCATCCAGCAACTGCATAAGTGGCTCAGTGTGCACCACGGTGTAAAACTCATTCCAGTGCACTACACGACATCGCTGGACACGTGCAACAGCAACTACTTGGGAGAGACTTAGGAAAAATACCATAAGGTTAACTGCTCACTAGCTTTGCTGAGTAAGTTATCCAAAAATAATCTAAATATCATTCACACTGAGTGCCTGTTTACTAGAAAATTGACAGTACAGGACTGCTGAGGCTGACAGGCAACACTTGTTAACACTGACACTGTTTTCCTTACTGCACTTTGCAATGCAAGAGTGTAATAGGCTGGCATTTTCTTTATAAAACCACTCAAAAGCCCAGATCTGCTCTACGTGGCAGCTGGAAGCACGCAGAGGTACAATAAACACAGAGGACTACAGACAGCTAAAATGCTGGGCTCCTGCCACTGTCCCCCAGACCATCAACTTTGTGTTCATCCTTCCAGCAACTGCCAAATTGCCAGAACTGCAGGCCAGCTCCATCACGTCTGCCACCACCTCCCTCCAGGACACACCACCTCCAAGAAAGAAATTCCTTCGATTTGGGTGGACTACAAAAGCCTGTCCTTGAAATCGTGAGAAAGGGCATCATTCTGGGGTTTTCCAATCAAACTCTCAATTCTCCAGTTACACTTTATAAGAGACATGTGCTGTTGTTTGAAGAACTAACGGATGAACTGAACAGCACAGAGCAGATTGGGTCAAAAATTTTCACCAACACACATTGTGTTACTTATCACCACTTGCCTCATTTGCAAGTATGATGCCTCTTGACTCAGTCCCAACTTTGGCACCACCTGTTTTTCTCAAAATGGTTTTTAATTCATTAAAAAGATGCACTTCGTTATCATAATGAAATAAATAGTCCATCTGATGTACTGTATGATTAATTTTTTCCACAATCATTTTCTTAATTTTAGGTTAGGCGTTTCGGATATTACTTTAAGTTTTTTTGCACATACATATATTTCTAAATCCAAATGTTATCAATAAGAAAGAAATCCTCAAAGGGTGTTACATCCTTCTCAGTGAAGCACAATTAAATCTATTCAACTAGACAGACATGATTTAGTGAGGACATTCCATAAGCTATTGATTTTGAAATTATGCTGTAATACAAAGGAACCAATTTCCACATTAATTTGTATTAATGCAATGCCTTAAGATCAAGAATTCTTCTCATCCCGTTCTTGCCTACTGTGTAACCGTGGCCTGAATTCCAGAAAAATCTCACACTTGAGAGGCAAAGCACACAGAAAACTCCCGTGTTCTGAAGAACAGCTTTCACTCCTGAAAAACAGATGCTTTTGTCATTCTCTCTGGATCTACACTGTTTACCTGAACACTTTAGCTATGGAAAAGGAAACCTTCTAGAAGTTCACAAAACCTTATGTTTTGTTCAGAAGCAATTCATAGAACTTCAATATGCATTTACACAAAAAAAAAATAAAAATTTAAAAATTAATTGTACTTAAAAAATTAAAAAAAAAAAAAAAAAGACTGTAGGAGAGTTTGGTGACCGGCCAGCACCTCAGTTACTACATTGCTCATAAATACCCTTAGTCTCTTTGAAACCTCTGAAAGATAAACAAACCTATCACAAGTAAGTGCTTGACTGAAAACCCCACCAATGTAGACCACATCTCACAGGTGATTCTGTACCAAGTCCCATCACAAAAATCTTTGTCCCACAGCCATTGTATTTGCATCATACAAGAACAACCCTCTGCATAAATGATGCCTGTTCATGATTCATCAAGCTCCTTAGCATAGACATGGTTTTCTGCACCACCAGACAGAAGGGCTCTTATAGGGGATGAAGTCAGCCAAAAGAGAAGCAACTCGACCATGAACAAGAAGATTAATTAAAAACACTAATTTATGAAAGAAAAGAAGGCAGCAATAACTATGTGCTGCAAATTACATAAGTTGCAGTTGTCCATCTATTAGAGGAAGGCAGACACCTACAGAGCCTTGCCTAGCCCTGTGATGACTGTGGCTCTTTTAATGGTACCTGGATAAATTTCAGCAATTTAAGGAGCTTGAAAATCATTAGCAATCATTAACTTCATTTTTCCAAGGCAAACTGTGTTACATAAACATTCACCTGCTTTCGCTTGAAATTGCACTGTATTTTTAAAACAATTATGAATTCTTATTTTATCCCACTTCTTTTTTGATGGCTCTTAACAGATGGTAGAATTATTCAGTTTGTTTTCAGTTTACTGCATACCTACCTAATACATGTTTAGCCCAGAAAGGATGGAAGTGAAAAAGGGTAGGAAGGCCACCCCTCTGCAGTGCCCTGACACCTTCACTGGGGCAGGGGGAGAGGCTGCTGAACTCCTCAGGGCTCCTCGGCACGTGCAGCTCCTGCCACGGACCAGCAGAAAGGCAGGGCTGAAGAAACCTGAACTTGAAAAGCTGCCAAGGAGACTTTCAAGGCAAAGTGCCGAGAGGGAGGCTGGCAGGAAGAACACTGCTCTGGAGACCAGAGGAAACCGCGTGGAGTTTGCATGACTCAGGAAAATTCTGAAGTTGGACCTCTCCTTTTCAAGAGGCTTAAACGGTGAGATTCACCAAGCACAGTGGAATTTCCCCTAGTTAAACAGCTATTTGGTTTAGATTATCTTAGTGTGCTCTGGTAAAGCATAAATTTATCTACTGGAAGGTTTCCACAATCACCTGGTTTGTTCAGCCTGAAGAAAGAAGTAGGGAACCTCCACACAACAACTCAACTCTGAGTTGAGTCCACTGGTGGAGGCTCCCTACTTCTCATGGTCTTTTCAAGAGTTCTTAAGATGAGAGATAATGAAGCAAGTGAAGGAGCTACATAAGTACATGAGCTATCTGTGCTAATACACAATAGGAGTAACTCTCTTAAAGCCCTATGGTTTGGGGAAGAAATTGTGATGAAGTTCTTCTGAAATAATTTCATTTTCTAAAAAGAAGGAACTAGTCCCCTACAGTCTCTCAATAGTTAATGGTGGAAAAAAGATACCAAGGATTATCATTAAACTTCCTACAGATGTTTTTCTCAGTCTACATGCCCTCTGAAAGTACCTTGTCACAGCACTGATTAGAACAAAGTCCAGATGACAAGAAAACGTAGATGAGAAGAATCTCATCCCAAACCACCCGCAGAGCTGAGGGCTCTCAGACACTGAGTTTTCCTTGCATTGTCTGCCATGTTGCACTGGAAGCAGAGACAGATCTATCTATACATGTGGTTCCAGAAGTGGTAAGTGCTTCATTTGCTGTAACTTCAACCAGATGAAAGCTCCTAAGGGCAGTTAAGGTCCCACTAAAATATGCTTGGTTCCTCTAATAAAAACTATGACTATAATAATGAAAGCAAAAATGTTTTGCATTATTAAAGCATTTATCTTAAAAAGAAACTAACATTTGAAGCCAAAACTTATCTTTGTACTATGTTCCAAGTTCTGCCAGTCAGGAGGAGGTCTGGAATTACAGCAATAGAACTCACCATAATGCAGGCCCTAAGGAAAGGCCATTAGAGTGGCCTCTCTGAGCAGGAGCCCATTAAGGGCTTGTGGCTGGCAAGCAGCCCAGCTACGAGAGAGCTGCGTCCCACGCCAGCAGTGTCACTTGCTGCCAACACCCCGTGGTGATGCCACTTTGCCACTACTGACTGTGACGTTCAGTCAACAGTGGAGCAGTTCATGAACCTCTGGCCAGGTGTGAAGCTGGCTGAATAAAATGACTGCGCATTAGGTGAATTCCAATGTAAATACTTATTTAACATGGTTGTGAGAGCCACTAGTGGAAGCTCCCAAGAAACAAAGCATTCATTACACACGATACTGAAGCATTACAATTATCAAACCTGTTCACAGAACTATAACATAATAAATATTGTTATCCTGATGCTGTAAGAACTCAATCAAAATAAAAGTCTAGGAAATCTTGTTGACAATTTCATGATGAGTTCCTCATTTAAGAGGACAGAGACCTATTAAAACTAACAGATACAGACATGCCCTGATATGGATTTAATTTTTCTGCTGAATTTAATTTATTCTGCAGAATTATGGCATCATTGAGCTTCAAAAGGACCGCTCAAGGTCCCTAGTCCAACCCTACCCTGCTGAAACAGGGTCAGCTAGAGCAGGATGCCCTGGACAATGCCCAGTCAGGTGCTGAATATCTCCAAGGACAGAGACTCCACAAACTTCACGTGGCATGAACTTAACAGGCATTAAGTCTGATGGGCTTTATTCATCTGAGAGGCTTTTTCATTCCTTGGTAGTTGGTACAACTGGGGGTCCTCAAAAAACATGCACCACACACCACGAGGTTCCCAACTCGGTGGAGAAAGTCTGCTCCAGGCCACACAGCCACCGTGCACTCAAGGATGCAGGTCTTTGTCTCACACACAGGAAAATATCACCTTTTACTGTTTTTCTATTTTGCCATTATTTCTTCATTGAAAATAGTTTTTGTGTTCAGCATCTTTTTCATGTTTTTAACTTAAACAGCAACAAAATAATCCCGCTCTAACCACATTCTGCCATCAGAATCAGCCCAAGATGTTCCAAATAACCTACATCAGAAAAAAGCTACCAAAGGTTGTAGTTTGTGTTGCCACATGCTAAGCTTAAGGCTGAAGAAAAAATAAAAAACCCTTTGACTTAAGGTAGTGTAAAACAAATCCAAATTATTTTAAGATAATTTCTCAAGATGTACATAGCTTAAAGAGGCAATTAAATTTACTTGAAATATATATTCTAATGGGAGAGAGAAGTATATTATCAGACCAACTAATCTTATTAAAAATTTCAGCAGCTGTAAAGAGTTTAAATTACTCTTTTCAAGATTTATCAACGTGCTCAAAGGCAAGACAAAGACTCAGATAGACCATATACTACAAGATAACTGTAGATGATTTAACATACTGAAAAATTCGTCAGGAAGGAAGGAAGCAAGGAAGGAAGGAACTGTTCGATTGCTATTGCATTTCTATTGCTATGGCAAATAGCTCTTATTTCAGTCAACAGACCTCAACATGTCTTATTTAAATTTTTAAAAAGAAGAACAATCTCCATTTTATTGATAAGGGTGCTACAGTCCACAGGAATAAAAAAACCTCAGTGTGCATGGCTGGCCAATTAAAGAGTGAGGAACACTGCTACCCTAAAGCCTGTACCGCCGCAGGAGAGGGGAGCGCGCTCTACGCACAGACACGGGAGTTCTCCTCCTCTCTTCTGAGACGCTGCTGATCGCTTCACCACAGGGGACAAAAGCAAGCACAGCACGAAATCAGGTGGCAGGTACATCACAGTAACATGCAGTTGTGTGGGGGATTTCTAAAGAACGTAACAGTTTAAATTCAATATGGCACTGGTAGCCAAAGTGCCAATAACTGGCTTAGGATAGGCTGTTGTCATCAGCTGCTGAAACACTCTCCACTTCTTGCAAAAAGCTATGCCAATGACTTAAAAGGAATATTACTTTCAGATTCAATTTTAATTCTGTAATTCTAAACACTTTCCTTTTCTGACTATTTATATGGTATGCTATTACAAAACCTGTCTCTCACAGCGCAGCGCTCTGAAGCGCATAAGGAAACGAGTGAGGTAGTGTCAACAGGCTGCTACTGCAACTTACATTTTTTAAGAGATTCTTGAAATGATAACAGGCAAAAGTCACAAATTCTCAAAATGTTTATTCCAAACATTGAGTCTCAAATAAAATATATTAACTAACAGCTCCAAAGGTATACTTTTTAACAGTGTATGATTGGAAATTTGGCTTAAAGCTATGTCAAATTCAGAACCAACAGAAACGACTCTGCTCTTCTATGTAGCAGGGTTTATCACCTAATGAAGAAGCAAGCATGAAAACAAAGTTTACAGGATCAGAGTGCAACAGAGTAAAATAAAGGAAAATCTTGCTCCTTGCTTGCCTGTGCTTTACCTTACCTACAGAACCCATTCTGGGGCATCACCGAAATCTGCCGGTGGGGATCTCACATCGGTCTGACTGTGAGTACGTAGCTTAACTCTCCAAAAGAAAAATGGATGGTGTAACATCTCACTCCATAATCTCTAAAAGAGGACACAGTCCCCTGTTTCCTTTCAGCCACCTGAAAGGAAATGGCTGGGTGCCATTCCTGCTCAATTCCCCATCTGGGCAGAAGCCCCAAAACAGCTGCAGTTCTTGCAACTCCTGTTGAGAAACATCAGTATAAGGAAAAGGGTGACAAAACAACCGCTCCCCTTCAATTCCAGGTTCTGAAATGGAAGAGCTGAATGGAACACTCACATGGACTTTGAACTGCAGGTTCTGCTGGAACCCACACTACAGAGAGGAGAGGACTGTTGGTATTTGCCCTACCACCTCCCTCCACTCCCTCATGGCAACGCAGGTGAATGCTGATAGGAGCTCCACCTGGCTCCTCATAGCTGGAAGACAGGAATCATTCCAGGATTACTGAAGTAGAAAAAAAAAAATCAAAGACATGCCAAAACAAAACCTCCAGAAACCAAACTGAAAAATTCTGCATGAAGGCAAAGGAGTGATCTCCCACTTCAAGTCACAATATGGAATAGAACGCATCATTCATCCTCAAGAGGTAGTCAAGCAGTATTTTGATTCTTGCCTTTCAGCTGTTCTGAACAACTTCATTATCATCCTGTGCTAGAATGGGTGCAGGAATGATGCAGGTTTTATTCTCCAGCCACGTTTTGGGGTGTGTGTGGCTGTGGAAGTGAATTCATACACTCCCACTCCAATTCATACAGCAAGCTGAACTAAATGAAGCCTGAGCTTTCTGCTTGTACAATGACTTTAAGAGATTTCTAGATAACCACATAGAAATGCAGGAGGACATACTGCAAAGACATGCTGGAAGCAAAATTACTGACATTTGCAAGCCTTACACAGCAAACACCTCCTTCATCTTACCTCTTCTCCAGCTCCGCTCCCCTGCTCCCGCACTCGTTCTGTGCTGGGCTGCACGGGGACGTGGGACACACCAACAGGAAACACTTGGAAAGCACAACATTTGATTTAATAACTAATGAAATTTATTAAATGATCACTTCATTACAGAGCATCTCCCCTTCCTATATGAAGGCTGTGTTTACTTATAATTTAAAGCATAGTTTCAGATCTTGTTTCAAAAACGATATTTATACATTAATGGGCATATTTAGTTTCACTGATTTTACTGATTCGCTTTCACTTTTGCTTTATTTTATCATTACAGGCTTCATCTTTCCTGTCTGAGTTTTCTGAAGTTTAGATTAATAAATGTATTTATACTAACTATTTACAATGCCTCTTTGGAATTTAACATCCTCCATGCAACAGGACACACTTATCTATGACAGATCCACTTTGCTTCTGTAAAAATTGGCTTCCAGTACCTCCATGAGAAAAGACAGAATTTTACAGAATTAGTTTCTCAGCCCACCTACTGTTTAGTCAGGGCACTCATAAAAGGCACATCAAGTTACAAAACCAATGGGGTAAAAATAGATGTAATTGTTTAAATGATTATTTGCCCTTCCCATGCTTCATACTCATGATAGATGATAAATCATTATCTTTTGTGACTGAATCCAATTAACACATCTATAAATAAACTAGAATCGCTAATTAGTTTTTTGGTTTAAATGCAACTAATAGAGAGGCAGAGTTCTAAACTAAAACCGCACTTTGAAATTGCACGTGCATTTAATACTGAGATGCAAAATTTTGAAGTGTGCTTAGTTTCCAGAGCACAGTTAATCAATGAGTTGTTTCTGTGGTTCTGGACACACTGATAAAATATTGCCTAGAATTTTTAATGCAATACATTTGCTAATTTTCTACAGATTTTAAATTATTTATTTTCTTATCTTCCAGCTGTTTTGTGAAGCGGTTTAACACTTAATGTAAACCTTCAAATCAAATAATAGTTATGTTGCACTCCAAACAGATAGTTGTGGCTTATGAAGATATTTTTGTGCATATCAGCTCTTTTGTCTACAGAGGACCGGAATATTTTGTTGATCGACTGCAACAGTAATTTGATGAAGCAACGTGTGTTTCCGGCATAGATGTGTAACAGACTGTCATTTTTTATCAGAAGCAAAGATATTCTTCATCAGATTAATATCTGTAGGTTTAGATGCAAAAGAGCTTGTTAAACAGGCTCCCAGAATGGCTAATTTGCTCATTTAAATGACTTGGGATTCTTTCCTATTTTTTTTAATTGGGTGAGTAGCTAGAATATAGATAATGCAGTATAAGGACAAAATTACATGCTGTGTAAATTCTGCTACAAGAATTATTTTAAAACAGTTCAGAATGAAGCTCATTTCAATTATATAATAAAAAAAAATAGATTTCAGTGACATTGCAAGTCTCCCTTTAACTGGTCCTAGCATGAAAAAACAATGGAATAATGGTTAAATTTTAAACTAACTTATTACATGTTACGGATTGAAATGCGGTCAGGGCACCCAGGATAGCATCTACTCTGCCCACTGAAGACAACAGGTGACAATCATATGATTAAGTCATTTTTTTGTATTTGTAGTCTGAGAAAAAAATTAACCGATTTATTTTTTTTAAAGCTTCTCTCCTGACTTCTATCACAACATGACAAACTCACTGGAATAGCACTCTGAAATCACAAGTTCAAGTTAAAAAAACAATTTAAAAATATGAAATTACATCTAGACATGGCAAAAAGGTGGTGATAAAGGCAACCTCAAAAAGTCTCCTAGAGGCAAAGAAGCAGAACAATTACTGAAGTGGTCTCTCCCACCTTACTACCTGGACAGATCTCCTGGCTTTCCTAGATAACAGAGAGGAAATACTGTGGTTCTAGGAAACATTATCAGATGCAGACAGTACAAAACACACAGAACACCTTCTAATCTACTTTACTGCCCTGGAAACTAAGAAGGAGAGGTCATTGTTCCTCTGCTGGAGGAGCAGTCAGGTCACACCGGGGAGGGTTCCTGCAGGAAGGATTCACCAGGGAACCTTCTTGGGCAGCCTCCCTGACAGACAGACATACGTCCATGGGACCACTTCACCGTCCTCTGAGCTCAGGCTCTGGTGCCATAGGATGTTTTCCAGCATAACCCCCAAAAAGGGGGCTGGTACGCCCTGGAGATGTATTCCTGGCCACTCTGAAACTGCTTGGCTTATGGGCATTCCACATCTTCTTTGGTTAAATTTAAAAAAAAAAATAATAAAAAAAAAAAAATCTCTGAATATCAGATGACATTCACAAATTTATTTGCTTGGCTGAAAATTCCAAAATTCTTTTAAAAAAAAAATGTAAGGAAAGACTTGGGAATAGCCCTAGATAGCATACCATTTATTTTTCTTCTTCTCTCTTGTATATAACCCCTCCTGTGAACTAAGCAACCGGTTTCTCTCAGAAATAATAAAAAACCCAAACCACAAATTGCGATCACTATTTCTATTTTTAAATCTAAGTAAAATGCCGTGATGATAAGTGCCTTGTAAGCACTCAGCAAGAAAATTACAGAACAACACAGCATATTCCAATTCAGCTTTGATTCCAGACAACCCCAAACAAACGCTGTGCTTATCTCCTTAGGTCCTTCTTTGTGCAGATCCCTACAGTATCTGAAGGCTGTTTCTCATCCACCAGCCCTAAAATCTTCACAGTAACAGACCTCATCATGAGCCAGATGTTTTCAGAAGACAGAGTCCACTCTGAGACTCAAGGTACATTTTAAAGTGCTTTCTGGTCCAGAACTCAGATGTGTTCTATCTGAACACATGCATGAAATGAAAACGTGGTTGCTACAGAATTAAGATTTAGAAGTCCTCTACACATCACAGCTCAAATACCACAAAACTTCATTTAAATACTCCTACAATTAAAAAAAGCTACATTTCCCAACCTTCTAGCGTTAACTATTTATTTCGGTAAAATTTTGTATTTTAAGTTGTTTCTCTTTCTGCGAACAAGTGTTGGCAGACAGTTCCAAGCCTGTCACTTCACTGCAGATTATCTTTTCCTTTCATTGATCTTCCAAATCAACAAATTCCTACACTTTAAATACTAACAGAAATGCAGTTTGGGGTGTTAGCGTACCAAGACTTAGAAATATTCACAACAGCAGGAGCATTTCTTGTGAAACACTTTCTCTCACTCGTGCCACCCAGCTCCTCTAACTGACACACGGATTTTCTGTGCATTTTTTTAATGCTGCCGCCCCCCTGGTCTTAAAGGTCTGCTTCATGTAGATGGACAACTTGTGTACATTTAAGAAGTAAAGTTATCATCACCATCACCTGCAGCAAAGCTTCAAAGTCTAGAACAGCAAAGCAATTTAAAACCCAATAACAAGACTTTTTAGCATAACACTATTGTTTTAAGACAGATCTGACCAACCGAAAGCAGTTTTCTCTCTTGAAGGGATATTGAAAACATGTCTAGAAGGATCACTAATTCCACAGGTATCCAAGCTGAAAAAACAAGGAAAAAAATAAATTGCTTACAAGCCAGTACCTAGACCAGAGCACAAGATTAATATCGTTCCTATTTGCTTTGCTTTCAGCATGACAAACTTTTAATCAGACAACTACGTCCTGGAGAAGCATGTGGCATGGCTTATTTTTGTTGCTAATCATCAAGACAAACTACTTTTTCCCATCCTCATGTGATCAAAGAAATTAACTCCAGGAAATGAATTATTTCCATAATCTAGGAGGCACAGAATCACTTCCACAGTAAGCAGTGTTCACAGAACCCAAGTTTACTGTAAAAGACAATGAAGCTGCTTAGTGAGGGAGCTTTCTAGGGCATGAAGGATGGAAATGAGAAGCCAGGCTTTAATTTCTGATGGCAGCCCTGAAGAACCTACACATGGTGCATCATCTGCTCCTTTCTGCAGACATTTCCAACTTTATACCTTTATGGAGCAAGTGCTAAAGAAAGTACCTGAGATTTGCCAGCTGCCCTGATGTCTCACTGTAGGTGCCATACACCAGGCCGGGGATGGAAAATAGATACCAAATGGGTAAGTTCACAAAAATTTACATTACTCCCAGTAGACAAAAAGATTACAAGACAGTATTTTCAGAAGCACAAGGTCCCATATTTATACATAATTTATGCTACTAAGAATCTAATGCAAACAGAATTTTCTTCAAAACTTGAAAATATTTGATCTATGAATGAAAAGTATATAATATGATCAATATATAAATACTACATAATATATGCACTTACACTGATTACCCCTTTGCGCTTCCCTAACACACACAGGGTTCAGAATTAAAAGGTAGCTATTTCTAATCATGACACTGTATTGAACATTGTGTTTGGAAATTTTTTGCAGCTTGTAAGATTCACACTTCCTAATCAAGAACCCTAGTTCCATATTTCCTATGGTTCAAGGAGTTAAAAAACAGACACACTTCCACTCGCACAGTATATGATTTCATTCTGCTACTCCCTTCCCGTTACATACTCTTCCCATTTTCTCATGTCTCTCTGGGCCTTCAAAATTATTCTTTACAGTGCAGCAAATACACTTTTTTCCTGCATCAAAATCAGCTTTTGTGCTTATTCATTTTTTTCTGCAGTGAAGAACCATTGAGACTGTAATACTTACTACAACAAGCCTAGTCTTCAACATTGACTTAGAGGAGTACATGAACAGAATAGACATGTTTGTACTTGATGTTTATCAAGGTTCCCTGGGATCAGGCAGCATTATCACCTTCCCCTCCATCACCCGACACGACTGTGGCTTACAGCGATGTCACTCACACTAAGAAAAAAACCTGGCTGTCACTCTGCAGAAAAGCAGACAGAGGTCTCCCAAAACCCATACACTCCTGAAAGAATAACCTCTAGGCTTGTCAGAACTTATTATAATAGTAAATATAAACAGAAGGAACTTCAAAAGAATGCAAGACTTAGTCTGCTTGGCACTATTTTTTAGGACCCCAAAATGGAGAAGGTGCTTACAGGGTGCATACAGGCTCAGGCTTTAATTCCTGAATTTCAAGGAGGGCAACATCTTTCCTTCCCCTGAGCCACCAGGGTGGGCTGGGTGCTAGAAGCAGGCTGGGGAACACTGCCATGGCACATCTGGTGCTACCCTCTGCCAGCAAATTCAGCCACTCTCTTGCCTCTGTCAGGAACTCCGGTTCTGCTGGGACTGGGAGCTCTTACAGCCTCTGTGCTTGAATTACATCCTCAAAACATGGAAATACGACAATTCCGTAGCACCTTCTAGGATCAAACAGAAGAAGATTCTCCAAATTGAGGCAGCAAAAAGATCTGGTAGCCTTCTTAAAACCACACACACTATAATGTTAACATTTACAAAAGCAATTTTGTTGGAAAGTACAGAATAGTTCCCAAAGCCCTTTGAAGAGAAA
>JAOXNG010000021.1:91092878-91103995 GCA_028566535.1 Scolopax minor
ATGAGCATTAGTTCTTTTCTAGAGGAAAAAATACCAGGAAGTTACTAACCAGGAGTCTTGTTTTATATCCAAAATGGAGAGAGGGAATCTAAAAATCACAGGAATGGAGTCCTAGAACTGATCCATTTTTTTTTCATTCTCAGTTCTATATGCTGTTTATTGAACTACATAATTGTCCACTTCTTCTGTACAACATTTAAGTATTTATAAATCGTTATCATGCCTTTGTAGCTTTGGCTGTCACGTATCCAAGCTGTACAGATTCACTCTTCTACTTTCTCTCTTCCACTCCCAAGCCATTTTTATTGCATGTGTCGTGTACTCCCCAAATTGTCAAGACCTTCAGGACACTGACTCACCCAAACCTAAACACACAATATCAAGTCAAGATGTAGCATCAACCCTATGGAACTCTTCTGCTGCTCTGTGTTGTTACCTCATATATATTAGGTAATTTCCAGGTCCCTGCAATGACTTTCACTGAATTTAGCTGTACATCACAAGGATTTCTGTCTTGGATCAATACTGCCACCCTCACAAACCAAGAGCAAAAATACTTACATTAAATTTTGTCCCTCCAGGTCATAGGTAAGGAACTCCTAAAATCTGGCAAAATAAAATGGAATCAACTCCAGAAACCAGATCTAGAAATTTATCTGCAGATATTTTGTTGTGTCTTCAGATATCAGAAAATAGCTACCTAAAGTTAACAAGAAGAGTGATTTATTCTTTTTCATTCTGAAATTAAATTCCAGATGAAATTATGAGTGAGGAGAATGAAAAGATGTTTCTTGATAGATTAGGTAAGAAAGTTGCAAATATGTTGCAGCAGGATGTAATTATTTCAAGGAAACTACGGTTCAATAGAAGATGAATGATATTTTAGAAGAATTCTATAAGAATCCAGGTAAGAACTTTTAAGGAGGAAACTGGTGATTATTTTAAAAGATGAGTCTGCTGTCACTTACACATAATGGGAAAAATCTCTTAGATTTTTCTCTTTGTCTCACAGGAAATTGATAAAAGCAATTAAATTGCTCAAATTTGAAAACTTTTTACTGATGAAAGGTTTCCAGTATTGTTTCATAGACATTACTGGCTGTTTATACTTCAGCCTTTAATTCAAATATGTAGCCCTTGCCCAAGCGAGTTACTCGGGATACTGCTGTGCAAACAGAAACAATCCCTACACTGCTTGAAAAAAGCAGGGGTCACTTAAAGTGTAACAGTTAGTAAACCAAATTCCTTCCTTAATAAAGGCTGCAAATTCATTGTCAACTTGTTTAACATCCTATATATAACATATATGCTGGAAGAACAAACTTAAAAAAAGAAGTAGTAGACGTCAGGAAATATAGCTTATTAGGAAAACCACACAAACACAGAAATCAAGACTCAAAACCTTCTCCTCAATTTATATCATGCAAATTACCTAAAACTTCCTCTCTGCAGTGTTTTTCAACGCTCTCAGAAGTCCTGTGATTGTGTACTGAAGAGCTGTGCAAAATCTTGAGTCATTTCAGTCTGGAAAGATCTTTATCCAGTGGATTAAGGCAGTGTTAGTGGTGTGAGGTCTCTGCAAACTACAGTGCATTTGACAGCCATCACATTCAAGAGCAGTTCTAGCCCTTTTTCTTTGGAGACATTTTCTACACTGACACCTCTGTATTTATGTAGGTTTGTGACATTAACACATTTCTCAGTGTCCTTCATTTTAGCAAATGACATTATCATCAGATAAACAGGGGCTGGAATCAGACAAAACTCAAGCACTTTGAGATGGAAATTAGGATTACATGTTTGTACGGCACCCAGCAAAACACAGTCTATCCTGATCAAAGATTCAGCAATATAAAATAAACCACATTCGATCTTCCTTAAACAATCCCTCTTCAAATTGTCCCTCAGGTTCTTTTTCATCTAGACAGTGGATTGGTAAAAGTATTTCGGATCACTGAGTTAGTGTAAGAGTAACCATTTTAAGCACACTCTCATTTTGCAGCCTAATGAGAGCCACACTGGGCCATGAATGAAAGAATGCAAAGCATGGCCTCGTGAAACCTCCGGGTCTGCGCATAGCGGGGCAACCGCCTTCCACCGCGTCCCAGGGGAAGAAAACTCGGTGTGTGTCCAACCAGCCCTGATCATTCCAGCATGTGGTGTTCTGCCAGGAAAACTCTTCCACAAAACCTCTCTGTGGGGTACTCCGCCATGCTTTCTGATAGCCACCAAGTGCAGGAGCACTAGAGAGCAGCGTTAGCACTTCTGGAGGCTTCTCTCCTACTGCCTTAGATATTCTAGACACAGTGACAGAATGAAAACAGGGGGGGCAAAGAAGTTGATTACAGATACTAAGAGCAGATCCTATTAAATAACAGAAAACACAGAAGTTTAGGCTTGGAAATGCCCCACAATGTGGATGGACCTGTTGAAAACAAAATTCAGCATATCAAGACCAGCCCTAAAAAATATTTGGGTAACCTCTTTCTAAAATTTTCCCACCAAAATGTTAAAGCAGCAACATAATAGAGCTTGTCTCGCTTTAGACAGAAGCCCTCCTCAAATATAGCTTTTGATAAAAAATTAAATTGCTATCTCTTTGCTCAAGTGACAGCTCCTGCCTTTGTAACAGCCTTTTACACACTGAAAGAGTCAACGTGATTCCCTCAAGAGCATTCTTTATATCCACAGATATATGCACATACATCTCATTAAACAGTAAATACTCTTCCCTTAACACATCTAGCTGAAGTGGGAGTCAGACACTCCCCGTTTCTACCTGCATTGTCCTCTCTCTTACAGCTCCTATTTTCTAACATGTTTGTATTTGTTGTTGGCTCCGCGTTGTCTCCAATGGTGTGCTGCCCTATAGGAGCCCAGTGGGTGCCAAGTAGGGTAGATACCTATTTACTTATGATGTTTATTTAATACACCACAGAATAATCTTTGCCTTTTCAACAGCAGCATCATATCTTCAACTTGAATTGAGTTTGCTGTCCATGGAGCTCCCCGTTTCCTTTTCTGTGCTGCCCCTACCCACCGAGGAGGGAGAAGGTGCAAAGATGTTATTCTGATAGCAGGCTCTGAGCGTTGGAGGAGACACATGAAGGAGTGACTCGGAGAGGACAATAGGAAACCAAACCTAAACTAGAAGCTTGATTATTTACTTCAATAAAAGCAGAAGTAGATTTTATGTTGGAGGAAAAATTGAACATCTCACGCAGTACATGGTGTAGAAGGCTTTATAATTCCTTTGAATTGTATCTTTAGGCGTATTTGCATGCAACTACTTGGGAAGTTTTATTCCCATATTTAACAACAGAGTCCAGAGCTGGTGGGATCTGAAAGACTCATCCAGTCCCAAGGCAGTGCCTATTATATTTGACAGGTATTTTCCCCACCAGCTCATAAACAAACAGCTAGAGAAGTCTCACTGCTTTCAATATGCCTACCAAAAAAAAAAAAAGTAATGATAATATTTAGCCTGAATTTTTCCTATTATTTAAGCCCATTTTCTGTTTTCCTACTCCCATTAGCTCACAAGAAAGGTTTTCTTTATACTTTCCAGTCATTTAAATATTTGATATTTGTCATGTCTCCCTAGCACATTTACTTTTTTATAGCAATGCAACACTGTTGACTCATGCTTAACCTAAGGACCAGCATCCATTCCTCATACTGCATCTCAGATAAGAAATACCATGTAAACAGAGAAGTACTTTGAATTTGCCCCTGAACTGCATCCTGATTTTCTCAGACTATTTCTCCACATCAATTCTCCACATTAATATCTCCACATACACAACTGGGTGTATTTCAGTCCTCCCAGCTTTGAACTGTCTGCAAACATAAAATATGTGCAATCAATATTGAGAAACACAGCTTATGGATATCATATATACGAAACCATTGCATACAGGGTATTTTCTGCTGTTTGAGATCAGTGTGCAACGAGCAGTCACACCAAGCACATTTATTCATAAATGAAAAACACAGAAGTGATTCAAGTAAGCAACACTATCCCTAAGCAATTCTAATTTATGTATCTTACATTTACAGAACATGGCAGAAATCCACACTTCTCTGGCTTTAATGTTATGCACAGCCATATGCAAGCCTAACCTTAACTGTGTTCCTAGATCTCTTTTGTACAGGTGTTTGAGGAGTATTGACTATGTTTTACTTTACTGGTATTTAAATTTCATAAATAAACCACTGGTGTAGTTTCCAAATACAACCCAGCTAATTATCATTTCTTGTTGCTTTAATCAAATTGGTAGATATATGTTCGAAAGACACACTGATAAATCACTGAGGCTGCTCTGTATTTCCTCCAACCAAGGTCCATCCCCTCCGCCTCCTGATCTCTCCAGCCATACACACACACAGCCTCAGCCATCTGAAAATGCAGTTTAGTCCTCAGATGCTGATTTTTAGTTTGCATTTACCCTTTACAAGTTTTTATATAATCATCCCAGAATGCTCTTACTTTTCATTCTGTGAGATAACCATGGAGACCTGAAAGGGCTGACGTTTCCCAGCAAGGAGGAGTAAGGCACTACTGCAGTCTTTGTAGAGAAAGTAATCCAAAACTAATCCTGTTTATTGCAGCAATTGTTGTTCTACAGCCTTTACCAGTCAACATTGTTCAGAATTTTTAGTAGATTTTTTTCTTTATCTGGAAGCAGTCCTAAGAAAATAAAAACCCACCACAGAAAAAGAGCACTTAATTGTTGTGAACAGCAAGCAACGTGAGCAGCTATATCAGAAAAACTGCAAGAACAGCTTCATGTGTTGTTCCCAGGCATGCTAAAGCAAGCTAATTTTAGCATTCCTTATGTATTCTCAGAACATGCGTTCATTCTTTATGAAATTGCGGGGTATCTTAGTAGACAGATTTCATGTAAATTATTTATGATTAATCCTGTGGCTTGGTTTGGCTTATGTCCACTCGTGGTGAAAGAACTTCAAACTTCTTAAGTAGAAGCACAATGTGAAATATTAAAGAGAAATATTCATATATATACTTTCTCTTTCTATCTATGGATTTCAGACACGAGATAAAAGGTTTCTATTGTTGATTATTTCAGCTCTCTTGGTACTACTGCAGAGCACTCACTGCCGAGCTCAAAGCTACAGCTTGAGGATTTCAAACTGACAGAAATGCTCCAAACTAGCAGTCTCCTTTTGATTTGCCAAAAAGTTTTCTGAGCTAGCAACAGCGGTGTTCTTCTGGTATACAAAAGATCAAACATAATGACTAGTACTCATTACCCTCTAGAGAAACAATTACATTGCCCTATTAAATAATAGCAGTTTGTATGAGGTAATGATTTTGGGAGCCCTGCCTGTATTGTGCTCCACTCACAGATCTGCCCTTGGTAAGTGAGAGAGCTCGCTGACGGCACAGGCAGGTCTATATTCACAAAGAGCAAACTTTTCACAGTCCTTTTTTAGCAGATGCACTCAGGTACAAAACTTGTCATGCTGTCCATCCAGTTGCTATCTCTAAATAAGAGTATGTTTTAAAGGAAAATTAATTCAGTAGCTGCTCTAGTAATCTCCATTATTCTGTTTAATATTATAGAGAAATGATTATGGAGCCATACAGTGACAGATTGGTCTTTCTTGTTATCAGGTATCGAGCAAGTCAGCCTCATCAAAGAACTCTGGTGACTATAAATGATGTTCTCGTTCCCCTGGATACACCCTTGTGTCCTTTGCAGTTTTATCTTCCTTTGTCTTTAAAGCAAGAATTACCAGAGAGTAGAATTTTAACTCATCCAACAGATTCAAGGCCGTTTATTGTCTTTGGTGAGTGCATTCACTATTTCTTATGGTTGCCATATTAAAGTAATTTTGTCATATAAACCCCTTCACTATAAGACAATGCCTGATGTACACCACTTACAGTTATCATTTGTCTTCTGTAACACACCTCCTTTTCTACCTGGAAGTCTGGAAAATCCAGGCAATAACACTTCCCCAGGCAATAACATAATATCCTATATCACACTGTTTCCTCTTTGTGTACAATGAAGACTGATCAATGCTGGCCTTTGGTCTGTGTCTTCTCTTCACCCTGCCCTGATTTTCTGCTTTACCTATAAACTTGGACTTTCATACTAAGGGAAAGGAAAATCCACAGATCTCACCTTACCATGCCAGTACGTTCCTAAACTCTTTAGATTATTTTTCAAACCACAGCAAATCCGTTCAGCTCCCTGAATTTGTAAGCCCTGTACAATCTGCATCAAGCAATATATAACCAGCTATTGCATTTTCAAAGATATAGCAGGAGTGTAGTACTTTAGGTAAAGCATCTGTTGATCAACAGAAGAATATAAAAATTCATCAGGCTGTTTGCTCCAAAGCAGTGCCTTCTAACACACATCTTCTAAAGGAGAGCCTCACAGTGCCCTGCAAAGGTCCTGCAAAATGCCAGAGAGATTAGAATTGTTTATGATTCTATCAGAAAGCATACAAAATGAAAGCAAACTTTCTGAGAAAAACAAGTGGATTTTGGTGACTACCCTTGGCATGTGGGGGGTGTTGAGTCAATTAAGGTATGAGAGAACAAAAGTTTAAACCCAAGCATGCTACATACTTGACAGCACATACTGCTACTCCTTCCTTACCTTACATACCACACACTAACACTACTGACCGTGCCGCTCACAATAACCACGCAAGCGAAGCCCGACACTCAAAAATATACTCCAGATCTAGTTACTTGCTGAGTTGACAATGCATTACTGACCTCAAAATCATGGTAGGAAACAAGAAGGGAAGTTTTCAAGTTGCCCACTTTAGCAGCTGACAAAACCAGGCTCAGCTTCCTCCGCAGTAAACAGAGAGGGGCCAGTATCTTGGAGGCTCTTTGAGAAGCCCCTGTGTAAGCCCCCTGGGGGCAACCCGTGCCCACCAGCCCGCCGACCTCAGTGGCTCCCAGTGGGTCCTTGGAGGTGCTAAACTCTCCTCCACCCACTGCAGAAGGGGCCCAGATACCTTGTTTAGAAACTTGGGTCAGTATCTAAAATCAGATGTTGTGAATACTTCCTGAATATTCGCTGACACGTCATAATTTTCAAATTGGCCAAGTGATGGGTTTTAATTAAATATTAATTAGTTTAAAGCTTAATTTTTCTATGTTCTGCAAAATGTGCACCTGAAGCAGTAACCAATGGACAGCAAAGCTAGTGTCATATCCATTCCCCTGCACCTTCAAACTCCACACAGTACTTAGGCAGATACATGCTAACAACCCTTTAGTAGATAAGCACCAAGCATAATGGATTTTACATCCAGTCCCACTGGTACAAATACAATGCAATTTCAATACAAAACAATTTCAATAATGGAAATTGATGCAGAATAAATATCATGCCCATTGCTTCATACTTCTGTGTAATGTAAATAACACATATCCATTTCCAGTAGGATTTTTAAGGTGAAGAAACATCTTCTTTTCCTCACCTTGATATAGATTAACTTAGCAAAAAATAAAGACAATATATTTATGAAAGATGCAGCAGGACAGCGATGCAGGTCCACCTGTTTTTTTAGCATATACTGCATGACCAATGGTCTTACAGACCTTTTCATCATGCCTGCATACTTCAGCCACCTTTCATTAGAAGAAAAAGACATGGGTGCTGAGATCTCTTTCTTATTACTTAGCAGTCCGGAATTGAGCTATCTAGGGTAAGTTAGTCATCTAGGTCTCCCTCTGTCATCAGTAGAGTGGCAGGTACTTCCAGAGGATGAGTCATCTTGTCTATTTTAGACACACATCTTAGAACACTATGAATCACACTGAAAATCCCTCTCCCCACAGCTTACAAAGGAAGCCTAGACAACTAGCTTAGCCAGGACACCAAAATTCTTACCCAGCTAAGGCAGGTGCTTGCTACCTAGTGCTCCTGTAAAGGGGATGTCTGTTAGAAAAGAGTGTTTCTTCAAACGTAGACAAGTGTCAACTGATGGCAAGATAAAGACACGTTCACACTGGAGTATGAGCCCATAACAGCATTAAATCATTATCAGCCTGCCTTGTTTCCAACCCCAAGGTGAAAAATTCCCTACTCCTCTGCCAACATTTCATGCTAGCTAATTCACATTTGAACACATTGATGAGGCAGGTGCAGCTGGGCAAATACCCTGGCAAGCACCAAGCCTATAAATTAGTGACTGGGGAGGAAATTTTTTTTCTAGCCAATTCAGGTAGGCTTTAATCCCCATTCATTATATGTTTTAGATCTTTCTGATTTAAATTCATAGAAGAATGCTTTCATACAAATGGCATTCAAAATATGCAATTAGATTCAGGAAAGAATAAAGGGTTATCACAGTGGTCTATGTCTACTCTTTTTTCCCCTTCAAAATGGGATGTATAGGGAAAAAGAGCTCTGCTAATTAAATTACAAAATTCTGAAGAGGTCAAAACAGTGTAGCACACACCAAGCTCTAATTCAAAGAACACAGGAAGCAATGCAACTCAGATTTGTCATCCTTTGACACAGATTGTAACAATACAGTCAGGAGTTTTAGAGAAACACACATCTTTTTCATTCTTTCTCTCTCTCTGGGGTCACTGCACTGCGATCTATTTTTACACAAGAGTAAAAAAAAAAATTTCATTGTTAAAACAGGTTGGATGCTCCCGTATCTCATATTCAATCAGAGAACATTTCAGAAAGCCCAGCGCCCTCCTTTCAACCTACTTTGAAGCATTTCTACTGGCTATAGACACCATTCATCCACAATGTCATAACCCTAAAAACCTTTATTATTTTTTTTAAAGTCCATACTTTTACAGATCTAATATCTTGACATAATCAATACATAAAGCTATCAATTAAACACCATCAAGTCTCTCTATCCTAACTGTAGCATTCATCAAAATGCGAGGCTAATTAAAGAGCCAAATGAATACCATGAACAAAAAGAGCTCCAAACAACAGGACTTTTAAAAATTATGAACGTAAGACCACAGACAGTATCATACGTCTCTGCAAGGAGCTTCACAGATTCAGCAGAGCAAAGCTGATTCATACTGCTCAAAGATGTAACACAATTCCTTATTTCTGTAACATTTTGTGTAACAGCCAGCTCAAGCCAGTGAACTGCTATTATCCTAAAGGCTAAGCAATGTATTTCCTTTTAACTATAATCAGGTAATTTAAAAAAAAAAAAAATCCCAAATAGATGTTATTGCAAGAGAAACCACTATTTAAACAAAGACATTTGTTCTTCCTCTCCTCATGATGTTATCTTATCAAATCCAAGTGTTTTATATCAGCACACTGAAATTATGTGTAATGAACAAGGATGTCCAAGATAAATTCTAAGAGTTACAAAGCAAATACTTCCTTTCTCTGTAAACAATATGACTGAACCCACTTCTTGAAGAAATCAAGCTATATTTATATTCACCCTCTTGAAATGCTACAGGCAGCCATAGAAGGATAAGTTTATAATAAATTGCTATATTTGGAAACCTTTGTTGCTAAGCATCTTCTAACATTCAGTACCGTTTATACCATTCATGTCCCTGCTACGTAATTAACATTTCATATGTTTTTCCAAAAAAAGGGAAGTGCTTATCTTTGTTTTTAAATCAAAATCATTATATTTTTTTCAAGGATTAATAAAAGACCGTGTGGCCAATTAATTTAAAGCAGAAGGGGCACACAAACACGGACATTATATGCCAGGATATGGCAGAGCCTATCTTCTAGACACTGCCTCTGCTTGAGATAAAACAATTCAGAAGGCAGCTGTTCACACTAAAGGGTAATCTACTAAATAATTTAGGACACAGTAGACCTCTCCCAGTCTTCAGAATATGACTTTCGTAGCTGCACACATAACTGAGCCCTTCTCTTGTGAACAATTCTGTGCACATAAATCCCTCAGAGGGTACTCGAGGCCTCAAGAGTCTACAGCAAGCAGCCCCTTGCAAGCTGATGTCCAAAGGATGTGGTCCACTGCCCATCAAGGTTTGTCATCAACATTTGGATGATTTCCATACTATGCTGTCAACCTATCCAAAAGCATGCAGTTAATTATGGAAATAGCAAACGTATCTCTGCTTGGCAGCAGAGAACCACCAGCAAATCCCAACTTCTCCAACGTAGTCCCTACAGGTGACTTCTAATCTTGAACAGAGATGAAGCAGGCTAATTCTGAAAGCACTGCATCTAAATTAGTGATACTTGCCACGTTAGAAATATCAGGTTTACTTTTAATTTTGCTGGAAAGACCACAGGTATTTGTAAAACAGACAAATAATACTCACTCAACTCAACGTGAGGGGAGATACAAGCACCCTGAGCAACAATTAAGGTTGAAATAGAGACACATACAGAGCTGATGCATGTCTCCCTGTTGTCAACTCCTGTGACAATACTGTAAGCTTCATCATACCTGGTATTTTTCCTCTGAAGCCAGAAAATTTTGTGGTTTCCTTTTGTGAAAATCTAGAACTGTATCTTTAGTAGAGGAAAAGAAGTTACTGGAAGAAAAATCCACTAATATTTTCAAAATTCAGCAGATCAAATAAAAACACCCTGAACTGCTGATTATATCTATCTATATTTATAAATATTTCATAGGTGTTTGGTCATAATCCCCTGTTTGGAAAAGTCCAGGGCACACTACACAGATTCTTCAGGTTTCTTGTCCACCTTTCCCCCCCGTGCCCATTCCAGCATACACAACACCACAATTCTGTACACACCATATACACAGGGGTCTAGAAACATCCAGTGCAAGCTAAAAAATAAAGGTTCCTTAAACTTTTTAATGACTTCCATGAAAACATATGGAGCTGCTGAACAAAACAGAAAGCTTGCCCATCTGACCCAGAAGTACCACTAAGCAATTCTTGCACCAGAGAACCAACAAGTTCTGCCAAGAGAACAGTTGGAATATGTTTAACTCTACAATAGCTACTTACTTTTCATTAACACACATTCTTCAGAATTAATTAGAAGACAAACATCAAAGCTTTTATAATAAGAGTATCTTAAGAAACCTAACTATAGATACAAAAATCTATCTAAAAAAACAAAGTTTGCCTTTCATAGGCCTACAATTACTACATTTACCATATT
>JAOXNG010000021.1:91399244-91409847 GCA_028566535.1 Scolopax minor
ACCAGCAGATGTCACTATGGAACACATAGGTGAGATAGTTTACTGTGCAATTTTTTTGTAATATAAAGTGACATACTCCAAGCGGTTTTTTCAACAAAACATGGCTGTAAATCACATCAGTGTGATAATGTAGTTGATGGATGTCCTAGTATGCCTAAAATGTTCCTTATTTTTTCATGTAGTTCTTAATAGTCAAAGTATTTGAAAATAGTTAAGTATTTAAATATGCAAGTAAAATAAATATAATAATAATAATTTGAAATACTTAAAATATAATATTTCATTATAACCTTATTTTCTAACAACAATTCATCAGAAATACCTGTTTAGGTGGAATTTCTTATACTCAAGTTTGTGCTCGTTTCCTCTTGTCCTGTCCCTGGGCACCACTGAGAAAAGACCAGCCCCATCCTCCTTCCTCTTGCCCTGTGTCCTCCTTTCATACCTTCCACTAGCTAACTTGAAGGATCCCACAATTTATATGAAAAGCACAGAAAGGTAAGCAAGCCTCAGATAGTGGGTAAATGCTCAGTTTCTTACAGCTAGCACGTCTAACAAATGAAGACAAAACAAAAGAGCCTTGTGCTCATTCGGAAAGAGTCCAATTATTCTCCAGAATAGCACTTTTCCACAACTATGATTCCCTCATCAAACAATGTGATTTATCAAGTCTGTATGCAAGACCACAGTCCAAGTCTTCTTCATCATCAGTTTCCCCTCCAGAGCCAAAACAGATGGGTTTTGGTGAAAGTGACAGAAACGCTGGTGAGACAAATAAAATCTCTGAGAAACAAAGCCTTAAAACAGACTGTACTTTGGATTGTCACTATTACAAAGCACTGATAACACGTACTCTCATTAACCAGACCTTCTAACAAGCTGCTCTGCAAATGGTTATACAAGAAGCGCCTCCAGGTAATCTCTTAAAATGACCTATTCTCTGATGTGTGAGACAAATGCTGGGACTGTGCTGTCACACAGTAGGATGCTGGGTCACACGCTGGGCTTTGACCAGTAGGGGTTGTTGGGGGTCATTGTCTGCTTGATGAATCTTATTCTCTGAAAACTTTTAAAATGTTAGGTTTCTTCAAATGCATGACCATGAAAGACAGGAGAGGAAAAATATATTTATTATTCTTTTTTTTAAAATCCCACTTAAGAGACTTTTCAAAGTTTCTGAGCATTGCAAATTCTTAATTCCGAAGGAAAGTACACTTTGGTTTATGATATAAGCAGGCAGCCTAAATGCAGTAGGGGAGTAAAAAAAAAGCAGGCATGGCTCCTGCAGACAAATACATCATTCTGCACAAATACATCTGATTTCACAGACTGTATTTGCCCAATTGCCCTGAATTGCTTATTCAAAAGATCAATTAATTAGTTGGTTCATAAACATAAACAATGTATTTATGTATAATATTCCACAAATAAGCTCTAACAACATGAGACACGAGCTAACAAACATAATACAACAGCTCTCTTTATGATTCCAACTAACCTTCCCAAATAAAGCTAGAAAAATTAGAACCTGGAGTCTCATCTTGTCACACATTTCCGTGACAATGTCTCCCAGTAAGAGTATGAACATGCCAGAGAATCTAAAGCCAGAGTCCATACTTACTCTTAAGGTGTGATGCTCTTGTGCTAGCAACGCTGTGACCTCATCTTGTAAGGTCATGACCTCCAGAAATTGCCCCCAGAGAGCCATTAGAAGTGAGCAAAGCTGAGCAAGATTCATATTTATAAGTTCTGCCAGTTCATCAGGATTTTCCATTTTCTGAAGATGGGAAAATATATTTACATAATTAACAGAATAAAAAAAAAAGGGTACTTTATTTTAGTGAGAATTTTAATTTGAAGAGTAAACAAGAACTGTATTGTCTAAGTATGGGAATTGAATTAATCTATGTTACCACATTAAGAGATTATTTTATGTTTCGTTAAATATTATCTGGTTGTCTTTTGGAATTAAGACTTCTGACCTTAAATTAAAGCAACAATTCCATTTTATGGCAACCATAACTGGGCTGCAACTGTTGTATTTTCTAACATGCAAAAATATAGTCTGCCTGAAAGGAATAGGTATCAGCAAAAAGAAAACAGAAAATCGCTATGCACTGTTAGTCCAGATTTGATATAACTGTAAAAATTTAATAGAGATATACCCATTTGAGAACAGTCACAACTTGCAATAACGTTTTTATGTTGCTATATATCCACGTACACTTTAAACATGCTTCAGAACCCGTGTTACAGTATAGGCTTCCTTGAACCAGATCACCCAAAGACATATTCAGCATGAAACAAGATTTTCTTTCTTAACAGTGCACTGTAATCTCCTGATTTAGGGCTTACGTGCCCTGCCATTTTAGAAAAAAAATGTAGTTTTTCAAAAATTCATTGCAGGTACACAAGGCACTGAGGCAAAGGGTTTAAAATATACAGATACTAAAGACTCAGGTCCTGCAATATTAAAGAGCAAGTAAAAAAAAAAAAGATTGCAAATACTGAAACATCAGCTTACTGGGCAAGAGTGTAAATAAGAGGAAGAACTTTTGATGAGAACTGCACAAAAGAACAGAAAGGACAAAAAGGAAAAAATATAAACATACTTCGGCAAGCTAAGGGAGAAACTAATGAAACAAATGTAGTTTGTCACTGAACGACTTTACAGAAGACATGTAAATGTGAAAAAATCATTTTAACATAAGATCAGTAGCTGCCCACAGAAAGCTAACTCTGCTGGCTCTGTCTGCAGTTCTACAAACGATACCCTTTTAGAGCCAGACTTGCACTCCCCTGCAGTCACACCACGAGTACAGTAACAAACACTTCTTCAGAAGCTGAGCAGATGGCCCACTCAGTAGCAAAGCATGGACAATCTTTTAAAAAAGTTTTAAAACCTGTACTTTAAACTTTACTTTGACAATGAAATTAGCTCTGACTAAGGAGACAGATCTAAATAATCTGAAGTAGGCAGTGTTTCCTTGAGAATGCAGGGAAAACTGGAGAAGGAGACAACATCCTTCCAGATGAGGGGCTGACTTGGAGAATCTGCTTTTTACAACTTACAGCTTGATCTTCTATCATTGTTACTTGGTACCACCAAAACCAAAGAATTCCACTTATAAATGCAGAAAATTGAAAATTTTATTTTAATACAAATAATTGGCCTTTCTCTAACCTTCAGTTTCATAGCATACAGAAGTTACCATGGCTACCATAGCTACTACTGACATGCCAAGCCACCAGATCAATAGTTGGTTTGGAGTCAGTTGAGCAACTTCTCTTTGCATGAGGAGCAGTTGAAATAAACATTGGCAAAATCATACAGGATGTTATCACTGCAACAAACAGTTTATTCCCAAGTAGCATATGAAATCAGCATACTTTACAGTTATTTCACTTATTTAATACATAAAAAAAACCCCTGTACCTTCACTTCTTCACACAACTCTGTAAGACGAACTTCTACATCTATGTTTTCTGGAAAGATCAGAGGACATATCCATGAAAAGATGTACTTTCCAAATTGCAGAGTGAAAGCAATTATCTCAAAAAACAATTTTAAAACATAAGAAAGAACGCACCAAGTAAAACCTGAAGCCATATTAAGTGCCACAATCAATTTTAAATCAAGTAAATTATAAACTCCCACTAAAATTATGTTTTAGTAATTTATGAGATTGAGAACAGAACAAGATTAATTAAAAAAAGGTTTGCAATTAAGTATCATGATTGTCATGATACCTTGTCAAGGATACCAATTTTCCACTCAGAATTATACTTGAAAATACTGTAATTTAGATTATATGGTTTTCAGATTACCCATTGAGAGCTGCTCAGCTGTTCAGAGCAATGTCATCCCTAACAATCAAGGAAATACAATTCCTCTTCTGCCGCAGATTTTCCAGAGATACCTTACTCCAATAACATTTTTCTACAGGCGTATTATTTACTTGATTTGCAAGCTACATGAGCATAAATGTAATTCTTTAATTGTCTGATGAATTACATTTTAGTTTAATCAAAGTGTTCTTTAATTGATTTTTCTCTCAATAGCTCCATGTTAAGAGCAAATCAATCTTCCACAATGTGGCTGCATAAACTGGATGTGGACCTTGAATGACTTTGTAAAAAAGAAAATAGATTTATTCCTTCATGTAAGACATTTTCCTTGTTAATCATTCCTAGTCTACTTACGGCAATCTGATCAATTAAACAACAATTTAGCACTATGCTTTGATTTCCTTCTACATCTGAAGTACCAGTAACAAGGGAACAATTTATAAACCCTAAAATTGCCTGTAACAAGTACTTATATTGAAATTCATTTTTGAAGCACAGTATTAAGGAAAAAGCCTACAATGTCTCTTGGAAACATACATCAACAAAACATGCCTTGAAACCCACAATAATAAATTTAGAATATAAATAACCAACATAGGTTTACAGAATGATAACAATGCATTTACCCAACTTGTCTTTGAATGGTATCACTTGTATCTGGTAAGTATATATTGATTTTCAACTAATTGCATCCATTATACTTACGTTTAAACTTAATGCCAAACAAATTAACTCACAGTTCTCAGAGTCCTGAGAAACTATGCAAATTGCAAAAATGCACAAAGTTCTCAGAAACAAGTTTAGAAATGTTTTTGAAAGAAACTACATACACCTGTGTTAGCTAAACAGTACTTGGTAATAATTCTGAAAACAGTTTAAGATATGATACTACTTTTAGTGTGTTTGTGCTGACACAAATTGTCATTAGTGAAAAAATTAAATGTTTACTTATGAGACACAATACTGATTATATTGTTACTGAGAATAAGCTTTGAACAACATTTAAAACCCTGAAGTCTAGTATCATTATGGAAAATCCCAAACTTCAGTGTAGTATTAAAAAAAAAAAATCAAAAATATAAGACAAAAGGAAATTAAATAGTAACATTTACAACAGTAATGTTCACACAGCAAATATCTGATGCAATTTTGCTGGCTCCACTAAAAAATAGTTTTGTTTTCTTTTTAAAAAAAAAGCCAAAACACTGTTATAGATGATTAAGCTGGTGACCTACTACGTCTCGTAGTGAAACTGCCATTCTAAACTCTTTTCCCATCACAAACTTCCTTGTGCTCAAAGAGCACTGTTGCCTTTCATCACTGTTGCCAGCATCAGGCCAATGGTGGCATTCTCCAAAGGGAAAACTGGCCATTTAGATATGGATAAATGCAACTCCAGCTTTGAGAATGCCTTGTGCAGTGTTTGGAAGATTTATCAGGAAGAAAAGGTATTGGTCTTTAATTATCTAAAATATTTAATCTGTGATGAATTGAATTAAATGAATTAATGAATTAAATTAAATAATTAAATTAAATTATTTAAATGGTGACAACTGACTGAACTCTTCAATCATTTTTGTTTAGTAAAGTAGTACAACACTAAGCTGAAAGACAGTAATAATTTCTCATTTTGATATCTATATTCAGCCTAGAAATCAGTAGCTCAATTCTGTGGACTTCAGAGTTCAAAATACGTTCACTATGGCTGAATAGTGAAATAGTGTCCCTTTTTACAAAATAATATAATATTTTATATTATTAATACTGTATTTTATTTATTAGTAAAAATCTGAGGGGTTATATCACCTGCTTTGAAAACATACCTAGGTAGGCGTCTCTCTGGGTTCGTGGATATTTTCTTCTGAGAAGGCGTTCATAAAGGACCTGCATGCTGGCCTTGGCTAGTTACAGGGATTGCACACACATGACTAGTTACCACACTCCTTTTTTCATCTGTGATTTATTACTTGCCTTAAAATTAGTTAAAAAGCTTATTTCTAGCCTAGCAATTAGTGCAGTTAGATTAGTACATGAAAGCATAGAATTCTTGGATAGTTTCTAGATTAGATATCACTCACGATATACATTAAGCTAACGCTTTTTATTTCCTGAAACCAGTAAGACTTAAATGCTCAATTACAGTTACCAAGTCCAACAGCTGTCTGCACGTGCTTCTGCAAAATCACTCGTGTTAATATTCTGTGACAGAGCAATAGCAAGCAGAAGAAACAAGAGATAATAATTCAATTTAAAACAAAAAATGGTGAGTTTGGGATTGACACAGGATGCCCTTGAGATTCTCTTCCGTGATGCCCACTTGAACTTCACACATAGAATCTCCACTACAAAAGTTCGCTCCACTACAGTTCATTTACTTTAAAAAATAAAAATAAATGCAAACAACAACTGTGTATTTTGTGAAGTCCAGAGAAATTCCATTTCTTTACAGACATCACAGAAACAGCTTTTTTTTTCTGTTACTATTGATAGATTTTAGAAAAAAATAGTGTTAATGATAGACATTAGTCATTTTTCAAGAGCAAAAGGTGAGCAGCAGAAGCATAATTAATATTTACATTCTTGGCCCCTTTTGTTATATGAATTGTCCCAATCAATTTATACAAAAGTAACAAAAAACAAACAAAAAAAAAGATTTACAAATAAGAAAACAAATTAATTCTAGCAGAGACTTAAAAATAATAAAGAAAACCTCACAGGAAACAAACCTCCAGCAGAGTATGTACAACAAATGCTAAATGTAAGTGGTAATTTTCTCTTTGTCTATTTACTTTGAGCATTTCTGTTCAAGCTTGCATTCCTAAAGGTAAGCTAAATTACCCACAGAAATGACACAAGTTCTGATTCAAGTTCCACTGAAGCTCATGAAAATGTTATTGGTGATTTCAGTGAAGTCTGAAAAACAGAACCCAACCATGTAACTCAATGGCCAGCTATTTTCTATTACATATATTATTTTGTGGGAATGTTTTAGGGGACTTGAAGGTCCTCTCTGAAACATTTATGTATCAAGATTTAGTGTAAGCCTATCCTTACAACAACAGTAGTTTCACACATTCTACTTGGGAAAAAGCAAATTTTGTCCTTTAAAAGGAAGAATAAGAGTTGAGTCATTCCTTCAATAGGGTGTTTCCCTCCATATCAAGATTAAGATAACTGACACAGAAATGTTATTTGAACCTTAACTGTAGTGGTATTTTTGCTTCTATAAAGAAACAGCCTCAGTTTCTGTATTTTTCTATGCACAGATTTGTGATGCACTCCCTCCCTCAAAAAAAAAATTCAAAAAATAGCTTTGCATTTTATAATATACCCACGAAACATTCTTTGTGTGAATCACTAATTGACCACATCATATTTTTACAATACTTTTCATATCTTAGTTTCCAATCTTATTGTTTCATAGTTACCAACTTTTGACATTGGTAAATTAAAACAATACAAAAACCAATAAATGCTGCCCACATTCAAAGTAAATTCAAAAAGATTTATTTTTCAGATTTAAGTAGAATTTTACATGACTAAAAAAGCATATGTTTAAAGAGGAAAAGTCTAAATCATCCTTTATAATGCCAATGTGTTGTCCCTTTTTACTTTCCCCGCTAGTTGAGGCTAGGTGCTCTAAGAAACCTGCATTCTACAGAAACGTAACGTACATTTCCATACATTACATTTCATGTAATATTTTTGCAGTTTTCATTGCCATAGAACTTATATTTCTTTCTATGAGGCTGTCCCATAAAAGTTTAATTTTAAGTTTTATTAAAGAAATAGCTTCTCTGAAAGTGTATTTTAAATACTTGGTTTTACAGAAACAGCTCTTGTCTATTTGTATCTTTTCCTAATACTTAGGTAATTAAGTCCATTTTAAAAGTTACGTTACAAACTGAGTTAGCAGCAATTTCTTCCTGTAGGTCTCTTTTTCAGGTAAGTTTCTGTTGTGATATTCTTCACAAACCAATGATTACAGAGTTCCAATTTGTATATAAATATACAATGTTTCCTTATAACAAACAAATGCAGCATGGTAGCTTGGATTAAGGGTTTCTCTAACTTTCTCACCAACAAATGCAGTGATTTGAAATAACAGGACAAATCAAGACCAACAAGAAAAAATATATTTGTATAAATTCAGGCTGTTATCTCCTCATGTTATTAATACCATGACAGTACTTGTTTCTTTGTTATTTTTTTTTTCTTGAGTTATTAATTCCAGGTCAGCTCAAGCAAAAAGACTTTAGAGATACAAGAGTATGAGATTACTGCCAGTTTAGTCTAGAAGAGGAGTATTTTTAATAAACATTGACAGGAAAGCGATGCATTTCATTAAATTCAACATACCCAATTCAATTTGGTGAGAAGAGGGGAGCTCCTTTGTTATCATAATGAAATAGCTATGTAATCCTTTGAAAGCAAGCAGCAAACTGGCACAAAGTGTATAGTGGAAATTATAGGCATGGCTGAGGAAAGACTCTGAAACAACAAAACTGCAACCCTAAAAAAAAAAAAAGAATAGAAAAACCGGTGAAGGACATTTATTTTGTACAATAAATGAACTGCTAACAGAGTAACTAAATAAGACAAATAAGCAAATTGCTCCTTTTCACAAGCCTCATCCATATTTTTGCAATTTTCAATGGATTGCAATATATCAGAAAAGAAGATTAAACACTTAATACAGTAAGGCTTCCACCTGTGTGTTCCTGAAGCAAGTCACATAATCTTTTGGAATGATTTTTCTCATATCCTATATCACCACTTTATCAAGTAATATTTCTGCAGAAAAGATAAAACTCACACCGTCCAACTAAGTACAAATAAAATCTTAAACCAACATATTCTTACATCTGCTGATAACTGTTTTATGTAGTTATTGCCAAAGACCACGCTTTCAAGAGAAGGAATCACAGAGTCCCTGTTCTGTGCTGGTGCATTCCTGTTCAGCCACGTGTTCTTCACTGGCCGAGGAAAGCTGCAAAAAGCACAAATGAACTGATAATTTGAACATAGTACGTGTCAGAAAACTATAGTTAATTATATAGTCTATATAGTTAAAACAAATTCTCTATTTTTCTTGAAAAGCTGTAGAAACAAGGGCCCCCATTAAGATTCTGGGCCCCGAGTTCCAAAATCATCATAAAGAAAACTATGCTGGCCACAAATTTAACTCTTCCCTAAGTATTCTATTTTAATGATATTTCGTCTCAATAATTTATTTGCATTTAGTAACAAGAGGTTACCTTATCAATGGCTGATGCAGAGCAACCAAAGAAGCATGGACTATAACTGATATGACAGAAAGGTGGAAGTAATCAAACATAACATTGACGTAATGATGAAGGCCCCGGTGCAAGTTAAAGTGCAACTTTAAAGTTCGGCTACTAATTGGCTGTAGTGTGCTCAGGTCGTCTGGTCTAAAAAGAAATGAAAACAAAACAATAAACAATTAAAATTACCATATTTAAAATGCAAGTTATTAATAACTGACAAGGATTGCAATTTAGCATAGGTCTATATTTTGGAATGAAAAAAAATATCAGAATGAGCCAAACTAAGTTACGAAATCATAACAGACTTCTGCATTGGATTTCTTTTTCACCCTCACATATGTCTAACATGAACGCACTTCGTCTGTATACAATACAGCTTTAGTCAGTTTAAGAAGTTAAAATATATTGTTGTTTTAATAAAATCTTTTATATTTAAACTTACGAACAATCTGTATCCGTGAAGTGTAGATCTAATGTTAGCAGAAAATTCATTTCATTAAGAGATTCCTCAATCTAAAAAGAAATTGTAGAAGCATGAAATCTTTTCAGGTCCCTTATTTCTACTAATCCAAATTGTACATAATGAACACTTAATTATCTGAATATAGAATGGCAGATTACCTTCCTCTCATCTAACAGCATTTTTATTTTGAAAATCATCACGTCATTCACAGAAACTTCCTCATTTTTGTAAAGAATTTGAAATGTTTTACTGCAAACTATATTGTCATGGACTGAAGCAGGAAAGGCAAGATCTGCACCTGAAAAGAGAAACATGTATCAGTTGGCCTGGAATCTGGAAACCCCAGAGTACCTAATAAGTGGAACTATCATTTTTATCAGTTTCATGAGCACTATTAAAACTGTAACATCAACATCACCCGTTTCCATCTCAGTCAGCAACTCCTGGAGTTTAAAGAAGTGCATTTTGTTTCAAAGAGACACTGTATCAGTATTTTTAATATAACTTGATTTTCATGTAGATCTGTACTGAAGAATTTTTGATTTGCTCCAAATTGGAGTAAGACATTCTAGGCATTAAAAACTCAACAAAAATCCAGAAATCTGTCTTGTTTAATCCAGCATTCATGTTGATTTGCAAGGTTTAAACATAAGAGAACCCTTGATTACCTACAGATGAAGCAAAGAGGTTAAATGACATATACCACTCCACTGAATTAATGAAGAACAGAGCTGCTTTGTTCTCTCCTTCCAGATCTTTGCAAACTACTGTGGTCAGAGCAGTTCCAAGTGTATCACCCGAACCTTATATTTCTCATTCAATATGGCACTGCTGCTTTCAGTCTAAGAGACTCAACCTGACTGCTGCTCATCAAAGAGAGTTCAGAAAAGTGGGATAAATGGGTGGGGATAAATGGGGTTAAAAGACTTGTAGAAGAAATGAGAATGGGAACGGTTTAAAACAGTTATTGAGGAAGTATTTAGCATAAGGGCAAGGGGTTATC
>JAOXNG010000021.1:91490337-91504305 GCA_028566535.1 Scolopax minor
CCAAAAGCACTGCCACCTGGAAACACCTGGAAAATTCTGAAGTGGCTGTTCCTTACGTGCCCTCCGCATAGATATGAAATACACCTCATATAAGCACCCTCTCAGGTCCAAAAGAAGAGCTGTTCCATCCACTCTGGGCTTCTTCAGGGTGTTTTTTTTTTTCTGACAAACATTTCAGGAAGAATTTCAGGCACCATCCACCTCCAGCTTTCCCAAGGAAAGATCCAGCCCACGTCTCCAATAAATTGGCGGCACCTCATAAAAAAGGCTAAACCAGTTTGTGGAGCCCAGCTTGAGTCATTTAAAAAAAAAAAAAAAAGAAAAGAAAAGAAAGAAAACAACTCTCAGAGCTGTAACTGCTCCACAGCGAGGAGCCATTATTAGAGGAATCCTCAGGGGCAAACTCGGTTGCGGTTGGTCAGTCATTTAAATATTCCTATTGGGCTGCCTCCGTGCTGTCCGGGACATGAAGCAAATGAAGCCTGGCTGTTTCCCAGATGATCCACGATGTTGTGACCAGATGGAACTTCGCTTACAACATGTGTAGGTGCCTGCTGGACAATAAACAGGCTTCCATCGTCTTTTGCTCGGATGAACTCAAGGGGGTTACTGGCGGGTTAAAACAATCACAGCCCCCCCAAGATTTATTTTTTATTTATTTATTTATTTTTTTAAATTACGCCAGATGAGCAGAACGACAGCAACAACAAAGGTTAAATGGATGTTTGTTTTCTGTATTAGTGCTGACTCCCGGTTTTGCCACATAAGTGGGGAGCGGCAAGAAAAACAGATACATTTTTGCCCATACGCTTGTGGCTTTTATGGTTTTGTCTCTTGAAATTGTGTTTGCAGAGCAGCTGCAAACACAGTTTACAAATTAAACAAAAATTATTTATAGCCTCATTTCCATTTGGGTGTTGGGAGGGTGGAGGTTGGGTATGTATGTGAACACGTGAGTGCCCCCCCTTTTCCCCATGTGTATTTCCGCATGACTGGCCATCCTCCCTTCCAAATTTCAAGTGGACTGGAGACCATTTAAATTAAATACCATCTGAATTCTTACAAATATCAGGAAGATAAAGACCCAAAGATGATAGAAGAAAGAATGACATTCTAGCTCCTGCTGAAAGTAAAGCTGCAGTGCAGGCTCCACCCTTGGTTCCACACAATTTCCATCAGAAATTGGGGAAAAGAGAGATGCGTGTGTGCACACACATATTTTGATTGTTCCAGCTGCAGGAAAAGCCTTGTTATACCCCAGAGAATAGGTAGATCCATGGCCAGCCAGGCTACAATGGTCTTATCATGCTGTCTCTCAGAGCATGGATGTGTGAAACCTAGGTGTAGAATATGAGAAGGACTGGGAAGAGGCCAAAGCTTGTGCAGAAATCTCAGTTGTTCTCTGCACCCTCAGCTTTTGTATTTGTTAATGAAATCTCTGGCTGTTCTCAAGAACAGAAGAGCCAGAACCAAACAGCCTTTGAACGGAACTCCCTTGTTCATGACAAAGGATGCAAAAGTTGACCCCAACACCCACACTTCAAATGAAACTTCAAAGGAAAGTTGTTTGATTGCCCCTCACTCCGATGCGATCCCCAGTTCCAGAACCTGAACTCTGATGGGCTGGTTGTATGAGCACCCCTGACTTGCTCCTGGAGAAACCCAGCTTCCTCAGTTGAAACCACTGTCAAAGATCGTGCTGAGGTGTCCAGTTTTACAATGTAGGGAACGCTCATCAGATCTGTTCCAGCAGCTCAGCTGTGTAGGAAACAACATCCAGATGAGAAGTCGTAATGAACAGCTGGCAATTTTTTCAAATGCTTCAGCTGGCTCTCAAAGGGCTTTGTAACAACATCCCTGCAAGAAGAGAAATCTCTGCTTCTTTCACAGGAGAGAAGACGGAAACAGGCACCGTTCAGTGTGAATTGTTATTTCCCTATGGTTCTACACAAAAAATGTGTTGCTTTCCTGAAATGCTATATTTGTGCTGGAACAACAGGAAACAAACCACAGTCGCCAGGAACTTGGCAGCCTGTGCCTTTTAGTGAAGCTTCTCTGATGTGAAGCGTGTGGGGCGCCTATATTAATTTAATTTCCATATTTTTCTGCTGTTGAACTGTACTTGTTCTGCTAATGTGAGTTTGTCCACAGAGCTGCTCCTGTGTCCAGCTGTGGAGCCCTCAGCACTGGAAGGACATGGACCTGTTGGAGCAAGGATAGGGCTGAGTTCTTCAGCCTGGAGAAGAGAAGGCTCTGGGGAAACCTTATAGCAGCCTTCTGGTACCTAATGGGGGCGCACAAACTTTAGCAAGGCCTTTTGCAATAGCATAAGGAATAATGGCTTTAAACTAAAAAAGGGAAGATTTAGACTAGGTGTAAGGAGAAATTCTTTACAATGAGGGTGGTGAAACACTGGAACAGGTTGCCCAGAGAGGTGTTAGATATTCCATGCCTGGAAACGTTCCAGGTCAGGTTGGTTGGGCTCTGAGCAACCTGCTCTAGTTGAAGATGTCCCTGCTCATTGCAGGGGAGGTTGGACTAGATGGCCCCTAAAGATTCCTTCTGATCCAAACTACTCTATGATTCTAAAAAAACCTCAACAACCTCCCAGATTTCATCCACTGCAGAGCCTGTACCATCTGATGTATCTTCCTTTCTCTGTGGAAAATAACACAGAAGAATAAAGTTTCAACATCATCTAGTGTTGGTGACCTGCTAGGTTGTATCTCTTGAATAAATTACTGGCAATAAAAACACCTTCATACATTTTTGGAAAACTTTTCATATTTTTCTCAAGAACAGTGTTTGAAAGCGTTTCTTGCTACCAAGCAAGATTGTTACATTAGTACTTAATCTTATGCCAGCAGTAGGCAAGCTTATGTTTAATTTACATAAATAGTAGAATACCTTTTGTAGTTCAAAACATAAAAAATAAAGATTATGTTCAACAAACTCATATATAAGAGAATTTTGCAAATTTTAGAAATGAAAAATGCTAATATTTATTGAAGATCCCAATATTGTTAGAGTATTTTCAAAAATTTTTAATGTGCTTTTGAAAAGAGATTTAGTGGACAGGGAGCTGAGAAAATCTTCAGTTAAACTGTTCAGATTTCAAATCTGTAAGAGGAAATGGGCTTGATGTGAGTGGCATCTCATGCCACTTCATTTTCTCCTGAAAACAATACAGGACCAAAACCCATTTGTATATGTCAAAAAACGATAAGCTGATCTTTAAAAATCATTGCCTCTTCTAATTTTCACTTAGGGCTTGGTTTTATGTCCTTGCCAGATTTCATGATAACACAATCAGGCCAAACAGAATGTTTAAGCTCAGCTCAGCTTTTGACATTTGTTTGCAGTTGCACATTCCCTGATATTAGTGAATGAGTGACAGCGTAATTCTCAGTTACGGACTTCTGCATTTGCAGATGGCAATCCTATTTTATTCTCCCTTGAAGATAAAACATGGGACCTTACTGTGTTTCCACTGTGCATTCAACTTTTAATTGGGGTTTTAGATTTATAACACCTTATTCCATGTTTAATTGGTGAGGCAGTTCTGACTTTTTAAATCTTGTTTTTCTTTCACAGACTATTTCAGTATCAGGTTTAATAGACTGAGTGAAGATACTGTGCTGTAATTGCCTGTAATGATCATGTAAGCTTTTGGAAGCAAATTATCAGAGAAGACATCCCTTTGGGTTGCTGGAAGTGTACCAAAAAAGAAAAGTATCGGACAAATGTAAAAGCAAGGCTTTTCTTATGGATATCTGGAATTTTCTAAGCCATATCAGCTGGTTAAAATTTGGAAACAAAAGAAAACAAGAGAACTGCAAATGTATTCATAGTTATAATATAATGATTGCTTTGTAATTTTAGCCAGATAGACAAGTGTGGTTCAAAGACTAACCTCAAATCCAGCCTGGATGCTTTGTTGGATTTTTTTTTTTTTTTGGTCAATGAATGATTTATTTGATTTGATTTAGAATACTGACCTTCGTTGTTTTTAACCTGAGCCATGAAACAGATTTGTCAATCTTCCATTGAGAGGATATAGGATCATGTGAGATCATGTGCTTAGTTTAATTGTGATTTTACGGAATAATTTTTGAACTACACATATCACACTGGTGTTTGTTATCAGAAGCTTGAACTTTGATCTTGGGCAGTTCTATCTGTCTGTGTGAACAGGCATTCTAATTGTAGTTCTCCTGCAGTAACTTATCTCATTTAATAGCTTCATTATTCTGTGTTTCAGAATGTTCTCTTGTCTGATTAAGAAAGCAATGTAACCTTTGAATTAACATGTGTACATTACTTCCAAAGGGATTCACAGGACCTGATGGCTCTCCTGGAGTCACAGGACCAAAAGGACAGAAGGTAAGAACAAAATTTTGCATTAACTTGTGTTTGGGGTTTGGTTGTGGGTTTATTTTTGGTGTTAAGCAGGATAAATGAGATGCTGCAGCCTTTCTTAAAATATTAAAACATCTAAACATCTGTAGAATACAGACCCGTTGGGCCTTTTTCACACAGTACAAAGCAATTTCCATTCCCCTAGTCTGCAGAAAGGCCTGGTGGCATTACATCGATGCATCTTCAGTAATGGTGAAGCTTTTTGCATCTTACTGTACTGTAATTATGTCATAGTAATATGCAGTGGGAACCAGATCAGTGAACCTGACTTCATCAGCAATTTGCCAAGTGAAATATATATCAGAGTAACCAGCGTATTTGAGTTAGGGTTTTTTTACAGGTTTTAAAAAAAAAAAACTATATCTTTTTAAAATTGAGAGTTTTTCCTTTCTACCAAGTCTCATTGAAACCAGCATAGCATTAATGGAGTGAATAATACTTGCAGAATGTGTCCACTAAATGATACCTTCCAAAAAGTTGAGAGCATCTTCCAGTATGTTTACAAAACTTTATGCTAATACCTCTTGAAAATCTCAATTTTTACCTTTAAAGGGTGAGCCAGGACTGCCAGGTGCTCGTGGACTTCCAGTAAGTAATACATTTAGTATATGAAGAGGCTTTTTAGACCTTCAGTATCAATATGAAGGATTCTTCCCATTAAAGGTAGACAAGAAAAGTCAGAAACTATTTCTGAGGTTTCAAAGAATGCATAAGATATTAAAGTAGTACGTTAAGCAACCTTTTTGTCTTTATATCTAAGTGTGCAGATATTACTGAAAGGACATGTTTGATTTGTATGTATGATGTGGTTGCAAGTTCTGGATGCATAAGGTTGTTTTCCATCTCTTTGTGAAAATGCTGTAGAGACAGGAGAGCCCATGTTTTATTTGCATAAATTAGTCTACAGTTATTCCTGTTTCAGCTTCTTGCCATGTGTTTAGATGGGATATCTGAAGTGTAAATGCCGTATGGGACTTCTTGTGCTCTTCCTGTGTGAAAACAAAAAATATATGCAAAATGACATGCAAAGTTCCAGTTGGCATGTAGATGGATTTAACATCTGTCCTTGGGTGCTGAAAATAATTGTGAACTTTAGGAGTTTTACAGGGTTGAAGAAATGAATGATATTTGGCATGTAGATACTTAGATTATATAGGAAACCAGTAAAAATTTCAAGAAAAATGAGTAATGGAACAAGTTGGCTGGCATGATAGGGCTGCATATGATTAAAATGTAATTAGAAATTAGATTATTTTTTGAAAAATTAATGGAATTAAATAGAAGAGTCATTGTATTCTGCTATCACTCACCTTGATGTGAAATTCTGCATTTTCAGCTGAATCTTTGGATTTTGACCCTGGCCCATTAACTTCCATTAAACTTACATTAAACTATGTGTTTGTAAATATGTGTAAATCAATGCTACTGCAAGGCAACTTAATTAATAATATTTTTTTTCCTTCTGATATTGATTACCTAATAACAAAATTGACATTTAACATTAGTTAAACAAGTTTTCCAAATTATTTTGTGGAATCAAACATCAGGTTTCTTGTACCTTTTTATCCCAAATACTGTGTTCTTGGCAAACAGCTTGACTAGGTGTGGAATCCTCCCTGCATTTCTGACCTTTTTTCATATTTCACAGGGCAAGGGGCTTCTTGGACCACCTGTAAGTATGATTTTTAATGTTGATAAATATAATGTTCCATGGAACTGTTGAAATATTCAATAAAGCTGTTATACTGTCATGAAAAGTCATTCAGTAAAAAAACCAAAGACACTGCTTCAATCCTGACGTTCTATGTCTATTATATATGCTTTCTTCTGTTACTGCTGAGGCTGCTTAGATCTATTGTATAGGGGGCAAGGATACTGCTGTCTGAAGGCATAGTTTGTTCTTTGAGAGAATTGCATGTTCTCACTCCTTCGATGCTTGTTACAGAGGTATTGTATGGTCTAAAATTACTATTTAACGTGGTTATTACAGGGTCCAGCTGGTGCAGCAGGACTTCCTGGGGAAGTAGGGCGTGCTGGTCCACCTGTAAGTACTACTGTGTTTGCTGAAAAGGTAGATTTATTCAATACTAGAAGGTACTTATAGAAAAAAATAATTACTGTGCCATCTAAACACCATTTGGATTATAACAGCACTTGAAAATATATTTTTTCCTCTGCAGTGCACTGGTAGAGGCCATACAGTGCTTGAAGCTTATCAAATATAAGGAACAATTAATATCACAAAGTCAAGGCCACTCATTAGGTTAGAATTAAATGTTTCAGATAGTGTCCCATGCTCCTCCTCTTATTCAAGCAAAGCTGAAATCAAAAAGAAAACCTGCTAGAAATACAGGAAATGTAAAACTTAACATTACATGCAGAACTGTAGCTTTACTCTGTCTTTTCACATACATATTATGGTACTTCTCCACATATTATTTCTGTTTTCCATTTGCGTATCAGTGAACATGGCAATTCACTATTTCTTCTTAGTCTCAGTTTCAGTGTGACTCCCCCTACTAACCTTACTGCTAAACTGTGCATTTTCAGCACCCTGTCATATTTTGACTCCATCCTTTACCACTGACATGAAAATTGAAATAAATTGTTAATTTGTTACTTGAAATCTGAAATAGCAATACAATTTTGTTGAGTAAAGCCTCCTTTTTAATTCATACCTCTCCCCGTGTATTGCACTTGGTCATATACACAAATATAAAAAGAATATTAAAACTTCTTTCAGAAGATGATCCATCTAGCTCACTGTCTTGTCTGTAGCAAGGACAATAATGGATTCCTTGGAAGTACACAGGCTATTTGTAAAACGGTATTTTTCTGTCATACTGTCCCACGTTCTGGCAATAGGCAGTTCAGAGGCTGCCTGAAGCAGAAATTGCATCTGTTCTTCTTTTTTCAGAAGCTATCTATGAGCTTATCCTCCATGAACACAGTCAATCCATTCTTGAATGCATTTATGCTCAATGTCATGGGCCTCCACAACGCACTGTAGGGAGTCCCACAATGTAATTATGCCTCGTGTGGAAAAGAAATACTCTTTTTTAGTGTTTTTAAACATATGACTCTATAGCTTATGCATTGTGAAAATTAGTGAATAATTTTTCTATATTAAACTTTTATATTTCATTTTTGATTTAATAACATATCAAATATTGGCATGACAGTATTAAGTTGAAAGGTGGTCCCTGTCACAATAAAATTATTTTAATTAAAAACATTCAGAAAAAATAATTTGCTGAGCTTCTGTGTTGTCTTTACTTCTGAAAGCACTGGGCACCACAACTTCACAAACAGAAGTTTCTAACTTGGTAAATTCATCTTGGGCTCTGGAAAAGGGGATTTTTTCCACTGTATGCTTTTTTACAAATTACTAGGATTCTTTTAATTCAGAACTTAGCAATTAGGAGATAGAGGAGCAGACAGATGATCCTGTGGTCAGATATTTCAGCCTTCTAAAGCACCTGAAAATTTATTTTTTGTGACTCCTATTATACAACATGGCTCCCAATCTACCCAAAAATCAGTTTTTCCATTCTACTATGGAAGCAGTGTCATTCTGTAATTACTTCATTTATCACTGTTGTTGTTTGATACAAGTATTGTTTTCATTATTACTATGAATCAAGAAAATTATCTTTTTTTAGGGAGATCCAGGAAAAAGAGGGCCGCCAGGGCTGCCAGGGCCGCCAGGTCCTCGGGTAAGTGATTGCCTTTAATATCTGCTAATGCCCGAATTATATATTGTTGCTGCTTAAACTGCTCAAGTCCTGAAGCGGAGTCCTACAATTGAACACCAATTTTAGGATTTCAGCAGGATGAATTCATTTATAATGTCTAGAGGCTTCTGTTCAATGCCTGAGATACAATTCATTTAATCCTATCAACATTTGATCTTTCATTTAGAAAGAAGTTTCTGGTCTTTATGGTTATAAAAGATAGGGGTGATGTAAGTGAGCTGAAAATGATCTCATCATCCTTGCATAAGAAGTTGGGTATCTTGAGTATTTTCTGTGAACTAAATTTCTACAAAGTCTGCATGAAAAAATGGTTTTAAATTCCTAGATGTTTTACTGCCTCTGAACTCAGATCATATGTGGCTTGAGCGTAGATCTCCTCTTAGTTGTCGGACCTCAGTAAAAGCACCACGTCAAATAATTTAATTGGACCACTAGTGTAAATGATTCTAGAGTGCATCTCAGGCTGATCACCTACCCACAAACCTCTGCATCTCCTTCCCTGGCATGTTGCATCATGAACCATCCTTACCTTGTTCAATCAGTATCCATATAATCAGGTCATATGTTTATAGCCATTACTAGGAACAGAAGGCACAGTCTGGAGCCATTTGTACCCTTCATGTTACTGATCTAAGAGAGCAGCTCTAGAGTCCATGGATGACCCCATTGTGGTATACTGGCTGCCATGTTCCCCCAGCTAATGATGGCTGGATTTGCACAGCTGATCTTCTCCCTCTGCTGTCACTGGGTGACAATGGAGGGGAGAGAACACCAATGTGATTGCACTGCCTTCAAAATTTACAGTGAACAGAAGTAGCTGCAGAGCTTGTGGATTCAACAGGTTGCTTCACTAAAAGGGAGCTTTTGTCTGCCTTGCAGCAACAGCACTTCTTCTTCAGGATCCTAATCCCCCTTTCTACCCATCTCCTTCTAGTCAACACAGATTTGCTAGGCATGTGGCCCATATATGGACATATATTAAAAATGCTAGGGGAAAAATGTGTTGTCTGGGTAGATTAATCAAGAAGGATATTGTTTATTCATCTGGAAAGGACTGGTGAAGCACAGGGAAGTATTTATCCCTGACATTCTGAGTTAGAGTGAGCATGTATATTTAGAAATTCATCACTCTGTCATGTATATTTAGAAATTAATCACTCTGCATTTCAGGAGAAGCCAAAAGAACCTTCCTTTAGGAACAATAGGTATGCCTTGCAGTCTGAGATCATCTCACCTGACCATTTTTTCCAGGTGCTGAACTATAACCCAGTAGCATAAGCATGTGTATTTGGCCACGGGTTTTAAAGGGGTTAAGGGGTTAAGACAGACTTAATGCCTGTGTCAGCATTGTAGCATCCTGGTTTGCCACCCACAGTCTTTGTGAAGAAGGACAGAGGGCTCTCCAAGTCTCTTCATGGATCTCAGTGGAATAGCCTGGTTCTCCCAAAAGAAGGCTGAGTCCATGAAACAAGATGTTCACTCATCTCCCAACATCAGCTATTCTTATCTGTAAATGTTTTTTTAACCCTTCCTTCTCATAGTTCTCATAAACCACAAGCCTCATTCAGCTTTTATTTGAAAAATGGCTTCTTTCCAGGCTGTGGCTGTTTCTTGTAAAGTTAATTCCTTTGGTAATACTGCTGGAGGCGCATTGGTATGTTTGGTGTGTGTGTATACATATATATTTTCCCCCTTTTCACACGGTGTTGTTTTTATATATGTGTAGTGAAAGATAACTAATCCAGGATTATGATTCTCTTTATTCCTTTCTCATGAAAGTAGGTGGGGCTTTTTTGTGCAAGTTGCATTGATGAAAATTCTGTTTAATTAACACTTTTTCCTCTCCACATAGACAAAAAAAAAAAAGATTCTCATTGAGAACCCAAAAAAGTGTCTTCCACTTAATTCTGAGTTTTTTCCTCCAAAAATAACTAAGACCTTTAGACAAGTTTTTCTGAAGAGGGGAGAAAAAAAGAAAAAAGTGTGATGGCTAGGAATTGCCTGTGCAAAACAGGATCTGCTGCCCCTATGGAGGACACAGCCCCTTCTCCATGACCACTTTCTTCATCTTCCTATGTCTGACCCTAATGTCTCAATGTTTTTCACTCGCAGATCCTGGAAAGTCTGTAGTGAACTCTAACTGGTCTCCAGTTATACTGGGAGGGAATCAGCCACAAACGTAGCAACCAAGAGTCTAAACCTTGTTTGAAAGAGAAGGACATTCACACCACCCGCAGCCCACCTTCTCCCAGAGGGTTGGACATGCTGGGTGCCTAGCACCACTGAATGAAGAGCACAGCACACACCACTGCAAGACAGGAGATTCTAATTTTCTGTTCCCAGTGCTTGCAGATACCAATTCATATAATCAGTAAATAACTTCCCTTCTCAGCCTTCCTAGGCATCACTATCTGCACAGGGTATGGACTGCCCCTTGCTCTCATCACTGAGCATCTAATATAGAGCATACAGCAAAACTCCTCACTACCACCACAGCAGTCCACATGGGAAAGCTATATTGCCTTGGTGGGACTTACAAAACAATAAAAAAAAACCCAATAAAAACAAAACAATAAGTGATACAAAAAAGGCAAAGGAGAAAAAAAAACACAGGACAGTTTGTGTCACAAAATATTTTCTGGAGACTATTACATAGATCCGTACAGCTGCCTGTAAGGAGTAACAGAAGAAGATAACTGCTAATAAAAACAAAATATACATGACAAAGAGATTAGGGGGGAAAAGCATAATGACATTCTAATGGGAACCTAATGCACTCAGATCTTCTTTTACTCAAGCATAAAAACCCAAACAGAAGCCAGCAGGCCCCTCCTGGCTGGTTCTCACAGGTGAACTGGTTCTTCCCAGCTTTACTAGCTTGAAAACACCTCCCTGCCGTGAGAAAGGCACCTCCTTCAAAGACAACAAGCCCGACTCCTCTCTTTCCAGGTAGATGACCTAGGACAAGTTGCATATGCCTCAGCAGCCTTAGTATTATGCCTTGTAATGTCACACAGAGGGAAACATGCTTCACAAGCTCCTTCAAGCAGGAAAGCATGATCACCACATCTCCATGCACGAGAGCGATGGTGGCAATCAACTCCCTCCTTGCCAAGAGCCAGAGCACACTGTAAACAGCCTCTTCAGGCAGGTATGGCTGCAGAGAACTTGATGAAGCCAATTCTCACCGCTTCTCACCCGAGACAAATGCCCAAATATGGAAGTTCTGCTGCTTCCCCAAGATCAGTGAAGAGCCAAACCTTTAGCTCACACCATTGCATCACCTTCCCATTGCATGCTGGAGGCTGCAACCCCAGCTCCTCCTTCACTGCCTTCTTCCAGATTGCTTCTCTCCCTTTGGATTATTACAGGCATTGTTTCCCTTCCTCATTCCTGCTGTAATGAGGGTGGTTATCACCAGCAAAATTAACTTTACTGGGCAACCAGCTGGGCTGAAGAGAAAGCCAATATTTAGAGCCATGAAAGGATTAGCAGAGTGGCCAGTTGGTGACTGATTTCAGCATTCAGCAAGACCTTTAGACCCTCTGCAGCAATGAGTGTCTCTTCTCAGCTGCTCTGTGCAAACAGCTAAAGCCTATATCATTGCCGATTAGGAGCCTCTGAGGTCAGGGAAGTCAGAAATCCTGTACTGAGACCACCTTACCTCCCCTTCTCCTGGCAGCTTTAAAAAGAATATTAAAAGATAAAATTGGAAACCTCAAATTTCATAGACCAACACACCACCAAGGAATAACTAAACTAAATTCTTGCATGAGCACCTAGCACAGCCCAAATTTATGTTCCTGAGAGTCACCAGCCTTTAAAATTTTTCATGTACTATGCAGTTAGATAATCAGCAGCTGCAGCAATACTGGACATTACCAGTGTTAGTGAAACAATGCACCATTTGAACAGATTATTTAAGAGAACACTGAACACGTAATTAAGGACTGTTGAGTCAAGGCAATGTGCACATATAATTGCCCTCTCACCGCTTCACCGTGCTTGTGCACGGTCCTCTAATTAATTTTATATAGAGATTGGGAAAAAATTTCCCAATTGTATCGGGTAGTTCAGGACACAGAATATGTTTAAAATGAAAATGGAATTCAACAATCTGAAATAAAAGAGACTGAAATAATCTAGCAAAGGAGTCTGTATTCTCAACCACAGAAGCCTGTTATTGCTCATGTGGACAAATTTAAGCGCGTTCCTTTCGCCTTCCTTAAGACACAGCTTTCCCAAATCTACTAACCCCAGCCAGCGTGATCCATTTTCTTTCTTTCATGCATGTTGCACAGGCTGTTATCCAGCTTTGCTAGTAAAGAAAGTCTGATATCTGAACATTTTCTTGTTCAGATGTAGGTACAGCTGAGTTTATTGAGAACAGGAGAAACCAGGGAGCCTGACTAGAACACGGATTGCAGCTTTGCAGAGCTCCATGTTTCATAACAAAGCCCTGCAAGGACTAACCCAGCTCAGCTCCAGCTTACTGCAGGGCATGAGAATAAAGCACTAAACTCAGGTATTGCCAACACCTGAATTATGCAAGGGCTGGGTGTCTTCAGCAGAACCAAAAATTTGCAAATAAATCTCAGTTTTCATTTCAAAACTTAAAGATATTTCTGCCTTCTTTTTTCTTAACCCTCATGACTACCAAAAAAAAAAAAAAAGCTTTAAAAGATTTAGCAGATGCACCCTAAAGGCTCAAAAACCTGAGGGAGAATAAGAAGAACCTGTTTGTCTTTAAAAGGAGTCTCATGACTTATAAGGTGGTATCTTGCTTATGGGGATGGGTGGGTCCGATTCATTTTTTTGATAGCTCGTGTTTGGCAGCAATGTTAACTTTTACTTACCTTGACATATAATTTTAATTTTTACTTTCCTACTGCAATCATGTTCTTCCCCATGTAACAGGTTCTGCTAGTGACAGGTGATTGCCAAATCTTTTTCTTAGGGGGGGGAAAGCCACCGCAGATGTTTGTTTGTTTATTTATTTATTTGCAGTCAGAGTGGGTGGGGATCAGCACACAATTTACTTCCATAAAAAAAAAAATTGAGGTGGCACACTTTTGAAATACCTTGTTTTCTGCTGCAGAAATGGAAGGCATGGGAATATGGGAATTCTCTCAGTGGGAATATCCCACAATAAATGACACACAGTTCTGGATAAGTTCTTGCTTCACCCAATTCTTATGGCTTCTGCCTCAACCTCAATTACCTACCCTCTAACTCAGCATTATAAAACGATAACTGCTTGTTCCTTTGCAGCATAGTTTTAAAAAACGGTCTTATTGTACCATGAGTATGCATGTGAGAAACTTTGCTCAATTCAGACTATTAAGGCTTTTGTTTTTAAACACTTCAGATTTTCAATTGTTAAAGACTTTCCTTCAGAAAAGACTGATTAACCTACTTATATTCTTACTTGTGTTCTCAGGTCATTAAGAAAAATAATCAAGGATGCTTATAAAGTCCTCTGCAATCCAATCTCAATTTGTCATCATTAATTAGCTCAACATTGCATACAAATGAAGAGCTAAACTGATTAGACAGCATGTTTTACTGGAATTCCTACTTAAGGTCATGAAAGACTTCAGAGAGAAAATTTGTAATATTTTCAAAGTGAACTGCTCATACATATGAAATCACCCTTTCCCCCAGCAGCAACTAGTGTTTCTCTCTGCAACTTTGGCTTTTCTTTTTTTCCCCTCCTCACCACCCCCCACACCCCTCCTCCCTTTAATTAGGAGCCCAACACCAACCTGAGCAGAGAAGCAGTCCTGATGTTACC
>JAOXNG010000021.1:91633198-91644007 GCA_028566535.1 Scolopax minor
CCTGTAGTAGACTCCTACCACAAGGTTCCCTTTATTGTCCCAATCTCTAATTCCTACCCATAAGCTTTCAACCTCCTCATGGCTATTCTTTAGCAACAGTTCTTCACACTTGAGCCACTTCTTTACATAGAGGGCAACACCTCCACCTCTTATTCCTCTCCTGTCCCTCCTGAACAGTTTGTAGCCATTGATGGCCACGCTCCAGTCACAGGACTCGTCCCACCAAGTTTCTGTAATGGTTACTATGTCGTAGCTTTCCTGGAGTGGGATAGTTTTTGCTAAAATGAGGAAGATGGCACAGGAAAATCACAGATGGGTGGTTAATTTCTCATTGCATTACTGTTTTAGTGAGGGAAATTAGACTGCCACTTATTTCAAATTGGAAGATTTGGACCCCATGTTTGGCCTGGTACGGCCACCGCAGTAATCGTACTGTTTTGCTTGGGAGTGCAACGTGGAATATGCCATGATTTTGCTTTCAAAACTGCTGCCAATCCACTTCTGTGGGAAAGGAGACAGAATTTAGCAGGAGCATGTCAGTTCTGCCAGAAAACATGATCCCTGCATTTATTTTATATTATTTATTACTGAAGCAAACAGAAAATATGTTCCTCAGCGATCTCAATATGCTTTGCATGTGGTCATTTCTGCAGCTCTCTTTGGTAACTTGGAATCTACTCTGTTTCAAAGGCAATCATTTCAAAGGGAAATTGGGAAGTAATTTCACAGAAGTTCGCATTTTATGAACTTAGTGCTTTTAATAGATGGGTTTATTTTCTAAGCAAAATAAAATAAAATAAAATTTTAAATCCTGAGGAGTAACTTGAAATTATTCCTTACATTGACATATACCGCATATGGGACTATTCTGAAATCATTCTTCTAACAAAGGACATGTAAATCACATTCATGCCCATTTAGCAACCTGCAAATTTTTCAAAAAGAGACTTTCTCTAAGGCTAAGACATCAATCTTCAGTTGTGCCTTCAGTTTCAATATTACCACATAATGAAGACAAAAACCAGACTGAAACTGCTAAAACACCTTCTATTTAACTAGAAGAGTAATCTTAATAGGATCTGTTTCCATACTTAAAAAGCACTTTTTGAAGAAGAGAATATTTGCAAGTTCTACTGTGAGAGCTACAAATCAGCATATCTAATGCAAAACAACTGAACAGTTCAGTATGTTCATGAAATTAATACATTTGCACTGAAAAGCTCAAGTAGATAAAATTAATATTTTTCTTAGAGGGATGTACATAAAAAAAGAAATTTAGAACAAAAGTATAATTTTCTGCCTATAGCTAAGTGGAATTGCCCTCTTTTAGTTTATATCATTAAATGAAAAGAATGAGAGGATAATATTAGTTGAGATGGTTACTAAGGGGTGTGTGTGTGTGTGTGTCATCTTATTACAAGTTAATATAAGTTATTTAGATGATTTATTTCTTCAGTGTGAGACAGGAAAGGAATAATTACACTATGACTGGAGTGCTACACCAAATGAATTTATGAAGTTCTTAGGCAACAGTGCCGGAAGTAAATTGCAATTTCAGCTTTCCTCCAATAACTGCCAAAGCTCCTGGGGTGGGGGGGGAGCTGCAGAATCTCTTTCTGGTGTTTGTTTGTTTGTTTGGGGGGGGGAAGCCAAAAGCCACGGCGGAGCTTGCCCAGGCCTGAATCTGCAGCTCCCCATGGCCGCACTTGTGTGCCAGTTTCCTTGGGCTCGATTTAACCGACCTCGGAGACAATATTCCAACTATCTGTTTAGTAAGCAAGTCCTGGGGACGTCTGTCTGTGACCAACTTAAGCCTCAGCTTCTGCATAAACACTTGGTGCCATCTGGATGACTATTTTATAACTCCTGAAAGGGATAGGTTCACAGGAACGTGTGGATGGACGCTCCTTTTCCTCAGGAACTAGAGGCAGCGTATCGGGTGTCAGGAGGAATACTTACCAAATATTTTACAGAGATGGCTGCGCTACCGTCCTCACCTGTCACCCCTCTGACACAGCACGCACAGGCTTAATCTGGGGAGCTCAGAGCCAGCTGTGCCCCTGTGGAAAGCCCCCCTGGCTCCTCTCACGGAACTTCACCTTCTGCCAAAACCCCACGACGGAGCCGTACGACCCCTCCTCCTCAGGGCCCCCAGCGACAGCACAACTTGAGGGAGCTCCCACCTTCCGAGAAAAAGCGTGTCCCTGCACAGAGCAGGCACAGCTAGGGAGAGAAGTTCAAAACATAATCCCCGCCTGAGACACTGGAAAAGAGACACCCAGTACCCACAGAGCAATTCAGAAAGTTAATGTACCACAGAAATTAAAGATGGCTTAAACGAAGGATGAGGAACAATCATGACTTTGGACTGCTCCCATAAAACTACCACAGTAATTGACAAAATAAATACATGTATCTTGACTTGTGTAGTGTTAACTGACTCCACGGAAACATACAAAAAGTTTAAATCCTTACTAAAAGTCCTTAGACATGCACATGTACATCAAAGTTAGAGATCCAAGCCACTAAGGTGTATTTACATGTATAATGCAAAAATTAAATAAATATACTCAAAAGCACTGGTGTTACTAATTTCAACAGGATTCTGTGTAAACCCTATATTTCTTTTTCAGCTTAGTGTATTTTCACTGCAGTACTATTTCTTTTTTCCTCTAATTCATTGTGCAAGAACGATGACGTATTAAAAAGGCTTTCCGTACCTGCCTTAATGAAGTGTGCAGAAACACATGGACTGCAATTCTAATCCTAATAACTGCAAAACACATAGTCATGGATAACACTGTATTTCTTCTGAATTCTCTGCTACTGCTGTGAGTGAGAAGTTTTGTTAAGTGTGCACGCTTTAGGATTTTGGGAGAGATTTTCTGTCAACAGATGGCAAATATCTCTATTGACAGCCCTATGTTGGGTTTGGTTTTTTTTCAGAGCAATGCACTTCCTGACCTATGAAGTTTCCATTTCAAACTGGTAAAATAATTTTTGGATCTTAAAAGGCAGTGGTATTGTTTGCCCTGTTTTGCAGTTTGGGATACCCTTGTTCACCTGACAGGCTGTTGTTACAGCTGTTGGGAACATGAATTGTGCCCCAGGTACCACCTCCAAATATCCCTCATTCCTCAGAGTGGCTGTAACGGCTATACCTCTCAGTTGAACACCTTCAAAAATACAGCTTTTTCCTCAAAGTACCAATAACTTTTTTTCACATTGGAGGGCAGAGCACACTTCCCATGCTTCTGAGCAGCACAGGATTTCCAATGCCTCAGGGATGCCCGAGCCCTTTCAGACACAAAGTCACTGACACCCTTGGGACTTTCACATGTACCAATAGCACAGAAAAAATGAAAAAATGAGAGTTCCTACCACTTGTTGTTACATGTTTCCGTAGCCTGCATATGGACAACTCCCCATGGACTGAAGGGCCACTAACCAGCCGTTTGGGACTGACTACAGTGGAGCAGTCTCAGCCTTTTGCCACCTTCACGTGCCCCAGGCTGAGGACATGGCCATGGTGCAGGTCTGCGTGTGGGGAGAAAGAACACTCTGGTTCTGCACAACGTTGCAGATGCTCTAGTTTATAAAGACACAGCATATTCAGTAGATCTTCTCTGCCTTATTCCACCGGTGTATGATTTCTATGGAAATGCATAGGAATGGGAGAGCTGCTCAGGGCCAACAGAGCTCTGTAATGCCTTAATTTCCCACCCGTCTCAATATGCAACTGCTCCGGGGCAGAAGGTTGATGACCCAGGCCCAAGTTTTCCAGTTTGAGCAAAACCAACTTGCCTTGAATATTTCCTCCTTCACTGTCCAAACGCACTTTGGAGTTAGCTCTAACAGTGTGTCATTATTTTCACTCCTCTTCCCTGCCCGCCCCCCAGCATAACAACTCATCTTGCATCTCAGCAAAAAGAAATGAGCAATTTCCACATTAGGAAAAACTAAAAAAGATTATAAGAATATATCAATATAATGACATTATGCACAAGCCCTAAAAGGAATTTTAAAATGTTCCATTCATTAACAGGGTTCATAACTGTAACGCTGATGTCACATTTTGGCTGTAACAGCATGAATGATCTTGACATAGTAAGTTCTCAGTCAGTGACACATGAACCTTGATATTATCTGACCTGCTACTTATTCACAGTGAGATACAACATCTTCCTTTCATGATTATATATTGCAAGTGTCACGGCCACATAGAAGTCAGACAAATGAAACAACTCTGAAGACTGGATTTTGCCCAAGCCACCACCACTCACATCGTGCATCCTCTTTCAGCCCCTGCCAACAGAAACACACGACTATTTACAGTGGGGGAGGGAGAACGGCGTCCTGCAGGGCCATGTATTCCCTCGGCTGTCATCTGTCCTCAAGCTGCTAAACCAATTCACACTCACTCGTGTCTCTTCCCGCAGCCAGCAGCTGCACAGAAAGCCTGTTTCAGCACCTCAGTTAGTAACAGCCCTTTGAAAACTAGTCCCTGCTTTCCTAGAATGTGTATGTTTCCTTTTAAAAAAGCGTGAAGAGGACCATCCGTGGACAGACCAACGAAGAGATATCCTGCTACTCCTGAACCAGCTGAACTGAAACATTTGCACAGCATTTTATAATAAAAGAAATGTAATTCTTTGACAGTCAACTTTAAGAAAGTGAATTGCTTAGGTTACAGAATGAGAAAGTTCAGTCAATTTGAAAGCAGCTTCTGAATTTCGATATCGCACTACTAACCTGTGAGTATAACTCTCTCAGGAGAGATACATGTCCACAACTGCAAATGAACAAATGTTGTCCAAACTGCAAATGAAATGCAAAACAGGCCAAAGATATCCAGGTGCCAGAATAGATGTAGTCATTTTCCATCATTTACACAATAAAAATGCTCAAAAGGACCATTCTGTGGTCCTATAGCACACAGAAGATAGGCATCCTCAATTCTTTCTCCTGTGTATTCTCTTCAGAAGTACCCTATTGCTATTCCAGGGATCCCTTCCAGGCCTGTAAGAATCCAGCTGAAGCGAGATCTACTCCAATCCACCTATTGCAGCAACAACCCTGGAATCAAGGTGGTTTAATAGAAATATTTCACTGTTAACTCTCTAGATGCACATTTTGACTGTATATTCAAGAGCTGAAGGACATAATCGGCGGTTTACCCCTAGCAAAACATGAACTTTAGCAAACAGAAACTTATCATCATGTTTGACCTCACACACTCCTTTTTGCAGGTAAATTACAGGAAAGGGAATAAGTGAATTAGTGACCAAATGTGCAACTTCCTAAGTCTGATACATAGACTTTTTCTATAAAGAAAGAAAGGAAAATACCTGTCAGGCTTTTTTCCTATGAGAATTGTAGAAACCATAAAACACCCTAAATTATTGAAATATTTTTCTTCGTAAGAATCTAGTAAGCAATTTTCCACCATTTTAATGTTACGTTTCTTTTTCCTTTCCAGTCTGTGTTTGTTACGCATATCTGGTCATTATGTAAGATAAAAAGATTATATAGATGTCAAGGCCATGACACAAGTGATCTGCAAGTGTTTGAAAGGACAAAATCTAAACAATCTTTTATTCCTCGTGAAAGGAATTTTTCAGCCTCTTTTTCTGGGTAGAGAAGCATACGTTACTCTCAAATATTATTAGTTGAGGGTGATGGGGTGAGGCTGCTGGTGCTGTTTGTGTTTGTGGGGGTGCTGAGTGTGTCCCTCTGTGCTGACGTGTGTGTTGTACGTGTGGGGAACCCACCCTCAGCCAGTCCGACCAGTCGGAGCTCACGGCAAAGGGCTGTGGCATCTACCGGCTGCCGGGTGCATCCCCACACCCTCACCTTTCTGAAAGCAGGGTCCTGTGTTATTATACAGGGCATGATACATGAATGTGTGTGTGTGTGTGTGTGTGTGTGTGTGTGTGCGCACACGTGTTTTTGCATGGGTACCTGTGGTAACAGAATATTTAGAATATTTTAAAAATCATTAACTAGTTTTGTACGCTTTTACTGAAAAATGCTTTTCACTAAAAATAAAAAGGGAATTCTTTCAATTTAATCAGCTTATGCTATCAATACACAGAATAAAAACACAATAGTTTTGTTAGTATTTGGTGGGAAACAAGATGTTTTAAATAAACTTATTTTCTTGACATTTATAAAATTCCCTTTTCCCTGCTTCACGGGTCATATAGGAAATATAGAGGCAATCTAAAGAGAGGGATTTGGCTCTTAAATTTAGTAATGAAAGTAGAAAGTATTTACATTGCAATAAGCTAAAACCCACAATATTTCTTAGTGATTTTCTTTCACCCCTTTTTGTTTTACGTGTACTTACACTCAAGGCAGTTGGTCCTGGAGGCCCAGCATCTCCCTAGTTAAAACAGAAAAGTAAATAAATTGGCAATCTCTTTAGTTACACATTTTTAACCTCTAGGCATTTTAGAGGATGTGTCCCACTGCAGAAGTAAATTCAGCATAAGCATCAAACGTGCTCTGATTATGGTACGAGTGGAGCAACATTCCTGGTCAGTACTAGCATAGATGTGCACAGTTCAGCAGAGGTTAAAGGGAAATAAATCTCCAGCCTCTGCACCAACGAACCACAGCTTTAAAACCAGCAATCCTTCAAAACAGCAACTCAGAACATCGAATTTAGGCTCCTCCTCTGGGCTCCTTTCGAAATTTGTCGTGCTAAAGAGTACAGAGTACTTGTCTTCCATACTCCCAGTTCCTCTGCACTGGTGCTCCTCAGCCCCGAAGCTCCACAAGCGGAGGCGCGGGCGCTCGTCACAGGCCGGGTGTTCAATACCGAGGGGACCTCATGCACACGCGGGTATGTACAACTTTACAGATAAAAAAAGTACCTTTTCTCCTTTAGGACCAGCCACACCAGGACTACCAGAGTCACCTTTTAGTCCCTGGGCAAAGAAGAAAAATGCGTATTTGTTGTCAGCTGTGGAAAGCCTTGGACAAAGTCCTGTAGTGCTGTGAATTAGTGTACACTAACCAACTAAGCCTTAAAATATTATCCCATTATTAGTACTACTATCTCACAATTCTTCATTTGCATTATTTCTTGAATAGAGAAACATCTGTTGAAGACCATGAGTGTCTTCAACACATAATTAAACATAGAAAGCCTACCTATGTACTTGATTGTGCCCTATTATGGCAAGTAGTGTGTAGAAATGCAACGTCCCAGCAGGTCTGTACCTTGCATGGCCAGCAAAGGAAAAACAGAATACTAGAGAAAGCGGTATGTTCACCTAACCCATGCTACAATTGGGAAAGAGGCAGAGGTGGACAGAGAGCTGTGGATTCTGTGTTCCACGCGGCAATGCTGAGCCGGTGAGCTGCAGCAGGGTATAGGTCAGAGCTACTGCACGTCCTCCAGCACTCTGATCTTCACCAGGGTTTGAAATGGCAATTACAGAAATGATCAAGTCCTTCCTACCTCCCTCCTTAGTTCTGCCTTCAGCTGGAGAAGCAGATAATACCACCTAGTCTTACAAATTACAAATGGAGCAATTTCACAATCATAGAATCATAGATTGGCTTGGGTTGGAAAGGACCTGGTCACCTGGTTCAATTCTCCTGGGATGAGCAGAGGCATCTTCAACTAGATCAGGTTGCTCAAGCCCCATCAAAGCTGACCTTGAATGTTTCCAAGGATAGAGCATCCACAACATTGCTGGGCAACTTGTTGCAATGTTTCACCACCCTCATCATAAAAAAATTCCTCTTTATATGTAGTCTGAATCCACCCTCTATAACATATTTGTCTTCCAGTAATCTGTCTCATCAGAAGCATCCCCCAAAACCAATATCTTTAGCTCCCAGCATATAAACTTTGTTGTTTTCTTCTTGCTGTAAAATACATGGAAAACTGAGAGGTTTTGAAATATGCCCTGAAAATTCAAGCCATTCTGCACTAAACAATGAACCTAATTCTGATGCTGGACCAAGCTAACAGGAACTCCTTTTTGGTTAGTCCAAGAGATTGGTTTGTGCCTTCCCTGTGATCGCTGCTTCAGAGGCTTCCAAGAGGAGAGCATGTAAGTGTATTTACAGTGCACTGTAAGGCAGAGACAGCTCCACACTTTCAAAGATTTTATTTAGAAAGCATATGGTGGTGCTACAGGCAACACAAGATGCAGTCATGAGGTATTCCACAAGCAGGCCACCGTCATTACTGTTGTGGAGGTTAAACAGGGCACGGGCAGAGAAGATTTATCTACATCCCAATTAGGGTTCACTAACTGAAGTTCTTCCCAGCCCTCTTTTTGCCCTCGCAAACTCTCTTCCGTAGTTTGCAATAATTGGAAAGATGGAGACAACTGGCACACAAACTATAAGCAACATCTGTGCCTTGGTGGGTACAGAAACATTAAATCAGTGAGTGTTCTAAATACTGCATATTTGTGCAACTTCACTTCCTGCTAAAATTACATTAATTCACCATCTGGAAGGAACATCATTTAGAACTACATGAGCGTTTAAGTACCCACTTTGGATTAAATTTGTGGTTGTTGTAAATACCCCTGATTTAGCTTTGATTTGTCCTTTATTAAGCTTGCCAAATATGCAATAGTTGAATCAGAAGTAGTTTTGCTATTTGAACTTAAAAAATGCAGTATGCAGATGGATTCAAAAACCAAGCCAAAAAATTGCTTTCTTTTTACAATCTGCATATTTATGACATAGTTTTAATATTGTCTCCATTTACTACATTTGACTTTTCACCTCCTTCTGAAAGACTCCATAAAACACAACCACTCCGTGTTCTAAAAAGACATTTTAGGGTTTTTTTCAGGTATGCAAACTGTATGGGTCTGCTTCAAAAATCAGTATTAGCAAATCAGCAGTAGAGCAATAGGTTTGAGTTTAATAATTAGGCCTCAGGCTGTATATTTACAGAAAAGAAAAGATAAAAAAAATTCTGCAACTCACAGAAAGCAACATATCTGTGTGTGTCTCTACTGAATAGAGAAGCCAACTGCAGAGGAAAGGCACTGAACCCACCCACTGTCAAACTCTGAAACTCATTTTTAACTAACTGATGTGTCTAAAGCTTTAAAAGCTTTAAAGAGTTCCTCCAGTTATGTATGCAGTTTGACATCTGCTGCAGAGGTGATGAGCAAACAGGTCAACCTTGCCCAAAAAGGACAAGAGGAAACTATATTTGGCAACAAGCCTTGCAGCGTTTGAAGCAGGATTTATGAGTACCCAGGAAATTTTCATATATAATGCATTTATTTTAAAATACTTGAATTAGTTTTCTTTTGTAGTTTATAACCCCAAGAAAGAAAAGTAGTATCAGAAAAAATAATTGCCTAAAAGGGTACCCCATTAGAAGTATTTCTTGTTCTTCTATATCTTTAAAAGATACTATTAGCTTTATAAGTACCAGACCCTGAATGCTTGCAAAACCACATCTGGTGCTGTACCAGGCCTATTGTCCCCCACAGCCACCCTTTCATTGCTGCTGAGAGGTTTAGCTGCTGCTGACTGCCTCTGGAATGATGCAGGTTGTAAGAATTCATGTCTTAAGTCAAGCCTGTAGCCCCTTTTAGCGCAGCACAGTACAGTACCCTGTCTCTGGCAGAGACCAGAACAGGATGCTTCAGTAAAACGGATGTGGTTATATAAATAGATATGATTTGGATGATTTTTGATAAAGCTTTAAATTAGAAAAACCCATTTTCTGCAATATTTTAGGAGAACGAGGCCAGTTTTGAAAACAGCAACCATATTTCTATTGATCTAAGGAGTCCGTTATCAGATTTGCCATAAATTCAGGAACCGAATAAAAAAATTCAGCAGTTCTCATAACAGAGAGTAAATGAATTATTGAATCCTATCCTGACATAATTCTAGCTTTTTTGGGAGGAAAATATATCCTTATCTTTTTTGGTCTTAAATATGACTACCAACTTCATACTTTCAAACAATAAAATTCTTCCCTCCCTACCCAAATATTTTCTTATGATGTTAATAATCAGAGAGTTCAAGATTAGAGAGACATGCCACGAAGGTGTGAAGGTAAATGACTTATCATACCAAAATCACCAGATCCCTTTAAAATGTTCATATTTCTGTTCACCTTTCCCCACAAGCATAAAAATGAAAAGGTCCAAGATGTTTTCCAACTTTCTATTGAAAACCTGGAATTTTTTTCATTGCTCACTGAACTTCAGAGGCCCATCCTTTGACATCAGGTATGTAAAGAATAAAAAAATTAATGTAGGAAAGTCAATTAGGGTATCACCTTTCCCAGCAGAAGGAAAAAATAAACTGTGAATCACTTGATTTATGTTGTATATTTTTTTACACCTTTTTTTTTTCAATTTACAAGAAAGACTCTAGTCTTCCCCTAGCTATGTATGATACATGCTTATAGATACCATAAAATTTTCAGTTTTCACTTACTTTTGCTGAAGGATTTAATTTATGTTAGTAAAACATTAATTAAACTGAGATGCTGGCAAATACCTGCTTACAGATGTAATGTGAACGCAGGCCACAGAAGGAATACATTAGTAATATATTTATTTATTTATAACTACTCCTTAAGAAGCTAAAAACAATGGCAACCACATTACTAGTAGTTATAGTTGTTGTCTTCTAGCTGTTGTCATGTTGTCAGGTGGATTTTGCATAATGTCCCAGACTGGGACATGGCATTGCAGATCCTGGCTCAGATTCCTGGAGACATGCAGCGCAGTCAAACATACTCACATTTCCTGCACCCAAACCTGGTTCTCAATGAGGTTGACTGACCCAATTTGTGCAACC
>JAOXNG010000021.1:91698606-91720970 GCA_028566535.1 Scolopax minor
GAAAATTAGGCAATCTCCTTGCTTTGTTTTCCATGGACTAATTAACAATAACTGCAAACTGCACTAATGACCCTGATTTTAAAAGAAATCAAAAAACAACAAAGGAGCAGGTCCAAAATATGTATTTGTTTTGGTTTCCTTGTTTTTATCACAAAAGCCTAACAAAGCAAATGACTCAGAATAAATATAGTACGACATCCAGGAGAAGGATTTAAAAAATCCCACCATTATGTAGAAAGTAATTTATTCTCAAGTAAAAATATTTACACTAAATATAATGCCTGAACATAATTCTCAGTTTTACCACAGACGTTTTATGGGTGCCTGTTCAAACAACTAATCCTTCCAGATCTCTGCAACTCTTAACTTTACATTAACTAAATCTACAATGTACTGGTTCTTAACTGGGAAATATAATGCGAGTACATCACAACACTACAAGCCAGTAAGATATTTTTCATAACTACAAAAAAAATATCAAAAGTCAACCTTTCTTTTTTTAATACTTAGCGGCATGATGCACTAAAAAGCAACAGGAAAACATCCTACTTTATTTGGAAAGCAGTGGCATCTCTCTCTAGAGTCCTGCTGCGTTCCTGGAAGCGTGTATATTTTGCTGGTACGAACAGTAACCGGTGTTGAAGTTGTAGCAAGAAACCTCTCCTCACGTGGGCACTAAAATAAAAAGAAGATTTCTGGATTTTTGGTCCCCTTTGCTTAATTATCTAAACACCATCCATACACTATTTTGAAGTTCATTTCTGATTTAACAGTCCTGTACACATCATATTACGGGGAAGTCACAACAATTGCCAAACAGGAGAAAAAGTTGTAGTAAAACAAAGTTAAGACATTGTGGTCCTCTGTAGTAAAACCAATGCCAGTTGAAACTGATCTGACTGTCCCACTTCTTTCTTCCAAAAGAGTCAGAGTCTGAATGAAGTCTCCCAAAATAAAAACATTGAAGAATAAAATGCCCAGAAAAAAAAAAAAGAAAAAGAAAGAAAAAGGGCATTTCTGAGTCTCATCCTGTCCTCCACCCCTTGGCCCAAAATGCAAAATGTCACAGTGAGTGTGAGAAAAATTCTGACTTTTTTTTTAATAATGAAATACTTTAGGTGGGCAGAGTTTAGAAACACACAAAAAGCCCTGAAGCCAATATTCACCTGTCTATAACCCATGAGAGCCGAGCCAATTACAGGACAAGTCAACAGAACCTGATCGATTTCAGAAGCTCTCATTAAGATGTAATGAGGCCTCCTGCAAACCTTCTGTCAAAGGAATTCCCATGTGGATTTACAGCTTAGTGTAGGAATTTGTGTCCAAGGATAAATTAGTTCCCCTACATTACTGAAAATGTAGCCCTTATAGTTAGTAAGGAATTCATGAAAAAATAAATCTGAAAATATAATGCTAGTTTCAGTATGAAAACCATTAACAAGTAGTCCATTTTTTAAATCTTCAACATAAGACCTAGAAGTGAAACTGACGGTGCATTTAGCTATATAGTTGAATGAATTTTTAAAATACTATTAATAAAGCCTATTCTTGATCTTTTTGTGTTTGTATGTAATTAAGGTTTGTTTTGACTTTGCTTTTTTTGCTACTGTAACAACTGCTAAACAAATTGTATTTCCATTCACAAAGTGGAACATACAGAAAAAAATCCATTAATTTCACTTATCCATGAGCTTATATATTCAAGGGAAAGCCTGCACCATCATTAGGAATATATTTTGAAATATATTTGAATAATTCTTCAAAATTGAAAATTTCCCTTGATAAGTGAGATTCAGCCTCTTCTGTGCTTCTGAGCATCTATCAGTTGTCACTTCCCACAAAGTCTTGCAGCTCTATTTTTGTGCAGCTGGTTTTGTGCAGCTTTTGTACCCTTTTTCTCCCTTTTTCTCTCTTTGTAGACGGAATCAATTAGTCCTGCACACTCTGGGTGTTTGTGCTGACTGCAGGCTGGGCGGTGATGGCACTGCCTGCCGTCTCAGACGAGCTTGCTCTTAACTGTTCATAACTAGTAGATCAGTATTTTAACATGTTTTCTTTTTGAGTTCGTTCTTTTTTACTTTTTTTCCCTCCAAACGGACTTGATTCAGCAAAACAATCACATCCACAACTTCAAGCATTTCTATAGCTCTAGTGTCTTCCAGTTTATACTGGAAGATATAACCCTTTAAACTAAATCAATGTCTTCCCTCATCTGAAACAATATATACATCTCAGCAAGTGCATTACAAAGAATAAAGTATTTGCCAATTACGAAACATCCCTTCTTCCACCTTAGAATATTGAAATGAGGGAAACACCTAAACACCTTACTATTTTTTTTCCCTTCCGCTGTCGGGCAGACTCTTTCTTGGGTGTTTATCACCTGTAATAAATACTTCACTAAATGCAACTGTTATTAAAACAGCTTCTGTTATTTGAAGCCATCCTCAGGTCATCGCAGTGATTTGTCTCCGAGACTTCCTCAGTTACTAATTAGATAGGAATCGATGTTAAGACACGCATTTTAAAATGCCAGTGCCTTTTGCTGAAGCTCCACTGTCATTTAGTTAGGCAGCAAGACACAACGTCCCATGACTCCGAAATAGGGTCATTTTTAGGAGGTAATTAACACTTCTATTGAAATTTCTTCACAACTCTTTAATAAGAAACAATTAAGCAATTTCTTTTGTATTATCATTTGCATTTTAACAAATATCTTACCAGGTCTGCAGATATTTCACAGCACGTGTCTTCTGTGGCAAGTTTTGGATCACAATAAACTGTTATGTGGTGAAGTTCAATCTAATAAGAAATAGAAAGGAGATTAATATGAAATGCGAAAGATACCGTGTTACGACATGCATACTCTTATCTTGGCTTAATAAGCTTTCTCTGAAACACTGCACATTTCTGAAAAGCTGGAAAAAGAGACAAAGCCAAAACAATTACACAGCTCCTCACTTAAGGAACAAATTATGCAGTCTATTACTTTGATGTAAATCACATCTTAGATGTAATTTATCTTCATGCAAATTGCATCCCTCTGTACTGCTCTTGCTGTGCTGCAGAGGCATTCCAGCCCTCTCACCTCCTCTGCAAACCTTTTCAGGGATGTAATTTTCTCCTGCAGTGAACTAGAGTCAAGGTTTGATAATCTCATACACACCTTCTACTGCACTGGACAAACCTCTGCCTGGACCCATCCACTAAATCACCCAAAGAGAAAAAAAATCACAAATACTGTACATAAAGCTTCTGTTTCAGAGATTTTGGGTGGATTGGCGAGATGAACAGCATTTGATTTTAACTGGCTAATCTTGCTTTTCTATGCCTCTCTCTGTTTTTATCCTCTTATTCTCTCTCTTCCTCTTGGTATTGAGGAGCGTGACTCTCGGAGCGGCTCTGCTGCCATCCTGGGCTTTACGCCCATAGTGTTTTGCTGCAAATGTGGAAATCCCAGTTGACAACTTCCAGTCAGAACCATCCAGCCTGTGCCATGCAACCAACACAAAATAAACAGAATCTTCTCCTTCTCCTGCCTGCCACTTGGGAATGAGGAGACGGTGTGTACATTTCAAATAATGTTGAACTCGGGAAACAAGGTGAAACAGGAGCGATGGACAACGTGCTCCCCTACTTCTGCAGGGAGGAATTGCCCTGGAACGCAGTCCAGCTGGACACAAGCTGGACACATAAGAAAAATTAATCCTTTTCTGTGTCTCCCCTTTATCACAGAGAGAGAAGCCGTGACTTAGAAATAGCTCATAAAAATTGAAGGAAAAAAAATTACCACTGGAAGCAGAAAAATAAACTGAAATGAGGACTAAGTTATTTTAGTTACTTTGGTAACAGAAGGTTTGCCTTGGCAGAGGCTACAGCAGTGAATATATTTTAGAGAAAAAGACTTAAGTACTTCAAATTAAGAAGACACACTCAAAATTAATAACCGGTTTTGAACCTTTTATCTTCACAATTCTTCGGGATGGTGTTAGTAAAAGCATGGCTAAAACATGATTTCCAGTTATCTGGTTGTCCTTTCATACTACTCACATCTACAGGCTTATCATCTGCAGCGCGTGAAGCAATCAGAGTCCTTCCCTGCAAGTCAATGGTGAATTTCTCATCAGTCTGCTTTCTCTCAATTAAATTACAATCCAAATAGAGGGAAATGACTCCTGACTGCACGCTAATACCAAGCTTATGCCACTGCCGATCAAACAACGGATAAACTTCTCGACTCTTAAAAGTGTAGTGCAGTATATTTCCCTGAGCAGATTTGGTCATATACTCCACAGCTTTTTTTGTACCATCCAGAAGGACAGAGATCTGAAAGCAAAATAAAATGAAAGAAGCAGTCATCTTAGAGTATATGAATTAAATACATATTTAGCTATAAACTATATATAATAAAAATACTTTGACTACATAGATCGGGCAAGAATTATGTTATGAAGCATTCTTCTGTGTATACAGAAGAATGTGTAAATACATATCACCTATAAATCATAACATGCCTTCCTATCCTAGTTCACAAACTTAACTCAACATTTTGTTACATTTCTGTCACTCCTATTATAAATCATCAATGATCTCAAAGCAGTCTGTCTATTCCATTCAAATTGTAGCTAAATCCAGTGGTAAAACACCCACCAAGTTATATTTGCCATATCATATGGGGGAAAAAAAAAAAGAAACGTAATGAAAAAAATAAAATCAAAGACAACTCTAACCTCAGGTGTGTCATACTGATTTAAAACTTGCCATATATACCAACGCTCCTTCTTGGTATTGCGCCGCACACGGAACATAGCAACTAGAGAGTATTCTTCAGGAAGCCCATTGGGAAATACTTGACTACAATAAGAGAATAGAAAAAAAAAAGATTTCTTGTTATTCTTATCCAGACAAACACTGCTTAAAACAAATGAACAGAAATAATACCTGGCGAAAACAAGGAGTCTATTTATAAAAATAAATGGCTGAAGATTTTGCAAATAAATATTTTATTCTAACTTTTTAAAAGTCTGTGATTGTAGTAGTTCTTTTAAGACTCCTATTTACAGTAAAGTGAATGCCACACAAACATATTTTAAAATTCTGGTTTTCCCAATTTATGGCTTGGGCTACTGGAACAAGTTTCCCAGAGGATTTGTGGAATAATCCCCAACCTTGGAGACTTTCAAAACTCAGCTGGACACGGCTCAGAATAATCTGATCTAACTTTGAAGTTGGCTTTTGCTTGAGCGGGGTTTTTGATCCAGTGACCTCCATGGGCAATGACTTGGACATCTGGAGTATCAGAACAGCTGAACTTTAACAGGCTCAAATGAAAATTAGGAATGCAGTTCTGAATGAATGACTTGCTGTTGTTTGATTTTATTATTCCTTTCTTACCTTAGAGATGTCAGCACCTTTAAGAAAAGTCAGATCTACTATCTATGTCACAGAATGCAACACAACATGAACTATTTGAAAAGTTTATAAAAAGCTTCAGAGAAAATGAAATTGATTTGGAAATTATACTGGATTTGAAATTCAGGAGTTTTTTGAATGCTCATTATAAATTTTTCACTTGGTTGCATCTACCAGCATTTAAAAACTGGTGAGAAAACTAATGAGATGTCACCTGTAGGTTAAAAACAGTAAAGAACCAGCATTAAATTTTAACAAAAATAGAGAAGCTGTTCCACATGTTCGCAGTTCAACAAGTACTTCCTCATTGAGTATTTACCCTTTCCTTGTGGCCCAGGGAAGAACAATAGGAAAAGGAGAGAGAATAAGGATGAAGGTTTCCTACCAAGTTCACTTCAAAGTCTACAGATGTAAAGCACACGTATAGCATACTAACTTCGGGCACTACTCCATGGTGTCAAAAACAGTAAGAGAAATGAAAGGTCTTACAAAAACATTACAGCAATATGGGTAGCAATTAATAAGTGTCAAATTCATCAATTTAGCTAAGTAAGGACAATTTGTGAGACTCTACTATCACTAACCCCCCATCATACACAAGCTAAACCAGACAGGCAAATGAGGGTATCCTTGGCACCTGATCTCTGAACCAGGGAATGCTTATACTTTCTTGGACAAAAGTGCCTGAACCAAAATACAAAATCAGACTTTAGAGCAAAAAAACCCAAATCTGAGATTTTCCTCTCCCAGGAAATATCTGTACCGTTAGGACAACAGTCAAGTTCTCCCATTCCTGTTGAGCTCCTTAGCTTAGGACAATCCAAACCAGATGACTGCTGTAACCTTTAAGCCTATTTAAAAGACCCCCTCTCCTACACTGAAAGTGCTCATGATGCTGTGGATTGTGTCGAATTCAATGCTGTCCAAGCTTATTATGTGTGTTTTAAGCCCGGTCAATGGCTTTGGCACCTATGGGGGCACAGGCAGAATTCAGGCATCTCTACACACATCTTTGAGACACAGGGAGACTTGGGTGGGAGTTACATGCCTGGCTGCTTAAGGCACGGTGCTTCTGGGCTTCCCAGCTTGGAGCTTCCCTGGAACATATGCCCAGATGCCAAGGGAAATGTTGCCCACAATTACTCATTTTAGGTGCCACCAGGGGTTAGGTGGTGCTTTGCAGTAGGTGATTTGAATAATTCTCTAAGTTTCAGGTGCCCAAAGTCTAACTAATTTATATTTTAGGTGGAATTTAGGCAGTTTGATTTTTTCTCTCTGTCCATGTTGTCCGTAGTATACAATAAAAAATGAACGCTGATGAATGGAGCACTGTGTTCTCGAAGCGAAGCACACCCTTGGTGGAAACTTCTGCAAACAATAGCAGGAATTGAACTGAATACATAGGCTTGGATTTCCAGCACCCCAGCCTGCTGGGCTGAGGTGGACTGTCAATTATAGAGGCCCCAGTTCACAGATCGAGGAGACAAAAGATAACAAGGAGAGAGATCTCTAGCAATGCAAGGTTTTAGGTGGATAGGTAACAAACCCAGACGTTCGGGTATCTCTTAACGTTCCACAGAGTGAAGCATCAGTCAGATGTTAATAAATATACACTGATGTTCCTACAACAGCTATGTGCCACTCTATCAAAGCATATGCACACTCAGAGTTGCAAAGTTCCATTCTCCTCTTTTCTTACTGGATTAAACGTAGCCATCTTTTTTCCTAAAAAACAGGTGCCGGAGCCCAAGCACAGCCCAGGCTGTTCGTTATGAGCTCACTAGCAGAGCAGTCACAGGAATTGTGCAAGAACTTTACAGCCATATCTGTACAAACCTTCGGCTGTTTGTAATGATAGACTGATTTTTATTTTTATTTTTTTCAAAATATTTGCTCATTCATTTGTTTCCTTACAAGTTCTGGAAATTTCTGAAATGCAGATACCAGCTGGTTCTCCTAGTGCTACCATGCTAAAAGAAGTAATTATGAATGAATTAACTGTGTATTCACTGTGCTATAAACAGTTTTAGTTCTATCTTTGTAAAGTAGCATTGAGTTACCCCTATCAAATTTAGTAAGGCAATCCTTTATTTACCTTTTGTTTTCATTTTTTTAAAAAACCACTAATGGAAAAGCACCATCTATTTTTAAATCTTATGAACTCTAATTGTTCCATATCAGCTGAGAATACACTACAGTGTATGATAAACTTCCGTATTTACACGTATCAATGAAGCCTCCAGGTTGCTGAATGTCTTCCAAGAAGAGACAGATGAGCCAACTTACATTTCCTGAGGGTGAAGTGAGAGAAGTTTAGAGTTTATGGCAAGACGGATCTTTTCCAGCTGACATATACCATTACCTGATATATGTCACTTGTAATATGACAATGTTACAGTAATTTGGTGACCAGAGCTTAAGGAGTTAGTTTAAACAACTGTCCCACAGCGGGTAATGATTTATTCAGCGCTATGCTGGCAGAGACACCGAAATCTTAACCTTTTCATGTTTGTTAAGGGATTGAACCTCAGATCCATCATGAATATAAAAGCAAAGCTCGGGTGACAAAATATAAAAAAATCTCCACATTATTCTCAATATTTCTACATACAATTACTGTATTTTTGATTCTTGGTTTATGCCTTACTTGGCTGGTACAAGAAGAGAAGGGGAAATAGCTAACTAGAACAATTTACCAATATCTGCCTAGAAAGGATATTTTAAAGTCTTTTTTAAAAATAATAGTTAAGAACAGCTGTTTGTTACCCAGAATAAGAAATAACTTCCTTCCCATCCATCTTCCTCAAATCACATTAAGATGCACTATACAGTTTCACGTTACATTAGGCCTCAAGTTGTTTTCATATGACACATTATATGATGCAACTCAAGGGAAACTATTCAGATGGCTTAAGAGTTATTAATTACTTAGGGAAAGCTCAACCCACACAGAAAACGTACTGCTGAAAGCAAAGCTCCAAATTACTTTAACATTGAGAATGGGATTTACTTAATATTTCATCTACTTCAGCATGCCTCTGCATTCCTTTACAGAACCAGCACAGATTAGCTGTCACTTTTAATATACAGGTGGTTTAGAAATTTTTTTAGAAATGTTGTTGCTATCAAAGTTTTAAATGGCATTTTAAAAAAAAAAAAAAAAGAAAAAAAAGACTGATTTGCAAGAGAAACAGAAATACCAAAGCTGTTGTGCCTGCGCAGAGTACTTTTCCCTTAGGGTTTCCAGCAGTATTCTGTATCCTTATTTACAGGAACTATTGGGGAACTGTTGCTCAGTCAAAGGTCAGTCTTCCATTGATTTATTCAAGAGGTCAGGCTAACAAAACTACATCTCCTTTCCAACTTGGCCTGTGCATTTTAACTTTTCCAAAAAAATAATCAGTCAGCAGCAATAAGAACAGTAAAACTTAAAAGCAGTAACGTATAATAATGGACATTGGCAATGCAACAATTTTTCTTCTAATTTTTTCTAAGGCAGAATTCTGTAGCCTGATAAAGTTTTTGAGAAAATTGAGGTCAACATTTAGGCTTTTGGAGACTTATCTTGCAGGAGACAAATTTCAGCACTTCTGATACATGCCTTACTCAGCTTGGGTATTTTATTTTATTTTATTTTTTTATGAATCACATAGGACTCAGATCAATCAGTGAACTTTCCTGATATCTGGGAAATAAAAACCAATCCTAGCAAAGGCCAAAGGCAGCCAAAAGCAAGAATGTGTGATCTGGACACACAGTCATCCACTGTTTCCCTCTCTGTTTTAATAATGAATATTTTAAAAAATCTAAAAAGATGACAAAACTCGTTCAGACAGTAGCAAGAGTATCACATTATAAAATACTATGTTCAAGCAGCATGTTTCCCCTTCCAAAATATCACGCACAGTATATATGCACAGTAAATTAAGCTGATCTAATCCGAGTAAGCATCGTTCCAGGTCTCTAGACGTGCGCAGGGTAGCAAAGGACGGCCAGGCCACCGGTGAGCACTGAGGGCAGAGGGGTCAGGAGGGGGAGAAAGCCAGAGCCGGACCACTTCAGCAAGCTAAACATCTACCTAAAGTAATTTCCTGCTCCAGAGGATCCTCTCCCACCTGCACTGCTATAGACAATAAAACACGGTGCAACAGAGTGGGTTTAGATGTTGGACATACTACAGCAAACTGCCTTTTTACACAAAAAGCAAGTAAAGGAAGTGCGTGGGGTACTGGAAAGATTTGAGTGGCTTTTGCACTACATGGGCGTTGAGATGTTCCTCCAGACATTTTTGAGCTCAACATCTCATGCACCTGTGACTGAGAAAGACTGATGTCGACCCAGGAGATTCACTCAGGCCTTACTCTAAAGACAGGACCTGCATTCAGACCGTTTCTTTCCTTAGGAGATGACGGGAGAACACGCAAAGACGCTGCTCTCGGTGCCTGAGAGATGGGGAACACATCTGAGAAAACCGTGCAACTCTCCTTCTTTCACAAAGAGAAACATTTCCTCTGCATCTGCTTTCTCTCAACCATGCAATCACACGAGACTCTCCGGTGCCCCTCTGGCTGATGCTGCTCCAACCAGATTGTTTTTTCATGCGTCACCATCACTTGCTGACTGAGAAATATGCAGAGACCTTCTAATGCTGATGGCAGACAGTGACCAAAACCAACCTCTGCTGCCCCAGTCTGTCCTTTCCAACCTGATTCTTCTCATAGGTGTTTCCAGCAGCCGTGGCCGTCGGGTAACTGACTCTGTCACAGATACTGATGCATCAGTAATTGACAACTTCAGTACTATCTGCTCCTCCTCACGTGGATGTTAAAATAAATATTCATTCTACTGGTTTTAGGTGCCCTTTCTCTGAGCATTTCTCCCCATTCCATGGATGCTAAATCTGCTTATGTATCAAAATTAAAAAATATCTGTCAGGAACAGCTCCCTCTAGTACCAGCATGCATCTCCCCATCACTGCATAGCTATGCTGAAATTATAAGAGTGACTCAAAAGAAAACTGTCTCTTTTGAATTCTCATTATCTCCTGTCAGGAATCATGGTCTCCCAGGTGTATACTTCATTCTCCTCTACGTAGCTAAATCTAGAAGGAAAAATCAAACAAACAAATAAAAACCCCAAACCAAAAGCTAAAACAACCACAAAAAACACAAACAAAAAACCAATCCAACTATTTTTCTAAAATATTTCTACTCCTGTGATTCACAGTAGGAAACGAAACATCCCTGCACACCTGCAAACACAGTCTTATTGCCCAGCACGAGGGAGAAGCCTTCAACACTTTCCTAACTCAGAACCACAACAGGACACTGCTCAACATCTGACATATTTGTGACAAGCAATACACAAAAACGGAACAAATCTTTCTCTTCGGAGATTAATGGCAGAATCTGGGGAAGTGTGATCATCTGTCTGTTTCTTCAGTGAATTTGTGATTGTCTTAGAACATACAGACTTGGATAAAATTTAAAGCTAAGACTTGCTTAAATGAATGGCAGAGATTTAAATTTTCTCAAGTAATTTGAGAACTTTTTATAGGGTCTCTCTGGTTTTTACACAGTCTCTCAAGGCCATTTTGTTATGTTTAAAGTCTTCAAATCCAATTACAGTACTTTTTTTTTTCCCCTCAAAGTGTGGCAACCATCAAGGGAAGAGGATATGAACTTAAATGCTTTTAAAGGGACTCCACATCCTTTTAACATCTACCTCAGTGTCTTTAGACATTTTATGAGCAGCTCTATAATTCATAGTCCTTCTAGTTTGCTCCCAGAAATGGAAAAAAGACAACAGACTTAGTCTATTATTTGGCAGTCACTCAAGTCAACGAGATATTAAATCCTTGTGCTAAATATGATTATCTACAGTGGAATGGAGTTGTTCTGCAGAGCAAGAAACCCTCTGAAGATGTTAGAGAAAAAAATAATTACTGTAACCTCTGAAAGTCAACTGGCAGTGAAAATGGCTCTGTGTGCATTTTTACATGCTTCCTACCCTGAAGCAAGATCTATGGTACAGTGTTAATTATTTGTAGATCTCAGTGGTTGCTGTTGTCTGGAAAAGCAAAGAAAACGTAGACTACAGCAGAGGATTTGTCTGTTGAAGGCTATGATCATCTCAGTCTGCAGACAGGCGATGCACTTCATATTTTGGAACAGAGGGAGGAAATCGGGAATGATGTTTCTTTTTTCTTGGCCTAGATTCTCCATATAGTCTTCACCAGCGGAGGAAGAAATCCAAGTATCCATCTCTCCTTGGAGGCTTTCACAACCAGTTTACCTTCACCGTAGAGACATTTGTACAGGTATTTAGAGATGCCAGCCGATTCCAGAAACAGAACTGCTTTTCAGTTTAGTCCCCAGGAGGACTAGCCAGCTCCGGCACAGCTGCCGGCTGAGAGACTTGCAGCCTCCTGCTTCTCACGCTGCTCTTGTGAGAGCCACCTTGGGTGTTTCTGCATCTCATCGTGCTCCCCAGCCTAAACGTGTTGTTTCCTTAGAACTCTCATTCCTTCCTGTTTAGTCTCCCCCACCCCCATCCCAAACTTTTGGTAGGTTTTTACAATGAATCAATGGAACAAGCGCTAACAAAGAGAACTGCTGGTTGCACTTGGAATGGGCTCACCCCTTCCTTCCCTGGTTTGTTCTGCCAGGTCCTAGACAACCCCGGCTGATGGCACGAGGCAACCCACCTCGCAGGGCAGCATCCCCCCGATGAGAGTGCTGGGTGCTCACAGGGACTGTAACGGCACGGCTGGCAGTGGAAGGGCTGCTGAACCAAACTCAGGGATGCTGTTTTCATAACCTCCTCAAATAAATTGCTTGGATGCCTAGTCTCCTCCTCCTCATCGTGCAGGACTGCCTACAGACAAATTCATTCCAGGCTAAAGGCCATGCTAAGAAGTGCTTGAGGGAAAAGGTGCAGGTGACACTGAAGGTCCTACAGCCTACAGCCCTGTTAGAGATGGATACATCTACCCATCTTGGTTCCAGCTGATCTCCCCTAAAAAAGAAGGTATAAGAGGTGAAGATTAAGTTACCAACAGAAGAGAACAGAGTAGGAAAGAAGGTTAAATGATACCAGATACCAAGGGCTGAACTGAAATAAGTAGCTCTGTCAGCTGCAAGAGTGAAGCTACAGAGAGAGAACATGCTTTTGCTTTAACACCCCCCACACAGCATGCCTGGTCTACCAGTACTTAGGGCTGGGGTTCTGCCTACAACTTGAAGAAGAATTAGATGTGCTCTTTTACAGTTTGTAAAAACTGTTAACGTTCGTGGATACTAAGTGAATGAATATGGAAAACAAAAGATCTAAAAAATTAATTTGCATCACATAGAAAGACTTAATAGCATTTCCAGAAACTGGGAATTACCACTTTTCTAAATACTTAGGACTTAGAAATGAGGTTCTAATGTAAGTTAAAAAAAAAGTATACATACAGTTTAGCCTGCATCTGTTACACTTTCTGTAATAATGAGATATTTATTAAGTTACAGATTTGATAAGGTTAAAATATATCAAGCTAAAAAATCTCACCCTTGCATTGCTATCTGCTAAGTCATAACTATGTTTAACAGGATGCGACTTGCTAACCATGGTACTATCAGACCCAGCTGCAAAATGGCCAGGTGTTCTTCTTAAATGGCTAGGAGAGAAAGAAACAAGAAAAAGCTTGTAAAGAGAGTTAGAGTCTTGCATTCAGCCCAAGGTGTTGAGGAAGGGCTTCAAGCAGTGGTAGTTTGGGTAAGTCAATTAGCTTTTGTTAGGATTCTTCTAAGCTTCACATCAAAAAACCCCACCAAACCCAACTGGAAAGAACACTGGATGCTACCAGGAGGCCTTCTCAGGCTGGGGAAACAGACCAGGTGCCTTATATCCAAACAAGGAAGCTTGATATGCTGGGAATTAAGAAACTTTTCTCAAAAGTTTTTGTTCATTAACCTTAACCTAATTTAAGGTTGAATCATCTACCTAACCTTTATGCGAACATAAAAGAACTAAAGTGAACGATGATCTTCTTTTTCAATACTAAGGCCAAGATTGAAATCTTTAGTGCTGATTAAAATTCTAGGAACATCATATTACCTACTACAAACCTCAGGCTAGTAAATGAAGTGTGGAAAAGCTATGACAGTACAGAAAATATCACTATAATCACCAGTATTTTGCACTGTATTCTTAAGGAAGAAAATCTATTAACAGCATAGTCTATAATAGAATCCCAGAGTGGTTGGGGTTGGAAGGGACCTCTGGAGATCATCTGGGCCAACTGGAGCCAGTTGGACAGGAGTACACATTCACTTATGAATAAGAACTAGATCAATCTAGCGTAAGCTCTCTAAAGAGATGTCATGTAATTGCAACAATAAAAGTTAGGATGCTGTAAAAAATGTAATCTTAGGCATAGTATGGATCCATATTAGTAGCACTAATTGTTTCTTAAGGAGTGCAATGAGGTGAGGCTGTGTTATAACTCTTTGATCTTTCAAGAACTCCAACCAGTTGAAGAGTCATGATTTTTTCTTTCCATGAAATCATATCAGCTATCACAAACTGTTTTTTTAGTGCTCCTAGCACTTTCACAACAAACCAGTTTTAGGATTATGTAATTTCCTGGTAGCATAGCGTATCTCTCTCCACACGCTAAGAGCAATACAATCTTTGATCACTTCCTAAATTAAAAGAAAGCCCTGTGGAAAGGAAAGTAACCTATAAAAAGTAAGAAACCATTTCAGAGTGTATGCTACTTTTTAAGGAAGCATAGAAGTCTGATGGCATTTCTTGTGCCTCACATTTTCAGACATCCGAGTCATCACAATACTGTTGTGTTACTGAACGAGCACTACAGCTTCTGTTCTACATTTGGTCCTGTTGTGGTGCATTTTCTTCCAATGTCTCTGTCCACATAACTCTTCTTGCGAGTTACTGTCTTTACCACATATCATCCATAGTTCATGCGGGAATGAAACATAATAAACATTCTCAATGACTTAATTTCACAGGAGATATTTAAAAAAAAACACAACCCACAACTTACTGCATTAGAAGACTCCTGAGAAAGACTTGTTTCCAAGTAACACCTTTACCTATAAAATTAACTTTAACTACTAATCCTGCAAGTCAGTTGCTAGATGTCAATCCTGTGCAACACTGATAATTTAATTCTGCAATTGATGTGCTGTACTTCAAAGTAAGCATCCTTCATGCAAGGTCCTCAGTGCAAGAACTGGTCCTGCAAATGCACTTCTTTATCCCAAAGCTAAGGGTGCCCTTTAAAGATCTCTTTCAACCCAAACTATTCTATGATGCTATAAAAAAATAAGGCGCATGGAGTCACAGCACCTTGATGATCCTCTCCATGTACTTACTACTCAGGAACAGTCCAAAGCAAACTTCATGTTTCATAAAATACCCATAATAATAGTTATAAAATGGCCAGTGCTATTTTATATGCATTCAATAGCATTTTAGTAATCAACACAACTCACCATAGATTATGAACATCTTACTTAACTCTCAGCAGAGTTCACAGAGAAAACTGAATAGAAGAGATAAATGGAAGTTTATGGAGGACTTTAACACAAACACTGCTATTCTGGCTATCACAAAAACCTGTGTTTTCACATCAGAGTATTTTTAGAATTTGTTTTTTAGTCGAATTCTGAGATTCTGCAACTAATCACATTGCCTAAATCCAAAAATAGCATGAGCTTTTGCACATGGTTCTGTTAATACACCAATATCTGTAAATCAGGGCTTAGTTTCTCTAAATTACAGACTGTTCTTCGCGTTGAAATTAATGAAGTTCATTCCAAGTTTTGAAATGAGTTTGTAACATCACAAATATTTGCTGGAGACACAACTGCAATCAGCAAACTCTGCAAGCTTATGACTGAAATCAAGTCAATACGGAGGCTTCCAAGTGAAAAATCCAGGGCATGGACTGTATCGTTCATGCAAAATTAAAGAAGTATTTTTAAAAATTTGGCAATTTATCTCCATAAATAAATAATGGTTTATGGCACGATGATAAGAAATGCAAAGAGCTAACTACAGAGAAATGCTAGAGGCCAAAAAATCTTTCGCAACTAACTGAAACTAAATGAAAATCAGTGTAATAAAAAAAAGCATCAGGCAATTTTACTGTGGGAAGGCCCATGAACTATTTTTAGATAGAAAAACTAAAAACTCAGAGGCAAGGTGGAGGAAGGGAATGATATATCTATGACATCTTTAAGCAACAAAGCCCAAGCACAGACACAGATGTATCAGCACAAACATCTTTTTGTAGGTACAGCTTTAGAGAGGAGAAATGCCTGACAGCTACATTTCACAACACGTTAAATCACAAAAGCCAGAAAAAAAATCTGATTTGTTACAGATTGAGATTTCCTTTTCAGTCTGGTAATAAATGACTTCTGAAGCACATGGCACTACTCCTTCAGCTGGAGAAATTATATGCATTGTACAAAGACACTTGAATCCTCTCAGCCCAATCAGCAAAACTGATAAATGATCTTTCAATCTCTAATTTTATACTACAACATATGGAGGCTACAGTCTGTCTTCAGCTGCACGCATTATATCCAGTACATTTCATTGCATTCTGGGTGGCTGCACATAACATTGTTGTATTTACTCTGGATTTCTAAGAAACTTCGACTGCATTAATTTTTGCACCTCTATTTTTGTTCTAAGTCTATTCTGACTTGTGTTCTTACCAAGCACAGGGCTTGTTACAAGCTTAGATCTGCATCCTCCCTATTGATTTACAGTACTATCTTGTGTTCACTTTTGGTAGATTTTTTTCTTCAAAAATGATGGCCAAGAAAGAACAGGAGAACATTACAAACCTTTTAAAAGTCAACGTGTTTGGCAGAGACTAAGAGACATTTATACTCCTGTGAAAGTTCCCCACAGTCTGGCATGACTTAAGGCTAATATATCAATAAATTGAACCACCCAGGGCAGAATTTGTGTCTAATGTTCTGAAGGAGGGCCACAGGCAAGTATCTAGGTAAGTAACTTACGCTGAATCCAGAAAACTAGTCACACAGTAATTCTGTCTAGCAATTGTGCTAGCTGTGACAGGATACGTTTCAAGGTTTGCTATTTTATTTTATATGAAACTGAAAAATAGTTTTGGTATCCACATGGGATGAAAATAAAAAGGAATTCTATATAGGAGTACATAGCAAAAGTTAAATGGCTTAGACACTGCCATTGTTTTAATGAGAGCAGCAGAACTGTTCCCCCCTTGTGGAGAGTTGGGCAGGTTAAGCCATTAACCTGCAGTTTGAGGGTTTGCTAAGCTGATGGGAGGCTGCCCCTACACAAACACTGCTGGTCTCCCGCACGCTCTCCTTGTGGACTAGTGCCCTTAAAGTACACATCTCCCCAAGTACACATCCTTCCCTTCCTCAGCAAGGACAACACTGCTGGGGGGAAAAGGGAAAAGAAAGTATTTGCTTCATCCAACATTGTCATCCAACAATTCAGCTGGGGTGAGGCTGCCACATGAAGAGAGACCACAGAAATGCAGATTTGCTCCAATCAATGCAATAACTGAAATGCTTTTTCTGCTCTCTGTTCCCTCCCAGTCTGCTTTCAATGTAAGCACTACACCTCTTTAGAATATACTTCTCCCCTCTGTCACCTTTACTTTTGCGTTCCCAATTCTTTCTGCATAGTAAATTGCATGTCTAATTATAGGATGATTCAGGCCCAATATAAAAATTAATTTTAAATAATTTAGTTTAATTAAAAGCTAATGACTGAATTTTAAATTTTGTTAAAAGATCTTGGCATGTTTCTTGTGAATTGTCAAGTAGAAACAAATATGCAGTCCAAATATGCAGAAAAAGACACTTACATGTTTTCATTCTTTAAAAGCAGCATTGTCCTATCACTTTTCATGGTAAGAGGCTGCAGTTTTCACCTTAGTTATGAAATGAAGTAATTGGTAGGTACAGCTCCAATTTGTTCTTTTAACAGTAGTCCCTATATTAGCCTTATTTTTAATATATAAAATACAGTAAGTTTTGGAGTTTCTGGAAACAAGCACAAAGCTTCAGTACCTTTCAACCAGAATCAGATTATCGATTATCACTGCAGCTGCTGATCCACTGCTTTGGAAGACCTGAGGAAAGCACCAGGGCTCACACTGAACTGGGGCTCACACGCTCCAGAAGAAAATTCCAGAGACAGGGCCCTTGTCTTGAAAATACCCTGCAACCAAAATACCAGACATTTCAGTCTTAGCATTGTTGGCTCTGGCTGCTCAAATGACCTCAAATAAATAGGCGATGTAGAGGAAGGGAGAGGTGGTTACTCACATAATTATCTCATATTTTAATAGACCAAAGGCTAGCAGGACAGTGTGTAAGCACAGATAAAAGCTGGTCTGCGTCACTGTAACCATTGTCACCAGACAGGGGTGACACCTCATTCCCGTTTGCACTAGATGTTTTAGAAGTTTTCGATGAAATCTTTGGAAACCAGTGACTTTTGCACCTATCCGTTCTGTACTGCATTTATGAAACAGGTATATGACTTCTTAACAAATATCTTTGTATTATTTTTCAAGAAGACTGCTGAAACTGCCTCTGCTGCCCAAAGGGCATGCCCTGTCCAAAGCTAACCAGAAGTCATGCCCCTGTGGACACTGACTGACAGCCTAACTTGCACGCAGGGATCTTGGTATTTACTATTTTGCTGAAGAGAGGAGTCCCAGCAGATACAACCAGAGAATATACATTAAATGGTCACAAAGCCACCCAGAGGCAGGTGCCTTTGGGGAGCAAAGCGCTAGCTGTGAAAAGGCTGAACATGGAAATTGCCTCACTTGATGTGCTCTAGGAAATTCAACTCCTGATGCATTTTTTGTGATTAAAAAGGCAAGCATTAAAAATAGACAAATAAAACCCACATAAAAATTATTTCATCATTGAATTCTGTACTTAGCAGAAAGAATCCTCAAGCCTGGACTACACCAACAGAAGTGGGCACAGTATTTCTGCATCCAGTAACTAGAGCTCCCGACGGGGTGAAATGCTGTCTCTGAGAGACGGCCCAAGCCGGAGGCAGAGCTCTGCTGGCAGCAGGAGTGACAGCTCTGCTGGTGGAGCCCAGACTCCAAATACAGTCAAAATCCAAGCTCTTTCGCAGTTCCTCACACCAAAACGGGGAAGAATTCCTAAAAAATTTGTGAGAGCAATCCCAACTGCTGCAACTCAACTGAGATCACTTAACAGCCAGCAACGATAATCTCTTCACTAAATTAACGTGGTTTCTCACGCCAAACCAACTACAAAATAAGAAAGCCGTGACCGTGCCATTAAGATTTGCTAATCATAAACATCCATTCCATTTCAAAAACATTCTGAAACTCTGCCGAAATCAACTTATTGTTTCCTTTATTGGCGCTTTCAGAGGAGAAGAAAAAAGGCCCACCAGCAACCCAGAAAAGTGAGAAGGAGGGACAACTGACACCTGAGACATCTTTAGGGAGGGACAGTGAAATTATTTCAGTGTTATTTCACTGCTATTTACTCTAAGCAACTAGAGAACAGAGATTAGCCTAAAAGGCTTCACCTCCAGAAGTACTGAATTCTGCTGGCAGACCCAGAGGAGCTGCTGACAGCACAGAGACACGCACTGCTCTTCTCAGCAAGCTCTGTGCCAAACTGGAGAACACTGCATGGGCAGCACGTGTTAAACTGGGTAACAAAACCTGACTCCATAACGTACTTAATGAAATCAGGGGCTGATTCCTCTGCTCTGCCCTGGGGAGGCCCCATCGGGAGCACTGGGACCAGTTCTGGGCTCCCCAGTTCAAGAAGGACAGGGAACTGATGGAGAGGGGACAGCAGGGGGTTATGAGGATGATGAGGGACCTGGAGCATCTCTCTTATGAGGAGAGGTTGAGGGACTTGGTTCTTTTCAGTCTGGAGAAGAGAAGGCTGAGGGGGGATCTGATCAATGCCTACAAATACTCAAAGGGAGGTGTCAGGAGGATGAGGCCAGGCTTTTCCCAGTGGTGTCCAGGGACAGGACAAGAGGAAATGGGCACAAACTTGAACGTAAGAAGTTCCACCTGAACACGAGGAGGAACTTCTTTCCTGTGATGGTGGCAGAGCCCTGGCAGAGGCTGCCCAGGAAGGTGGTGGAGTCTCCTTCTCTGGAGACATTCCAAACCTGCCTGGACAAGCTCCTGTGGGACCTGCTCTGGGTAGACCTGCTCTGGCAGGGGGAATTGGGCTAGATGATCTCCAGAGGTCCCTTCCAACCCCCACAGCATTCTGTGAATGAAACGCTACACAATTACTTCTATTACAACTTTAAAATTAGCTTGTCTGCATAACTCTATTTTATTGTGATTTCTTTGGGCTTCAAAGGCTCAATTATACAACTTTGCTCAGGAATAACTGTAGTAAAGTCCATGTAAGAACCGCAATATGTAACTCACAGTATTGTAATTTTAAAATCAATTCTAATCTATCAATATTTCCAGGATTAAAGAGTAAATTAATAACCATTTATGTGGAGCAGAAGAAAAGCTAAGGACGTCCTGTCACAAGAGAAAAATACGCATAGAACTGCCTCACAACAAGAGATAAAGAGATATAACTGAAATCCAACATAGACATCATTGACTTCCCAAGCTGACACCGCATTGTAAATTATTTACCACATATAAATAGGTGCAACACTACCCCAGGTCCATTGAAAAAAACCCAAAATGGCATCACGCAAGAAGAATGGCACAGCATAGCTTTCTATTACCCACACTACAACTGAATGAATGAAATGCAAGAAGAGATGTGCCAAGTTACTCGATACTTGCTAGTCAGCTTAATCAGATACTCCCAGTTTCCTGCAGGATGGATAACAAACCCTGTCCTGCTGCTTACTGCACACCACGTGTCTACTAACATATTTTCTGAGGCAGAACGATCCTAAAAACCTCTGTGCATCTAATAACACCAGGGGTCTGGAACCACACAATCTGACACGGTGTAAGAGAAGGAGATTTAGATCAAAAATCATGTATTACAAAAGATCGTACATGGATAACTGAGATGAAGTAAACGGTAAGGTCTGATGACAGACAAGTCAGTTCCTATCCTTCACTGTAACCCGACTTTGTGCTCCTCACTGTCCTCTGCCCTGATTTTAAAAAACAGCTCAGAAGTTCAGAAGACTATCAAAAATACTCTAAGCAAATAGTTTTTTAAAAATCTTGTCTGAAGCGTTATCTCAACAGAAAACTATTATATATTCAACATGTTGGCTAAAAAAAGTAAATTCTGTTGTTATTATGACACGCATTTTTTCTGTGAAGAAAGGTTAAAAAATCATGAGCAAGGCTAACTCCATGAACAGTTAGGATTTAATCAAAATTCTGCAATGCTTGAATGTTATTGAAAATACTTTTAACCCTTTTTTGTTCAGGGAGCTATATGTAAGAGGTACTATTTATGTCCACAACAAGCTGACAGAAATGCTTATCTTGTACCTTATTAACATCAATAACATGATAATAATTTCACCCTAATTTTATTCATACATTAGCACTGTTATGCATTCTATTAATAATCATCTCAGCTGCTTCATCCAGCTACAGTTTCAGCCATTAGATATGCATATTTTTAGGGAAAACTGGAAAAACTTTCTCTTTAGTTTTCATTTAATGAGGATACACAGAAAAGGGAGGGAGAGGAACATGAGAAGCAAGAGACCATTAGAGCCAAACCACATGCCTTCTAGGTTTACTCTTTAAAATTAGCTATTTTTCTCTCAGAGTCATCCTCCCTCAAAATTAAGTGGAACAGATGAAATATAGAAGGGAACAAAAAGTTAAATTTCTAACCCACCTCATAAAGTAAGTTAAAAAAAATAGTAGTATTCTGTCCTTCTAAGTATTTTTCTTGCAAGTGCTAAGAGTTAAGGCTTTGCTGAGCCACAGCTGTTGGCTATGACATGAATTCCCCATTTTCACTACCTTCACTAATAAAACATTTGTAAAAGAAGGAAATAAATAAAGCACCAACATTAGTAAGCAGGCCTATTAATAAAGCTAGGAAAAAACTTGGCTTCTTTCAACCTCAAAACCACCTGTCATACCCTGTCCAAATTCTTAGAAATCAGTCCTTTTGAATCATCCATCTTCCCTCAAAATAACATGAATTTTATAGTTTCAATCAACCTTTTTCAATCTTTACCTCCTCTCACTACATATGTGCCATTGATTTTCTTACAGTTTCAGAATAAAATAAGTCAGCGTGCAATATGCATTTCACTGCACACAAAGCACAATTTAGCTTCGTATTCCTAAAGGAAAATTGCCCCACATTTTTTATTATTTCCTTGATTTTCTACTCTTCTGCAGTCACGTTTCCCTTAACTTCCCATCTATTGAAAAAAAAAAAAAGCTGTAAAAATCTGTAAAATGAATAATGGATTTTTAAAAAGAGTTTTCTTACTGACAAACTTTCAAAATATTTTTAGTAAAGACATGTATGGGCAGCACCTAATGTTACCTGTTTCTCTTCTAAAAAAATCTTGATAATACTGGGAGTTAGTAATAAAAATAGAGTACTCTCTGCGTCAAGTACGTTTATTAAGTAACTTATTCTTCAATAGCAAATGTCCAAGCTATTTTAGAAAAAAAAAAAAAAAAGGCAGCGATTACTTTGTTTAACAAAGTACAGGACTAGACAAGCATAAAAATTTAGAATTTTCTGTATCAAATACTTCAGAAAAGCTCAGAGTCTATCTAGTAACGCAGGGTATTTAGATCCTATTTCTTTTACCATGCTCCTCTCCCAAAGATCACTGGGGTTTGTGTCCTCTCTTCTCCCTGTCCCCACACTGCCCACAGCCCCTCTCCGCTCTGCCCAGGGTCCAACCAAAGGGGAATTCCCAGGGCCAGG
>JAOXNG010000021.1:91768609-91779803 GCA_028566535.1 Scolopax minor
TCTCTTGCACTGTGAGACTAGCACTGGATCCAACATGGCAGGTATGTCTTACCAGGGCTGGACAGAGAGGAAGAATCCCACCCACCAAGGGTACATCATCTTTCCAGCCTTCTGCCCTGTTGTCTTGGACCTGGGTTTCCTGAAGTCTGATCTTGCCAGTAAAGACTGAGATAAAGAAGGCATTCAGTACTTCTTGTCCACCATGCTTGTGCTTGCAAGCGTAGGAGTCGTCCATAGCTTTTTCAGAATTTTGGCTCCCTACTTGTTTGTTTCTCTTTCTTCACAAAGATTCTAACTGACAGCATAGAATAAAATGCTGCTTAAACTGTACACATCTGTACAGCCTGAAGGATCTATGCTTGCCTAATTCCCTGGATAGTGCTTTATTTTAAGATACCAGGAGGTAACAAACAAAACAATGTGAAATTGTGAAAGTTGCCACAGCACCCTGTGGAGGCCAGAAGTAGTCTGGAACAGGCCTTGGGCAGCTGTGGGGCCCAGGTAGCTATTTAGGCATTTGTCTCAATGCAACATCTGGGACCTTGGAGCAACAGGGCAATGGCTGTCCTGCTTCCTGTGGTACTGCAGGAGGATCTGCTGCTGACAAAAAGATGTGGCAGTAGGTGAAGTTTCCATCTGAGGAGTTAATGGCTAATAACTATGGCTCAATTTTTTTTCTTTAATGAACTTAAATATCTTCAGGACACCAATTCAGGAATGAATGTTCTTTTCCTTCTACTGCAGGAATTCTCAATAGGCTTTTCTTTCTTTTGCAGATGGCCTGACTGCTCTTTCGTTTTCCATTAGCTCCTTGACTGTGATTGGGATGCTGGCAGCTATCACTTACACAGTAAGTTCTTCTGTAAATGCTTCAGCTCTTCACGTTCATGATACTTGCAGTTATCGCAGACTAAACCTGTCCAGAAAATGGTCATCATCCAAAGTAGCTTCAACTGCATCTTCTGGCTTTGGGTTTTCATGGCTTCAACACTTAGAAGTACTAAGTTTTTGGAATGAGAGGAATAAATTTTTACTGTGAGTTGAAGGACCACTGTTTCTTGAGCACAGATCAGACATTAATTTCGGTGTGTTTCTGCAAGGGGTTCCATGTGGTTCCTTATGACTTGTAACACATTCACTGACTCCTCCTGGTTTTAGCCTCTGTCTTTCTCCATCCAGAGGTGGAGGACTAAATACTGCTTTTTTTTTTATTCATTGAACTATGGCATAATTTAGACTTGCTCTGGTCCGTCTATAATGCTGACTATAAGCTTTACATTGATGTTTTTATCTTTATAAGGCTTTACAATGAAAAGTCTGTCGGAATAACTTGGTTCATAAAAATGTATGCAAAATATTCTTAATCATAACTGTCTCTTTGTAAAAGGCTGTAAAAGGTTCAATAAACAAAAAAGCAGTGTTTTTTAACAAAGCATTGCTTTGCAGTTCTGTATTTCTAGAATTTAAGGGTAAATGTCAGTGCCTATCTTAGGTATGAAGAATCTGAGGCATCTGCTGTGATTTGTTACTTAAAAGAACAACCAAAAAGTTAAAAGTGAATAGTCTGTAACTGTTTAGAGGCTTATTTGCAAAGCCTGGGGAATAGCCTTAGTCCTGGGCACGGAGCTGAACTGCTGCAGTGCTTCCTGCAGCTTAGAAGGGTTCAAAGTGTTCATTCTGTAGCTGATTGGAAACCATATGATTAAGGCTGTTAGTTCAACTGCTTGACTCTTCAGTGCAAATAAAAGGAACAATTTTAGCTTGTAACTCTTCTATTGCTTGCAACTTCATATGATGGCTTATTCTGTGCATTTCTTGTATGGCAAGTGGCAATTGAATACTTTGGTCACCATCTGACCTTGCTGTGGTCACTTGCTTTTCCCATCGGTTCTGTTTCTTTGTTGCTGAATAATCAGCCTGTTGTAAGGTATTAACTTGTCATCAAGGTAGTTTTGCAACAAAGATGAAGCTTTAAAGCTGAAGTTAACTGCAGTCAGGTTTAAAACTTCTGACAAGTCAGTGTTTTCCTGGTAGATTTTAACCTTTACAGTCCTGTGATGCTAAAACAGCTTTCTTTCCCGAGCAGAGATGCCCGCAGTCTGGCTCTAACACATACAGTTGGTCCCACATAGCTTTGTTAGTGAGTTCTAACAGCAGCTCGTGCAGTAAGTTATTTGGCAGCTTTGCTAGCCAAGGAGATGTTCTGTAGTAGCCTGTGGTCAGGCAAGTGATAAATGGATAAAATTGTTGTAGAGCCATGGGACATGAAAGAGGGAAGAGTGGTTTAGCCATAACTGCATAAGGGGTTAAAGTGCCTGCCAAATGCTACCTTGAGACTCTTAAAACTAAATTGAGCCACAGCATAGCTAATGATTTTCTCTCATTAGACTTGTGACTTGAGCTATTGTAGGTTGCAGCAGGGTTATGGGAAGCGGTTTGTGGGGCAGTGTCAATAGACTGACACCTTGGTAGGCACCAAGCTCCGTGCAGTAGGTAGGAGAGCACTCTGGCAGATCAGCTAGTAGGTGTCTCAGTCCATGGGGCTGAGAGCAATTTGGTTCACTTAAATGCTTTAAGTTAACCTGAATCATAAATTTAATTACTTTAAGCCTTTTTCTGACTGACTTGTGTCACTTAATCATTCAGGCTATATTGCTGACATCTAGATCGTGTGCTGGTCAAAAAAACATGGAGACCTTTGCTTAGCCTGTAATAACATGTCAGCTTTTAAATTGCTTTCACTTAATTATGAAGGGAAAGATTAATCTTGTGTTGAGTTCCATTACTGCAGAGCATACGTAGTGGTTTTAGCCTCCATGAAACTAACACTATGAACAAACTCATTAGCTGGGAGAAGAGCCTTAGTGGTTTTTTCCAAACATCTACCCAGCTATGGTTTTTATAGTTCTTAGTATGTATTTAAATCTGTAAGCATCTAAAATGCAAGATTTATTTTATTTTTCACAAATTTATTGCTGCCTGAAATGTAAACAAAGTTTAAGAAACACATTTGGAAGTTTTATTGATGTTATTGCTAATATTTCCTACTTCTGATGTTATTTCCCTATTTATTTTTGAGCATGGACTGTTTGTAGACACAATTCACCCTGAATATCACAATATGCTTCTGCCCTCAAAACTATCTGAAACTGGGAATATAAATAATGGTCTGTAAGAATAAGCCAGAGCAGACACCTTTGCATTTGACAAGTCCTTCAGCTTCTTAAAAATTCTAGAACAGTAAATTTTCAAATTGCCTCTTACATTTGCCCTATAAACTTCTGTTCTATTAGCTTTGTTTCAGGTTTTTACTATAGGCATTCCAATGCAGTTTCTTTTCCGAAGGTAATTGCTTAATCAGGAGGTGGGCACGGAACCGAATTATCTAAATTTTCCAAAAACTTAAAACATTTTTTACAGAGTGCAGCAAACTTACAGTGCAAAGTCCTGCTGCTGCTGACCTTGACACTTTAGACTGAGAGCTTTCCATGTCTATAAATGTGAAATAGAAGAAGAAAATGATGCTAGGGCTGCAGTCTTGGTTTGAAACAGTTTCACAGATAATGTATTTTGTTCTATTCTTTCATTAATGCATTTTGCATTGGAATGGTTTTACATTGCCTTAGGTATTAATACAATAGTTACTGTCAGCTCCAGATTGCTGTTTGAATTCAGGGCAGAATAACATACTGCTCTCTCAGAGACAGACAGATTAACTTTTGAGGAATCTTGTGCATCTCATTTAGCATGTCCTTGAAGGATGATTTTAATTGGCTCTGTAATTTTTCCAAAACACTTAATAAGCATAGTTTGATTTCTTATGAAACTGCAAAGTGATCCTTTTTTGTCCACCCTTTTGTTAACAAGGAGGTATTAAAGCTCAGTTTCTCTACTAACAAATTGAATGACCTTTTCACACCTGATTTTTGGCCAGAGTATGATTTACTTTTCTTGCAGTTGACTTTTTAACAGCCAAAAAGCTTAAAGCCTTTTATAATCTTTCTAACCTGAAAATCATTCATTTGCTACTGATTTGTCTTTTAAGTAGACATCAGTTACTGAGAAGTCTACAAGTCAGTGGCATTTGTCATCATTACCACTTAATTGCTTCAATGTCAATTCTTAACTATAAAAGAAATGTAGTGATTTGATTATGTTCACTTCTCTGTGAAGCAGTAAATAACAGGAATAGCAAACCCACTTGAGTGTTCTTTGTTTTAACAGCCTGATTGCTACCACAGCCTTGAAGAGCTGTAGATAGTAAGCTGCTGGATCAATGATGGTTTTGTACTTTGTATAGAGTTGTAGCTTGAAAGGAGGTTGATCTTTTGGTGGTTAGTGCTCTCCCAAACCCTGTGGAGCAATGCAAGATACTGCATTGATGAGTGTTAGAGAAATGGATGAACAGGTATTTGGGGGACTGTTACTGTTGAGTACAACTGATCACACAGGAAATGCTGTACTCAACATCCTCGTTCAGTTTGGTCCATTTGTTCCGTGCTTTGAAATTTTTTTATAAATATTATTCAAAAGCTTACATCCCCTTTTAGCAACTGAAGATTGGATAATAAAACTTCCTGTGAAAGAACTGAACTAGTAAAACTGAAGTTTTACTAGTTAACATATTGAATGTTTTTTCCAAGGTCTATGGGACATGCTTTTTAAAAAAAAAAACAATCACAATCCAACAAAAATCCTCACCAAACCAAAAAAACTGTCCATGAGATGGTCTGGCATCTTCAGATGTGTTTAGGAGGCTTTCTCCTTTACTCTCCACAAATTTGGGAAGATGTGTGAACCACTGTCACTCTTTGCTATGTAATGTTGTTCTGGAAATCAGATTGTTGAATTCCAGTTTTCCTTGAGAGCGGTCCTGTGTGTCGGCAGCCGGAGATGGGAGCAGAGCTCTTCAGTGTGAGAAAGTAACCACTCTCACGGGTGCAGTCACATTGCTCCTCGGGAGGACGCTGCAGTCAAGGTGCAGCTTCAAGAAGAAGGTGCAGTCCTTCTTCTGCAAACTCCAGAGTGTTGCCTGTGTTGGTGTCACACCTGCCACACGTGTGCCACGTCTGAGCCCACTTCATTGTACCTGGTACCACACAGCAGGGCCTTATGAGACAGTGTGAGCAACTGAATTCTAGAGACTCTATCCCTGGCAGTCCCTCTGAAGGATGAAAGGTATAGAATACGATGGCCACTGTGCTTAACATAATTCAAATAAAAAGCTGATTAGGCTAGGAATACAGAAAAATCTCTTCTATATCAAAATATTCTTGAAATGGACGGGGGTTTTTGTGGGACCTTCGTATTGAAATACAGTAACTCGCATTTGATGTGCACGTCCTGACTCTAGGTTAGGATATGCAGCATAGTTGGGTTTAGACTTGAATAGATGCATATTTGATCATGGGCTAGTTGTTAGAATTAAACATTTTGTCTTTCATGGTCACACTTTCAGATGAAGTCCTTAAACAAGCTGTTATAAGAAAATAGGAATTTGAATGTTTGTTAAAGTTATGAATGTTTCTTCTTATGCTTTTTCTATAGTGATATAATAAATAGAGTGCTATCATTTTTTAGCTGTTTTGTGTGAGTTCACTAGAGGGCAGTGCTATGAAGGAAATGTTTGTCAGGATTAATTTCTATACTTTTTGCAGAAGACCATATATGTACTTGTTAAAACATCTCAATGATAGCATTTAAAAGCAATATCTGCTTGATCGATGGTCCTGTAAAAACAAATGGAATAGGGGGTCTTTCTGCTGGGCTATGCAAGTCCTGTCTGATAATGTCTGGAAATCACAAGGTTAATCCTTGAAAAACTTTAACTAGACAAAGTTGGTAAACTCCCTTGAGTTACAGTGGGTTGTGTAGGAAGCACCACAGGCAATGTCCCTCTTCTGCTTGATCCCTAACAAGGACTCCCTGTCCTGCTTGGGCCACGAGTTAACCATTAGGCTGCCTGCTGTAGTTGAGGTAGCAGGTACAGAGAGAAACTTAATCCATTTCTAACTGAACAGTGGTGCCCATTGGTTTCAGGTGTTTTGCAGTAGGTGTTCAAAGTTAACTTTAACTCATTTCAGCCTTTCCTAAAGACGCTTGCTATATTCATTTCACTGTTTTTTCTGTGCTGTTGACTGATACGTGTGCTTATGCCTGATCTTGGTTGCTTTTTAGGTGTTCACACCTTAATAATGCACCCTCTTCAGGTGAAGCCTTTGGTAGCTTGTGCAATTTAAAAATGTTAAATTAACAGTGCTCCAGGTAATGAGCACTCTAGTGAAACTGCACCTGTTAATTGTGATTAAAAGAAAGAAGCTCTGCACCAAGATTTCCCTCCCACCCACAGCAAAACAAACAAAAGGCCTATGGCTAATGTCTCTAAATTGCTGGGAGAAACTTCTGCCCTTGGCCTGTATCTGTAAGACTCAGAGGGTAGCAGGGAAGAAATAGTGGCTTTTTCTTGTTTATCTTGCCTTATTTTTTCTTGTGTAAGTAGAAAGCTTACAGATTAGGCACCAGAAAAATCTGGGTAAAGCATTGACGTGGGATTTATAACTAGGGGTAAATGCTAACAAAATGAATGATTGTGATGGGTGTCTAAGCAGTCTTAGAATGTAGCTGAGTTGAGGTGTTCACCGACCTTCTGCTGTGTCTTTACTGAAGATTTTTTTTGTAGTAAATCATATACTTTTAAAATAAATTTATGTAGCAAGCTGAAGGCTACTGATCACAAAGGAATTGTCTGTATTTAGCTTCTAAAACTACTTAAATTTAATATCTTGAAATTCCTATATTATACAATATTTTGATTATGACATCAAGTGGGAAAGTTAAGGTTTTGGGAAGCTAAGTGATTTGACAAAACCCCAAGGGCTGGCTTGATAAATCTTTAATGAGCTTTGCTTATATAAAGTCTTAACGTATGCTATTGTCTCTGTTACTGTGGGCTGTTGGAACAGCACGGGACACTGGAATCTGCATAGTGTGTCTGTTATGTTTTGCTCAAAGAATGAGAAGAATTGGTTGGTTTAGCCTGCAGAAGGAAGGGGAGGGGAACCAGCAGTGATGCCTTAAGCATGCTGTGTCTTATATCAGATGAAAATGTATGGTAGAAAGCTTGAGTATGTCTGTTTCCCCCTTATTTTAGGCTTATGGTATGTCAGCTTTGCCTCTGAACTTGATCAAGGGAACTACCAGTGCAGCTTATGAACGTTTGGAGAACACTGAAGATATTGAGGAAGTGGAGCAACATTTATTGAGGATTAAATCAAAGGTAATACCTCTACTGTTCTCACTTTCTTGATGATTTTCTTGCTTGCTCACTTGCTTATGGTCATGCTGTAGAGTTTTTGTTCCGGAAAGTAGTGTGTGCTACTCAATTTACAGCAGAGTGCAATGATAGGTACCTTCTCAGTATTTAGAGGCTCAGAATTAAAGTACATTATTAAGGCCAACAGTTATCTGGTACCCTCAACTAATTCTTGGGGTAATGGTACCACTTGTTTGGATTTATGTAAGGTCATTTTTTGGAGCAGCAAGTTATCTTGCTTTTGCAAATACAAGAAACATAGCTGAGTATCTGTAGTGGGATGCTGGAAAGAAAATACAGATGCCTAGCTTAATATATTGGAATCGTGGAATTTAATTGGAAGAGAGCTCTGGAAGTTATCAGGTTCAACCCTCTACACAAAGCAAAGACCCTTTTCAGATTAGATCAGGTTATTCAGATCACATCTGGGTGCCATGGAGCCTTCCCACCCATCCTTCCTGCGAAGAGTGCTTTCTACCACCTAATAGGAAACCCCTTGTAGCTTCTGACTTTTTGCACTTCAACCTCTTGCCTTTGCATAGAAACATGTGAGTTCTATGCTGCAAAGTCTTTGAAGTTGTAACTCATTAAACTAGATGTCAAGTCTATTTTCTTGATTCAGTGTCCTTGATTTCTTGCACTGTTTTCTGGTACCCAGTGCAGAGATGGTCGGCCTCTGTCGTCAAGGGATAGACGGGCCATGCAACAGCTAGAGGAGAGGCTAAGGACGCTTCGGAGAAGAGAGAGGCACCTGGAGTCTATTGAGAAAAGCTGGTGGACAAAGTTCTGTGAAGCTATCCGACCTCTAAAGGTAAAATTTTTTCTTACTCCTTGAAAAGTAAATTGGAATAACTTCTATTCTTGCAATAGAAATTGTAGGTCAAGTTTATCAGTTACCATCTTGAATATCAACTACTTATTTTTTTTTAATTATTGTACTACAGAATGACAGTCCTATAGCAAGCTCTGAGCTCTTGGAAAACCTTTTTCTTCACTTAAAATATGATTAAGACTGAAAAGGAGCAAGTCCTAGCTGATCTACTGTAGTGTCACTACCAGGGGAAATCTGAATATCTTCTCAGTTGTGAAAAGGGGAAGAAGAAAATGGAGAATTCTGTAGCTGTCAGGCAGCTGAAGTTAATCTAAAGTACATGTAGCCAGAATAAGTGAGCGGCACTTTGAGAATATATGCATTTGGAATGATCATCTTGCCAAGTAATTAGTTGATTAATAGTAAGGGAGTATTCTTTTAGCTTTTTGGAGGGATTAATTGATGATTTTGGAAGTTAATTTTTGAGCTTTTTGAAGAAGTACCATTTAAGTTTGTGGATTGTGTGGTCAATCCTACTCAGAATAAACTTAGTCCTAAATTCCATAATTATTTTAGTAACACTTTGGAGCTATCCATAGAAGAAAACTTGACTGAGATCTGGGAGCAGGGATAGGAGGCAAAGAGCCCTCCGAATAACTCAAATGATGATGTAGAGGTCAGGTGAAAGTTTAGGAAGCTGAAGGGAAGTACCAGAGAAAACAATGGAAGCAGAACATAAATAATATCAGCAAAGGCTTACTAACTTCTGACTTGATCTTGTGCAGTAGCAGTGGAAAAAATACACTAAGCAGTTGAATATTTCTAAATTATTTTGCCTGATTTATGAAAGTGAAATGCAATTCAGCTTTTTGCTATGACCTAGAAGTAGCTGCCATTTCTACTATATTGACACTTTTGTCTTGGTTTTTGTTTAGCCATGTCTTTTAATCACATATGTTCAAATGTAAAAAAAAAAATAAAAAAGTAAACCAGTTCTTGCTGTCTTCTGCTTTTGCTGTTTCCTTGCCTGTGTGGAGGCTTTCTATTAAAATCCTGAAGGACCTTATCTCAGGCAGCTCTGCCCGTTGTATTGGTAGGTGTTATTTCAGTTTACTGTTTCTGTAACCTCTTGCATAGAACCACGATCCATTGGCTTTGGCAGTTCTGTGTGCTTGCTTGCACAACACCCTGCAGACCAGAAGCCCCAGGCAGACCCACAGAGGTGATCAGTGATGCCAGTGTAAGGCAGGAACTCGGAACCCTGTTCTGCAGCAGATGCTTGAGTGCAGGTGGTTGGTTGTGGCTGAGGGGTAGGAGGAGATGGCCAGGCAATGGATCTGTTCCAACTGAGCTGGAGGTATGGCTGCATTGAGGTCCTGCTTCCCAAAGGACTAGGGGGTAAGAAATGAGATTGTCTTGCTTTAAAAGATAGACTTCTCATGTAGATCAAGGGTTGGTCTTTTTTTTTTTTTCTTTTTTGATAGTGACCTTACTGAATTCCTCTGTGTGGTGTTTGGCTGGAGCCCAGGCTCTGCAGAAGGAAAGCTTTGCAGCATCAGTTGGTCAGCAGGCCTGCTGCGAGAACAACAGGTTTTGATGAAGTGCTGTCGTTTCAAGTTGAACGTCTACTCATGTTCTCAGGGGCTTGCATTCCTTCTCACTTGTGCTGTAACATAATGCAAAATTATTGTGGAACTTTTCAAGTGTACCTAGAATCTTTGAAGATATTAGAAGTGGTCTGAAGCCAGTAAACAGCAGTACAGTAGTGTCCCAATAAAACTGTGGATGTCACTTTGCTACAAGTGGCAATTAAAAGGCAAGATGAGTGTCTAGCTCTGGCTGCAGTGTTTTTCTAGCTTCACTTAGGCTTCACGTGGGGAGGAAGGGAAAGGAAGTACTTCTTTGTTCCCTTCCCCAGGTACCAAATGATACCCAGCTGGAGGCATGCTTTTAATTGAAGTCAGGTTGATAGCACTTGAAAAGGCTCAGCTGGGCTGTGTAAGATGCAAGCTCAACTACTGGTGTGAGTGTTGGTATTCTCCTCATCACTGGCCAGGGGATGGTTAATGGACTAGGAATAAAGTGTCCATTGGTCTGAAATCAGTTGGGGTACAAGGAAAATGTAGATAAGAACAGAAGGATCCTTTCTGCGAAAGGCCTGAGTGAACTGACACTCTGAAATTGTGTAAATGTAGGTTGATGTTAATTGCAGATAATTCATGGTTCAGGAGTCTTAGTTCATCCAGTCTTTTCACAGTGCTATTAAGGTAGAAGGAAGGTCTTTAAATACAAGATTGAAAATGTTAGTATTAATGGGACAGGAGTTGAAGTTGAATTAGGAAAATGAGTGCTTTTTCAACTGCTGATCTACATCTAAGAGTGTTACCTTGAAACTTTGAAAGACAGACATATTTTAGAGGAGAGATGGATGCCTTTTTACTGGCCATAGTTGGCAGAAGGTAATCAAGAGTCTGAAGCCTGCATTACTTAGTCTTAATTGTTTTTAAATGTCTATTTCCTGTATGGCTAATATCTAGTGGGATTTTGCTGTGGTGAGCTAAAATCTTAGTATACCTAAGTATCATACACTTAGGTATGTAGAAATGCACAAGTTAATACATACTTTGATAATAATCTGTAAATCTCTACCTAACGAGGCCTACCCAATTTGAGTTGGTTTATAAGTGATGTTTTAATAGTTGAGTTTGCAGACAGAAGCTTATCTTCAGACTTTAATGAGCAACAGCATTATAACTGAATATCTTCAATGAGCAGCTGTAATAAAGTTCTTAACCTTTTCAAACTGGCTGTGTGCCAAATTTCAAGCTTAGTAAAATAATGTAAGAGTAGCTATGAAACTCTCATTCATGCAAAAGACCACGCATTATGTTCCTGCACATAAAATTTGGAAATAAGTTAAAGTTGTCTTGGGTTTAGCAATCTGAAAAAACATTTTTTCAGTGGTGCCCAGTGACAGGACAAGAGGAAATGGGCACAAACTTGAATGTAGGAAGTTCCATCTAAACATGAGAAGGAACTTCTTACTTTGAGGATGGCAGAGCACTGGAACA
>JAOXNG010000021.1:91837712-91852046 GCA_028566535.1 Scolopax minor
GGTGAATGTCAATGGATGGATGGATGGATGGATGGATGGATGGATGGATGGATGGAGCCCCCTCTCATCTCTGCATCTATCATCACGTAGGGAGTCCTGACTCAGTTTGCACTTGCATACACCAGAATGCCAAACGTCTCATCAGCGCTCTACCAACAGCAAAGCTCAGACACGGAGCAGAACCTGCAGCATCTCACTTATGGAGAAGAAACTTTGTCTTAATGAGAAGCGGTCAACCATTAGGCAAATACACCGGGTTTCAGCTTGTTCTTAGTATTTCTCACTACGAAATAGATCAGAAAATAAAAACGCCCAGCCCTTTCTGGTCAGGGCAGCACAAGCTCTAGAGGCACTGACCGTTGACCGCAGCGTGGTACATAGACACCCAGGCTAATGCTAAACCTGAACCACCCGGATTATTAACAGCAGCACAACTGGGTCAGAATGCAGACCAATTTGCCATGCTGCCTGGATAAGTTTGCACCCTACCCTAAGCTGTCTGCAGCTGTAAGTAGACCAGTATTGGACAGGAGTGAGGTCATCTAACACTTATGCAAATAATCTCTGCGCTATAGTTATTGAAATACCAAGATACTCTATATTTTATCATGCTTAGGTTGATCGAGGAGGAAGCTAAGGCTTCTATCTGGATTCGGAGACCTGAATCCTGGTTTGGTCTCAAAAATTAGAATTCATGTATCACACACTCTGCTTTAGAGATGCTGATCATGCTGCATGAAATCCTTAAAAAAATGTGCAGATTTTTGTTGTATCTTTATGTAAAGGGAAAACAAAGCCCTTTTAGATTAGAACTTGATAGAAAGCAAGAGAGACGTTTTTGGTGCGCTCTCTGGTCCCAGTGGTGTGGTGTTAGAGGCTTCGTGGCCAGCCTGGCCTCCTCCTGCAGCTGCCTCTTGATAAAGGTCCAGTTCTGCTTGATGTTTGCGATACTGAGTACTACATCTTCTGACTTCCAGGCACCTAAACCATTTAATGAACTTGATACCAGGTCGGTAAGTAGTTATTTTGCTTTTGCATTGAAACATTAGCTTAGAGAAGTCTGCACTCTGCATGAGATGCTCAGTCAAAGTAGGCAAAGTCAGGCTTCTTTTCATGAGCTAAGTACCTTATTATGGCCTGGAGAAAGGATTTACAAACTTTCCTGAAGGCTGGTCCTAAGATTGGTCCCAAGTACTTTTCTCTGAGCAGATAAATGATGACCTGGGGAGTTGGACCAGATGATCTCCAGAGGTCCCTTCCAACTGCATGTCACTCTGTGATTCTGTGATCTCCTACCAGTGCTCTGGGTCAAGATCTCGCCAACAAGACTCTATTCTGGTCTTTTTCTTCCTAAGCAGATTGGTGGTCGTGCTTTCTTCCTCTCTAACAGCTCTTCAGCTATTAGGCTGCAGCATATTCAATTCCATACAACAGGAATTAAAATAGTTGTGGAATTTTTTTTTCCTAGAAATAAGGCAACCAAAGATTTGAGATATATCTTCCTCTTCTCCCTGTCACACCCCAAGCTACGCTGGAGATGAGGAGAGATTTTGAAGATCTGCTTTTGGGTCTAAGCCTGGAAAGGGGGATATTGTATTTCTATTTCTAATTATTTAACTATATTTTCAACATAAACATGCTCTGCTCGTGATTGATAATATGACACACACTCATTTTTTTTTGTCTAAAATACTTCAGGATTTTTTATCTTTAAGGTCTTTCTTGTTATACAGCAACAAGACCATGCAAAAGCAGTAATGATTCGGAATCAACATTTTCTTTGGGTGCTGTGCCTTGAAACTTAACTAACTTAACTTATTTTCCATTGTTTGTCTTTCTGCAATGAGACAAAAATTCTTATAAAACAAAACAATTGTGATAGTATTTGGACAAGTCCAATTTATATGGTACATTGTCACAAAAGAATACCTAAGGAAAAGCAGAATGTCTGTACAAATCTGCTAATACTCTTCAGAAACTCTTTGCAGGAGCTAGAGCAACAGGCTATGAAAACTTCAAATACATATTCAGTATGTGTGTTTTTAAATAAAATTTTATAAATATGCAAATTTAAGATAAACAAATACAGAACAAAATGCACTAAGAAACTGATATGTAGACAAAGGTTTATTTACACCATACAACATTTTAAATATTTTATACACAGCTGCAGCAGGGAAAGCTGCTCTGAGCTTTCCAGAGAAAACTGCAATAATAAAGGTGTGAAATATATTATTCATATAAAAGAGAGATTATTACTTTATTGCATTTAAAGCAATGAAGAATGTAGCTCAACAGACATTCATTTAATGACAAAAACTTTGCTTTTATATTATAAAGTAAAAAGTGTAGTAATGGCCAAACAGACTGTTATAAACCTTAAAAACTGCATAAATATATACATTGTGCTTCATGGTGAAGTTTTTTGAAAACTAAACCAAATGAAGCTGTTACAACATGAGTCGTTGCTTGAGGTTTATCTATAAAGATTACCTTACAAATCCATTCCACGGGTACTTACAACACACGATGGTAAGAATTGTACACCTGGTTCTCCACTAGCTGCACCAGTGGGAATATACTGTACGAAAAAGCCACTGACATTTGGCACAGGAAGAGCCTGACATAACGTAGTCACAATGCTCGGGCAGGAGCGTCAGGATTCCCAGAGTCTCTTTATCGTCAGTGCAATGAACTATATTGGGTTTCTTTTTGATCTGTTCAGTTTGTTTTCGCTTCTGTTAAACTTCTGTTTGAAAGTCACCTTCTTGCACATCTAAAGGCAAGTTCAGACACTTCTCCCATTCTGCTGGTCTGAGTTCTAAAGCATCTTTTGTCTCTGTGTCTAATACATTTATAGTTGTATAGTGTTGGTAGTCGCCTGTGGTTTTGTAACTGTCCCATGGAGCCTTGTTCGGTGCTGAGTTCTCCTGAAGACCAGAAAAGAAAGAAGAATTAAAAAGGAGGACGAATTAAAGTGTTGTCTGTTAATAAGGCTGATTGCTAATGTGCTCTCATGAGGCAGAGAAACCAGAGGGTGGAGATGGCTTTGCAGGGAGCCGGGCTGGCAGGTTCTTTCTCCGAGCACAATCAACACTCCGACAGGCTCCTCACCCGAGCCCTTTCTTTCACAAGAACCAACGACCATGAGGAATGGCCAAGTGATCCAGTACCAATAGCCATCTTTTACACAGCGAGCGTGCGGAAACACTGCGGCAAGGGAAGGTAACTGAGAAGGGCTTGGAACACGGAGTGGTTTCAAAGAGAGACTGCCAGCTGGATTTTAAATTGAGGCAGGTGCATGAGAGAAACACCAACACCTAGTCCTTGAAATTGCTGTGAGAGCTACCTCGCTGTACGGGCTCATGAGCTCACGTGTATTAGGATTCACAGGCTGAAAGCTGGTTACTTTCTACCGGCTGAATTTTTTTGGAATGCTGAGTTTTATAGGGTAAAAAGACATTATGGACTAAGACCAATTTAATCGGTGACTTCTGCTGTAACGTTGGCTGGGACGTAGTTGCCAAAACCTAACATTTTTACATCATTTCAGGTGCCTTTGGATTTTCTGCCTGATCTCCAAATACTTGAGAGGTCCTGTGTCATCACTGCCTGTACCATGACAGGTAAGTCATGGTACTAAGACTAAGGCACCTGGGACTCTCTAAAATAGCCTGAGATGCCTATATTTAGTACCTGGATCACTCTCTGACTGTCTCACAGATAGACCATTCCTCTAGGCAGCTTTTATAGCAGACCTTTCGAAAACATAAAGCCAATGCAAACAGAGTCAGCGCAACTCTTCCACTGAGATTCCCTTTGAGATTTTTAATTAATTCAAGCTTTACGCAGACAGAAAAATCTCAAACAGGGAGGTGAATGCAAACTTTACATGTCAGCAAATCTCAGAAGGGGGAGAGAGTGACAGCTAGGTGCAAAATATCACATATCACAACTAAAGATTCATCAAAGAATCAGGGCCAAATTTATGCTGGATTAAGATGATGTAAATGACGCAAATCCATTGGCCTCACATCTGCTTAATACCTCTTCTTCATGTCTGAGAGCAGGTCTTCTGAAAAAGTTATAGAATATAATGACTCTATCCATTTAACATACAATTTTCATATATAAAATTATATATAAAATTATTACTAATCATAATATTACTGCTAACAAATATGTCACACTAAATTAGCTGTTTTAATTAGGCAGAAACAACTATTATCAGATGTAGTCAGGGTGTTATGCTGGTTTGTATGAGTGTGTATGTATAAATTTGAATTACGATGATAACAGAGTCTACTCAGGATAATTTAATTTTTGCTTTTCCCATGGTAAATACTTATAAACCTATTATGGAAAAGACATAGCATTACAGAGACCCTGTGTGCTTTCTGGACCGTCTCATGTATAGGTGAATGTAGCTGGGCTTGTTTGTAGTAACTAATTTAATATCTGTTTCCCTAGCTCGAGGAAAAGCCATGTTGGCCAAATTATATTAGTGAGTTGTTTTCTCTGTATAAAGTCCTTTAAACTTTCTAGGCAGACACAGATTTGAAATGTGTTCCCTACAGTTCCATTTCTTGTTATCTATAATGATGTCAGTGAGCTAGTTATGTTCTAGTTGTAAAACCTAATTAGTCTTGTCATAGGTTAGATTACTATGACAACAGAAAATATCTTCTGTTCTAATTTCTGAGGCTATCTAAAGGTAACGCAGATTGAGATGTTCTCAGAAAATACAGTGAATTCAAAGGACTCTTGTTTCTTTGTTGTTAAGGATCCATCATATTTTAAACATCTACGAAGGAAAACTTACCATACTGCCTGATTTTGGTATATCCCGAAATCTGTCCAGCGTCTGAAATTTCTGATTTAACTCTTGAAACAATTCCATGTGTCTCTTTCTTGTATGCATGACCTTCTGCAAAATGGAACATAATTGCTTATATTTATAATTGAATCTGGGCTTTCTTTTTTTGTGTTGTTGTTTTTCAGAGAAGCATTATTTTCCTCAATGTAACAAGTAAATTGAATTTGGCAGGGCTATCTTTTCCCTATACACTCAACCAATGGAAGTGAATTGCCTTCTCTCTGCTCTTTAATGTTCTTCTTGAATACAAGAGCCGGGTTTTACTCCTCATTTATTGAGTTGCTGAAATTAAGGGACACTGTTTTTGTGCTAGTCTAAAAGTATTTTGACCATGAGGGTGTTTCTTAGAAGGATATTTCTCTTGTATGCTAGGAATATTTTCTAGAATTTCTGCATGGCTTTCAGCATGGATGCTAATATTTTAATTTCTATAGGAATGCAACAGCAGTTTATAATGGTCCCTATTGGAGTAATTATTTTGAGAAGACTAAGCTCAGAGATCTTGGCCCAAAACGGGCAAGGAGGAGACTCTTGGTCACATATCTGCCTTGGCAGCTACATGGAGAGTGAAGCCTGTTTTCAAGCCTAGACTGTCAAGGCTACCATCTGCCTTGTTTCCAGACAAGTCCAAGCTCAGGTATGGATTCGGACTGGCCCCTGAAGCCAAGCCGAAGGTGCTTACTCTTCAACCAGTCTCATGGTTCTGTGTGGTGGGGACAGGAGGGACTGGGTGTGCTTCACCTCAGTCCGTCAGCAGATGGGCTCGGCTTGGCTTTGTCTTAAGCTTCTCTAACTGCTTGTCCTTGAGCTGCAGCCACAGCGACAGCCATTAGTGTTGCTAGAAAGGGGCAGGACAGCAGCCCCAGGGATTGCCAAGACAGATTTCCCCTGGCGTTGTGTTTGACAAAGCCCATAAACTCCAGATCGCGGTGCCCGCGTGTGGCCCTGCCCAGCAAGGCCCCTCGGCCTAGCCTGGGTTAGGGCCTCTTAAAATGGAGTGGCAGCACCACTTAAAATGGAGTGGCACCTAAATACAGCTTTACCAATACCAGCTTTAGGCCGTATCTTTCATCCGTGTCCCGTGTTTATAAATGTCATGAAACGTGGCTGCTCTCTCTTTCATGCATTTCTACTGCTCTGCTGTAATAACCACACCATCCCGGAGCCTGAGAGCTTGTTTCACTTCTGAGGACAGGAAATTGGCCACATTATTCACAAAGGAGACAAGTGAGATACAGCAAGCAATTAAAGACCTATTAACTTAACAGAAGTTCTGGGTGAATAAGGGAAACAATTCTTCAGAATTTCGTGAGGAACTCTTTGCAAAATGTAATTTAACTAGAGTTAGCTGATCTAAATTTATGAGGGGAGTTTCACTCAAGTGACTACCTCGGGATGCTTTTAAGCTACTGCTGGTATATTAGACAGCAATATGTAGCAAATTTCATATACATAGAATTTAAAAAAGAAAGGTTCTGCCTCAAAGACTATTACTGGCTGAAAGAAGGAGACATGCTCACAGGAATAAAAAAAGATTCAGTAGGTTAAAATACTGGATCTAAAGCAGGAAATAGCCTATGACTGTGAAACCAGTATCTCCAGTTGGAAACTTTTTAATAGAAGGTTGGGAATACAAAGAATGTTACTTTTTGATATTTTCCTGAATTGCGTGCCCAAGAATTTGTTATATAGCAAATATGAATAATGCAAATGTCTTACTCAGTTCATTACATTATTCCTGAGGAGAAGCAGGTGGGAGGAGAAATTAAACACTTGCAGTGGGAAGTCTGCTAGAAAAAAGGCTTTACATTTTATACTTAACAGCAGAATGACTGGTATGCACATGTACTTATGGATCTTTTCATTGCTTTGTGCTTCCCTGGCTTCCATTCCATAATTCCTACCCACTGACAGCTGCCCCTCCCCACTGCTTACATAGAACAATCTGAACCGAAGTTGCAGGAACTTAAATTTCCAACTTTAGCTCCTCTTTTCTAGACTTCTTTTAAATTCCTTGTTAGAAAGCACCATCTTATCTCCTTTCTATAAAATGTGCTCTGGTGGGTAACTCTGTTATGAGAAAGTAACCCACCAAGTATTAGTGGGGGTTTAATCTGTTTTCTCTTTTAAATGGGCAAAGAGAATAGCACAGCTTTGTCAGTCTTAGAAATACATATATTTTATCAACACAGAGCTGGAGATCTTGACCAGTATATACCAGGATGATTGAAGTAGCAGGACAAACACAGGATGGGAAAGGAGCTTCTCATGCTGCATTTTGAAAGCACACCTTCTTTAGGTACAGCTGTGGATTTGCCCATTAAATGGCACTTCTCCTCCAGAAGCACCCGAGGTGGCCACCAGGCTACAGACACACGTCTGGTTGTCTTTCCTGCAGGCTCCACAACTCTGGTGCCCTTAACCCTAAGGGGGGTCAGGCAGCACTGACACCCTGCCACATTTCCACCCCCACTCACAAGTAACATCCAGTGCCTGTTTTGAAAAGACTAAGCCTTACTCTGGTGAGAGTCTCCTCTCAGAAGAGGTTTCAGAGTGCGGAGGGCTATGGTCAGGGTGGGAAGGGCTTCAAACAGAACTCCTCACCCAGCTCCCTTTTTAATTTATGACAGGATTTCAGCTGAACTCTAGCTCAAGCACAAATATTCTTATGAAGAGTTGTGGTCAATCTTATGGATCATAGTAATAATAACATCAACAACAACAATAATGTCATTCAATTTGCCTTGGAGACTTTGTATATTCTCACAGGTAAAAAAGCTCTCTCTCAAATATTGTACAAAACAGCTAAGTGAAAAGAGCAGATGGGGGAATGCCTTTCCAGCCCTATAATGGAAACCTGCTGTGTTTTCAAGATGTTATAGGTATGATCAATTGCCAAACTGAGGAACAAGAAAGGATTTTTCCCTGCAGGCATATTTTTTTTCACCTTTGTCTTCAAGAAAATGATTTTAGACTTTTGTGCGCATTTTCAATGTTATTATAATAAATAGCTATTGCACATACAATTCTGAAAGAATGCAGATCCAGCAATTATTGATCAATTTAGCATTATTGCTGGTGAGACTCTACCACACCGTGGAAAGAAAATAGTGTGGAAAGTGTGGTATTCACACTTGCCCTGTGTTCCCTTGCTCTCTCACCCTCCGAGGCAATGCTAAAAAAGGGACACAGAAAACTTGAATCCTGGGAAGCAGGGTAATAAGGCACTTTTCTGAATTATTTGGCATAAATGTTACTACTACTCATAAAAAAGTGAGAGAGGGGTGGATGGTGGAGGAAAACCAAGAGTCAGACCCTCCCATAGAATTTAATGGTAATTGTGATCTTGAATCCTGAAATGCATGTCAATAATACTGTTTAACTCTCCTGTATGTTTTTGAAAGTCTCGGCACACACCTATTATAAAGTCCTCCTGGGAGTTTCCACAGCATCTGTATTTCTGTTCAACATAATTAGAATTAATTTTATTTGATCTGACAGCTAAGTATTAGAGCTGAGCCTTCACGAAAAAACTACCTGTTCCAGCCTCAGGGAAAAGCAGAACATAATGACCAGGGTTGGAGGGCACCTCGCTGGGGTTTACTGCAGCCAGCAGCAGCAACGATCCAGAACTCCCGAAGCTATGAATTTTGGTCATGTTTTGGATACCTGAATGCATAAATGAGTCTAAAATAATCCTTGGCAATAGCAAGAAAAGAGCTGTAAAGCTGTTGTACATTGACTTTTCATTTTAGCAAACTTCAAAGTTCAAATAGTCAACGTTTTGCAAAATCTAACAGGGGACAGTATATTATTTAGCAGTAATACTTTCTGCCTACAGATTAAACCCAGTATGTTAGAGTCTGCTGCTTTTTTCTGTGTAATGGGATAATCTGTGAATGTAATGGTGAAGTATTAAAAAGGGGAAATAAGATACAGGTGGCCCAGTGCTTGAAAGATTTCTCTCTAAGATCTATGATATGGGCTGGCCAGTTTGGATATCATCATTTTCTCTCCCTTTCCTTTGGAGACATAAGTTTTCTGTAACACTACTAAAAGTCACAAGACTTTTATAGTCCATTGCAAAGGTCCTTGAATCTATACCTGTATTTCTACATGTACTGGAGATAACAGGGACAGAGACTATTTTATGGCATTGAGAATAACCACAGTCTACCTGTGCTCATACTACAGAGCAGTTGGCTTTGAGTCTGAACTGTGGCCCTCAAAAAAACATTGCTCATCATGCATTTCTTTGTTGTTACTTCAAATTGTCTATATCAAGGTGAGCGTTGCACTGCAGCCCACTAGCCCAATTTTTTTGCTTTTAAACAATGAAACTGTGACTCTACTGTAGTAAGTCAAATATATCCAAGAGTATTCTCTGGCACCATCTACCATGGAATGTTCTCCATGAATTCTACAAAATTCTTTTAGTCTCCGAAATAAGAAGTCTAAAACCAAATTGCCTATTGTGCATGGTATGTAGGTTGCACTGGTTCCCTAAGGACATTTCAGGAACAGTTTGGAGAGACAAGGGTGATCCAGACTAGAATAGTAAAGATCACCCTAAAAATTCATCCATATGAAAAGTGGCATTTTGGCACCCAGGAATATTCCCCCAAATGTCTTGAGTAAGATAGACAGAGCCTGAGGGTTTGTCCTGTGTGGATATAGGTATGTGTGAGAGGTTGAAGGTGTAGAGACTGCCGGGATAGTGTTAGAAGGAAAAGGATGGAAGGAGCCAAGATGGACAGAGTCCATGCGTATTTAGCATTTGTCACCCTCAGAGCCACATCCATAGCATCTGTTATCCCCAGAACTGTGGAAAGATATCCTCTCAGAGAGTGCCACTGGTCACAGACGAGGCAGAGAAAGTGCTAAACATTTAAGTAGTATGATCACTCACTCTAGCGTGACCTCACCTCCAAGCTGTATTCTATTTTGCAGCCATGCTGGTTTGAAATAACAGAATAGCAGTGTTTTTTGGCCACACAACACCATCTCAATTCCCTCCATCAGTATGCCTTGCTGAGTGAAGGAATCTGGGTGGCTATTTGAACACTTTATGGCTTTTTTACTTTGCTTTACCTCAGACAAACCTCTTGCACACGCTGTGTGCAAGAACACAAACAAGCCCATAGGGTTAATTAGAGGAATGATAAATTAGAGGGGTGAGATGGGGGTGGTCTCGGTCAGTACTTCTAAAACACAGCAGTAACTGGTACAGTTTCGCTGGCCCTCTCACTCCCTCAGCAGTCACTCCCAATAACCCCAGTCCTTCCCCTTTTACAAACAAATACCTTTTCCTGCATTATAATCATTATTCTAAAAGTATTAGGCCATGGAGCAACAATACTGCAAACCAGGCAAGAAGAAGGTGTAAGCATCTCAAACACACTATGTGAGTCAAAAGGAAATACATGATGGGAGGTCTGACTCCGGAGAGCAGAATGGGCACGGCACTGGTGGCGTTTATTTGGTGTTGGATTATACTCTCCTGAGAGGTAAGAAGAATGTTTTACTATCTGTTGCCCCAGAGAATGTTCTCATTGTGAATGGCATGATATTCCTATCTTTCAATAAAGAACAGTTAATTTCAGAATTCTTTATATCACTATAATTATAAAACTCCTGTTCATATTGCTTGCATTCAATTTTAGAATCATTTGCTCATCAGAATTTAGTGTTGATTCATAGAATCGTTTGCTCATCAGAATTTATTGTTGATTCATTTTTTTTTCTTTCTGTCTGGTCATTTATACTAAAGCATATTTGGGATAATATTTTCGTTTTATTTTCCTTCCAATGAACTTTTGTCTGGTGCTTTGTTTGAGACGTTCCATGACTGCTTAAGGTAGCTATAGTCTATGGGGAAAACACTGTAAGAGATTAAGGCATGATGTACAACTACCAGGAAACCACAATTGGACACAGAGGGTCAGCATTTCAGCAAAAGCAGGTCTCCAAACCAACCCCTTCTCTCATCACAATTCTATGTCCACTGCCATGGTTGCATTTTATTAGTTCTCCCTCTTTCTTTTCTGTGGACTAAAATCTGAATTAAGTACAATCGCTGTGCTCACAACCCAAATAATAATATAAAAAAGCTTTTGTTTGCACACGTAAACAGAAAGGGTGATTTTTAAAGTTATAGTCGATATGTACTGATTGTCAGATGTTAAGGTTTATCCCGAGATCTGAGCTTCCATGCAAATATTATGATTGTTCAACTTTTCTGGAGACACAGAATGAATTATATCAAACTATTAACATGCACAAACAGGCAACCTATGCAAGCCCCCACAAATCCTTAAATTATTAACATCCATTTGATAACTAACTCCTGTCTTGCTTCTGGTAGAGAGTAGAGAAAAAAACCCTCAAATAAACAAAACTCTAAGAGAAATATACCAACTGAGATAGAACAAAATGGTCATTAACTAACACAACTGACCCTTCTCATTCAATGGGGTCTAAGTCTGAAATGATGGGTATCCAAATTAAAGAACTTTACATGAACTTCATTTTTCATATAGTCTGTGATCCATAAGCTTCGGCAACTGCAGCGCTTCATTGTTAAAAATTTAACACATTCATAATCACTATTGGGACGTGAAACTCATATGCCAGTAAATTAGTATTGAAGAAAGAGAGAGAGAACAAATGACCAAAAATCTCTTGAACAAAGCAACTTTCTGGAACAACATGGCCTGTCCTGTAGGTGTGTCATGCTTTTTCAGTAGATAGCTAGCCAGCAAAACAAAGCAACAACAACAAAAGATGAAAATGAAGAGGCAGAGAATTTAAAAACTGAAACCATGATGGTTAATATTGCAATATGACAGTTTGATCTCAGAATATTTTAGAAACAAGTTGCACCAAAGTAGTTTTAATGAATTGCTCAGCCGTTGATCATGTTCTGTATAGTACCAATTGAACAACCTTGCGACATCTCTTGTGTCAGCAGCCTAAAATGAACACATTTACTTTTAGGAAAATACTTTTAATAACCAGGAATAATTCAGTAAAACTTACTTCAAAGTCAAGGTCCGAATAACGTGATTTTCTTCTCTATTAAGCAGTAAAAAAGAAAGAAAAAAGAGGTTGCATTAACAAGGGGACTATTCACCAAATTATATTAATGAGTCTAAAAAACGTGCTTGTTTTCCTATGAGATACCTATTAGGTATTCTGTGAGAGATTTTAGATTTTATCTTGATAATTTAAGATTAAGGCATGACTTTGCATACAGTTTTTTCCGTATCATATTCTTTTATCTGAAATAAATCAGACTGCATTTCATTGGGACACATAATGTGCATGTTATTTGCATGCAATTGAACCTGCAGGTGTATAAAATGGATCTATTTCTATACTTTTTATGGTATTTGCAAATTGTCATCATATTTATACTTTTTACACAGCTATGTATCTATGATTTAGATTTGCAGAGGTAGACAGGAACTGGGTCTTTGCTATACCAAGCTTACATTGGTACAACTCCGTTGGTTTGAATGGAATAACTGAGAGCAAATCCAAGCCAAAGCCATCTCCACTTGCCATGGCTTCAGCTTGTTTGCCTGCAATGCCAATCTCGATGGAGGAAGCAATGATTTTGGTTTATGACAAATCTGATCCAAAGCATCTGATATAAAGCAGGAATGATTTACCAGTGAAGTAATCACTCATAAAATGCAACAGAATATGATTGCTTAGACATATTACAAATAACTTAGCACAGATTTTTTACAGTTTCTAAAAGAAACCAACTATAAAGTCAAATTACATCAGAAAGAAGCAGAGATGTTACAAAGAAGAGATAAAAATATCTTTTTTTCCCCTAAGTTTGGAAACTGAATGGCTTGCAATAGACTAAAGAGGTACAGAAACTGTGGTTGGAAGAGCTGAAAAAGAGCGCAGAGAACACGTGAATGGAAAGGTGAATGAACCTTTGGGAATTGCTCCTAATTTTGGCAGTGACATACAAATCAAACCCTGACTTCACTCGCCTCTATCTGCTTTAACAAACATGCAGGCTTTGGTGCAATTGAAAGAAATAATTTCACAAGTCTTTCAGTTGTAGAAAGCGGAAGGCGTTTGGTCTCTGAGACTTTGATAACACTTTGTGACATATGGTCTGGTTTTGTAGTAAAATTTTGATGCTCCGATCTCCAATGGTGTTGAAATATCACTGTAGCTCTGTCGGCACTCTCTGATGCCTAAAAATCTGGGAGGCAGTCTAAAAGGACAGACCCTAGTACAATAAAACAATCAGCACCGAGCACCTTTGGAGAAGCTACTTTTAATCAGCAAGGCTTGATTTAACCTAGCACACCTTAACAAAAGTATTTAAAAATGAATTGAACAATTTTGCAAAAACAAGTATCATGAAAATATGGAAACAGCAAAGCTCTTGGAGGTGAGAAAAATATCAGGCCATTATGCCCAAATTCCCAAAGTAGCCAAGTTCCTACTTCTCCCTCATATTAAGGGGCCTCAGTACCTTTGACATAGACCTTCATCGTTCCGTAGTACATCAGCACCTGAAGAAATCTATGCATTTCTAATGAGGAGGAATCTATTTTTAAGGTGCAATTAGAGCACATCTACCACTTTAAAGGTAGTGGTTACAAAAGAAGCAGCATGATAATGAGGTGAAGTTTACAGAATTAGCTTTGAAAAATGCTTGAAAAAGTTATTTTTAAGCTACAGTTCCATAATATACCTGTTATCATTGAATCACCTGACTGGTAACTCTAAGTGAAAACATGGAATATTTAGGAAGAAATATATAATTTGCTAGATACTGTGACTTGTAAAATTGGAGCATTTGTATTTTGCCTTAGGTCTGCTTGACCACAGTTGAAATCTTCCTGAGATAGCTGGATTATTAGATTTTGCATCCAGACAACCTTATCACTGTATGAAGACATGTCTAACAGATGGGAACACATTTAACTGCGTTCTGTCAGGAAGAGGTGACCACTGCAATTCTGCTGTTTGGTCACAGCAGTTACGACCAAACAGTTCATACTACAGGTTTATCTCTGAGAGGATTTTCCTAGGGCTTAATAAGAGCCTGTCACAAACAGCTTTATTTTAAACTTATGTAGTAAAGAACATCTGTTCTGTGCTTTTGCTTCACCTTTTTCTATGGCTCCATATGGTGAAATACAGCACAAGTGCTGTCAGAGCCCATTCTCCTAAGACATAAAAAGGATGTAACTGTCTGAACAGCAGCAGCAAAGTTCTGCGAGTTTCTCAAAAACAGTCATCTGGAATATTGTCCCTGACAACACTATGGGTCAGATCGGGTCCTCCAAGATACTACGCCATTGCCTTGAAATGATTGCAGAGTTATTTTTTGAAGCATGAAGTCATGGGGAATCTTGATTTATGCGGTCTTGAAAATCTCCAAAGAAGGGGACTCTCTCTCTTATTTTTTTTTATTCCTT
>JAOXNG010000021.1:91852938-91878281 GCA_028566535.1 Scolopax minor
CCCAGGGAGGTGGTGGAGTCTCCTTCTCTGGAGACATTCAAACCCCCCTGGACACGTTCCTGTGGGACCTGCTCTGGTGGCCCTGCTCTGGCAGGGGGTTGGACTGGATGATCTCCAGAGGTCCCTTCCAACCCCATAACATTCTGCGATGTTAATGACATTTTTTACATTGTTCCATTAGTCTCATAATGTTTTAAAATTTTTCCTAATTTTGACATCCAAAATGTGCTGATGAGGTAGTGAGTTTGACAATTTAAACGTGTGTAACGTGACACAAAAAATTGCGTTGTTTACCCCTTTGCCATTTCGTTTGACGCTCCCGCGTCGTGTGCTACGGGGGACACAAATCGCTCCCTGTTCACTGCACCTGTGTCCTGACCCGAGGAGCCCTTGCTTAAACCTTCGCTCTGGACGAGGCACACACAGAAGTTGTTAAGAAAACTTAGAAGGATATAAACACCAATGAGCAAAGCCCGTGTGAGAAAAATCCAAAAAGTAGTAATTCAAAGAAAATAGAAAAAATTTAGGAAATTTCAGAGGTGCTGTGGGAATAAAGAAAGTTTATGTAGCTATTAAATAATCTACTATGGAAATCGGTGGAAGCCTCTCTTGGCTTCAGTCTTGAAAGGGAATTTTGACTCTGTATTAGAGAAATACACTGTAGAAAATGTTTGTGCATTGATAAAAGAGAAGACCTAACAAGGCTTCTCCCACCTCTGATTTCCAGTGCTCTTTGATGTGAGTTGATAAAATCCATTTTACAGCAAGCCCTGCCCCCCCTTCATGTCCCTTCATGACAGGATCAAAGTAAAAGTCTGTGAAAACAGGTCTGCAGTAGTAATTTATTTTAAATAAATTTTACTTTGTGCCAATCATATGTAGCTTCTCTGTGTAATTCCAGATCAACTCTAAACTCTGCTCACTGAGGGACAAAAATAGAATGCTGAAGAATAATTTCCATTCACCAGCGTGCACTAATCTGCTGGCATCAGGAAAGAGCTGCTCTCCCTAAATGACTAATAAAATCCCTCTCCATCTCTGTAAAATGACAAATGCCTGGTTTTCTCCCATTCTAGTCTGCATTACAGCACCATCTGATTAATTACACGGGATTCTCCTGAAGATATATCGCATCGTGCAAAGTATAATTGAAACCAGAGATACCATATCATAGTGAGGGTTACAACCACGCTTCCCTTAATATAAAGCCTTATTATCAGCAGTTTATAATTCACTCTGAGATTAGATTTGACATGCAAGATCGTAGGCTGGAGAGGATTTTTTTCCCTGAACAAAATTAAAGGAAAATCTTTTTTGGCTCTCAGAGATACAGGAGTGGAATGGGGATAGATGGTTTTGATTTTAAACGCCTTTTATGTGTGTATAGCTGAAAAAAACCCACCTCAGTTTTTGAACAGATTATGTTGGATGTTAGTTCATAATATGAGCTAGATATAAAGCCAAATAATTTTCATGAAAAAGTGGATTAGCTGTTTAAGATTTTAAAATATGCTGGCAAATTTAGCGCATCAACACACAGAACAAAGAGATCTCAACTTAAAAATGTTCTGGGAAATTACTCTGGTTTGATGCTCACCTCTTTTTTTTTATGCATGTATGTATATAAATAGATAGTCACCTGACTATGTATTTACTCAATCAACCAAAACCACTTGTTTTGTTTTTCTGAAGGCTTTGGGGGGAAAAGTAACAATCGCCAAAGAATTGAAAATATGTTTCTTCAGGATCATTTGTAGATAAGATAGCTACCTATAATACAAAGTCTGAAATATATGCTACACCATAATGCTGACTAAAATTTTGGTTCTTTACATCTTCAGTTACTAGAATCAACCATGCCTGATTCTACCCAATTCTAATCCCACTATTGCTAAAAATAAGCAGCATCATTTTCTGAAGTCAGAGCAATCTAAAACCTGCTCACTCAAGTGAAAGGAAGAGGGGGTTGTTATAGGGCTAGACTTCATTTCACCGAGAGTCACAAAATTGGCAAGAACTGTCTCCCCAGCTTATTGAAGAATGAAATAGGGAACGGGAGGGAGAGAAATCTGAGAAATAAAATGCCTGAAAATAAACGCAATGTAGAAACATGATAAAGAGGAAATTCCTGTGTTTCTCATCTCTTTTTTTTAGTTCTCTCTTGTTTTCATTTCTCATATCATAAATCAAGATGACTTCACACTATTTTGCTTTTTGTTCTGCCTGATGGGCTAGTACTTTATTGGCAAGATTGACCATTTTAACTGCATTTGTCTTCTCTCCTTTCCTGTTCTTGATCCTCTCCTGATGCATTTATTTCATTTTTCCTAACACCTTTATTTTAAGCTTCTTCTCCATTTCTGCCATCTTTCTTTTCTTTTATTTTTTTTCACCTTGTCTGTCTTTTCTCTCCTCTGTATCTGCACCTTTCCTTTTAGTTTGAATCCCATTATCTTTAATGCATCCTTTTATTTTCTCAGCTGTAACAGATTTTTACTTCTGTAGTCCCACATCAGCTATTTGGCCAAGGAGCTCTGGAGTCGCCTTTATCTGAATGTATTAAGAGCTCTCATGAATGAATACAGAAGAATTATTTTGGTCACACCATCAACTTCCTGTCTAAAAGCTTTATGTCTTTCTCCACAGAAAGATCTCATAGCAGACACTGAGCCAGAAATATAAAGAAGGAAGATAGGAGACTGGAAAGAGAATTCTGGTCCTTGACGTGATAAATGGTTTGGGAAGTCCTTTTCTTCCTGTTATTATAAAGCAGATGCTCCTTTTTTTTTCCACTTTAATAAATTTTTCTAGTGTCTGTCTTTGCATGCCCTTCCTCTTCTAATAGTTAAATGTCTCTGTCTCTTTCAGCTCTGTTCCATTTTGGCTCACACTGCACTAACCATAGTTCCCCCGAAAGAACCCATCATTCTTCTTCTGCAAAGGTACAAGTCTCCTCATACAGTCAGGCAGCTGATATCTATTCCCTCTTGCCTTTATTTTCCACAATAAAACCAAAAGAATTTCTTATCCTGGAGAGCACAGAGCAGCTTTTTCCTCTGCATTTAAACCTCCTCACCCTTCCTTCAATCTAAATGGCTGGGAATGCACTACTTCACTTCAAAGTACCTTAATTTTAATGAGCACACCACTCCGAGTGTACATTCTCAAAACAAAAAAACACATTCCAAAAGAGTGTATCACGAGTGCTGTCTTCATTAAAATCAAAACATTTTGAGCTGAAGGAGTACACTCCAAGCCACTTTGATGCCAAGGTAGTAGAACCAGTTTTAATCCCTGCATGTAGGGCTGTGCAGGAGATCAGCCAGATGTTCAATTACTCCTCCTAAGAAACTCTGTGATGTGCTAATGTGCCTCCTGTGCCTGTGATCACACTGCTGGGTCCATACAAACAAAATAAAAAAATCACTGACTTGCACAGTGGGAATCCGCAGATCATTACATTTATACTTATTTGGGCAATACTCATACGTGAATATTATGGGATTTGCAGACTTTTGAAAGCTGAAAATAAGAAACAATTTGATTGTTCCCAAATATGTAATTTCATGAGAAAAAAATATGTAGATATAAAAACTAGAAGAAAGTCTGTGACACACTAGAAGGAGGCTTCCTACTGGGATTCATCTGACTAAATTTAGGACATCGACATCAGCATCATCATAACTACTGACTGAACTACTCATTCTGGCTTGCTCCATGGCTCCTGAAGAGAGACCTACACAAGAGGAACACCTACATTTGGACATCTAATAGTAAGGGTGAGGAAACCTCCCTGCAGAGTTAACAGTCAAAACATATGTACTTGTGTTAATACTACAATTGTGTTCCAAAACACCCATCTCCAATGATGATAATGAATATAAAGTCTAAATAAAAGAGAACATGAAAAAGACTTGATCTTTCAGCCTTCACTTTTAATAGCTTTGGGTTTGTTGCTGTTTATCTCTATATGCACTTTTAAGTATTTGAATAGACACTTATTATTCTAAGGGCTGATCATCACTTGGAATATGCAAAATACAAAAAAAGAATTGATTTAATCAACTAAGAAAGTAAAGTTGTTACTCAAAAGCTAAATTTTCCAAATATTAAATTCTTTGATTGATAATGCATACATTTCTGCAAACTCGGTCCTTGAAACATGAACCCAGTGTTTCACTAGTAAGATGGAAATGAAATTTAAAAGAATTTGTTTTATTTCAGGATGTGAAAAATCTTTGGGGCTTTATTTTCCAAAGTGTCATCTAATTCTGCCGGTTCAGTTTTATGGCCACAAAGACTAGACTCTATCATAAAAATGGAAAACGGGGGAGGAACCCAACTCCCTGTACTATGCAGAAGACACATAAGGAGGCCTCCACCACTTCTCATGGGACACCTCTGTTTCTTCAGAAAAGCAAAAGGGGAACTGCCCCTATAGAGCAGAAATCTATGTGCTTTTACGTTGGGCTTTGGGTGGGACAACAGTCTGAGCTGACAGGAGAAGAAAGCTTCCTACTGCTCAGGATCTTCTCCTTTAGGGATGGCCTAGTCGTGCTCTGTCTGGAAAGGAGTGGACAGAAAGATCTTGAGTGTCCTATTGCAGGTTTTTCTACTGCAGTGTCTGAAAAAGCCTCATCTTTTAAAAGGTCTTGAAATTTTCTAAAATTATATTGTACCTCTAAATCTTTGTAAATTATGGCATTTGTAAAATTATATTGTACTCTAAATCTTCTAAAATTATATGGCTCAGGGGTCTGGGTACTCGGGGGACACCCTGCTCCACTGCTACAGACTGAGGCAAAGAAGGCATTCAGCACCTCATCCTCCTCCTCATCCTCCTCTGTCCCCTCCCACACCCAACAGTGGCTGGAGGCTCTCCCGAGTCCTCCTCTTGCTACTAATATAGTTGTAGAAATTCTTTTTATTGTTTTTAACATCCAGGGCCAGCTTAAGTTCAAGCTGAGCTTTGGCCTTTCTAATCTTTTCCCTACATTCCTTTACTACACCTTTATAATCTTCCTGAGTGTCCTTTTTTCCAAAGGCCATAAACTCTCCTTTTTTCCCTGAGCTGTGACCCCAGCTCTGTGTTCAGCCAGGCTGGGCTTTTCCCTCGACGGTCAATTTCCTGTGCACAAGGATGGCCTGTGCCTGTGCTTTTAAGACTTTCTCCATGAAAAAAATAAAACACAATAGACAAAACAGTTCCTTTAATTTCTGATCTGCCCTAATGTCTGTTTTTTTCCTAATAAATGGAATTATGCCGGGTTAGGTTTAATGCTGTAACTTTACAGCTTTCTGGACCAAAGTACAGCTTTCTAAACCTTTCTAAACTGTTCACTAAGTATAGAAGAGACTAAATATTTTCTATCATATTTTATTATATTTTACTACATTTTCTACTACATACTTAGTCTCTTCTGAGTCTCTTCTGAAATGATATACAGAATGATGATACACATTCAGTGTCTATATCCCATCTTGGACCTAAACTTAAAATATGATGCAAATACAGTTAAAAAATTTAACTCTAAAGGAGCAGTACAATATGCTATTAGATTTTTGAGGCACATTTTCGAAAGTGGCCTCAGAAATTTGAACTCTGTGTAAGGTGGAGTAATTATTTTTACAACTTAACTAAAGTTTCCTTTTTCAGGTCTCCCAGGTGGCCTTTGTCACCAGCGGAACGAAAGAGGCAACACCAGAGAGCAATTTAGACCCGGGTGGAGTGGATGACATGGTGACAGGTATGTCTATTTCCTCAAGGAATTGCAAACCTCCCCTAGATATATCACCCAATCCCTAATCTTAACCAGGCTGGATTTGAGTGTCTGTATCTGACAAAAGTTTCTGAAAGATGGTATTGTAGGTAGGAGAGGATACTATTGGAAGGTGACTTTAGCTATCCTGCTTCTGGAGTTGCATTAAATTGGAGAAAAACTGTGCACCATGTAAGATCTATCAACTAGTATACCTGAGATGAGGGCAGGAACATCTTTAATGATGCAAACGTGCTTTGAAAACGCCTGTCTCTCTGAGCATTTAGTGGGCAAGCACTTACACTATTTTTTAGAAATAATTTTGAAAATTTGTTGCAAGGTCATACATATTCACTTTAACAACAAACAAAAAGCAGATACTATTTGATTACTTGCAAAGCTGCCCCCCCCTTCATTTTTCAATTAATTTTTTCAAATAAATTATGTATTGAAGAAATGATAGTACACACACAATATAAACAGCAAGGGAAATACTTCACTGTCACAGCTTGTAAAGACTTCTCTTGAAAAGGAACTAAGTTCTATTCTTCTGCCCAACCTCTCCACTTGATACACACACGGAACTTCAACTCCATTTTAAAAGAAATATCCCAAAGTACCCCCTATCTATGAAGTATGGGTGACAGTTCTGTGTCCAACAATTGAAAAATCAGGTAAAGTTACTGCTTTGCTCTGCAGATGGGTCCAAAAATTGTAGAGTAACAGCTAATGATTTCAAGTTTACACATACAGTAGATTTTTTTCCATCTGTAACTTCTTTCAGAGAATGAGTAGGCAGCATATTTTTCCCGTTTGTCTTTTTCTTTCCCAGCAAATGTAACATTTCATAACATTTGAAATGATGGTGAAATGTATTTCCAATTCTTAAGGAGGCCCAAGTATGAAATTAACCACATATCACTGGCAGTTTTGCATAATCCAAATAGGAGTGGTAGGATCTGACACTTGGGTCTTAAGAAACAACGAAAATGATTTTCACTTTTATCACCTTTAAATCCCAGACTGCAGTAATGACGAGAATCCCTTTTAAAGGCTTTTCAGTTCCCTGTTTCAATCTGATTAGAATCTCGTCTACCCCTCGTGAAGTCGTGCCTCCTGCACACAGCAGTTACCCCAAGGTCCACACACACACACACAGACAAACTAATCAGTAAACGCTGAGCGACTGGATGAAGAAGCCGAGATCTCCCCACCCTGGTGACAGCAGAGTGAGACCTCTATCTGAGCAATAAAATGGCAAGTTTTTCAACTGACTGTCATTTATATCTTGCAGTAATAGTTTTTCTTCTCATAGCAACACAGTATGTTCCAGTGGACTTTATCTGTTAGGTCACAAATCCTTTGCAGTCATGTGGAATATTAAACCTCCACAGTTCCATGCAGACTGGCTCTGAAACTGTAATCTTGTTTTCTATGTATAAACACCTCTGATAATACGAGAAATATGAACAGCCATGTATGATCCCGAACAATAATTTATACTGAATTAAAATATCAGTTTCACCCCTTAGACACAAGACAAAATTTATTGTCTTATCACATAATTAGAACAACCGAGCATGCAATTTGTTTATGCATCACTGACCTCTAAAGAGCTCATTGATATTGTGGATCCAGTTTCACTTCTTGATAATCCCGCAGTGTCATCCAGCTCCGAGGCAATGAAATTCTTCACTGCTGTGCGGGGCTCAAATGGCAAACTCTGCATATGTTCTTGGGTGGGAATATGCTGGTCTAAATTGATATTAAATTGGTCCATTACCGAAGGATTCATATTGAACTCTGGATTAACTTTGTAGTGTAGCAGCCTTTCATGAGGCAACGTATCCATGCCTATATTCATTTTGTTCTCATCTTTCAGTGATGGCTGGGCATTTACTGAGCCCCTAGGCATGACTATGTAGTCGCTTTCTATCATCCGCTCTTGAGGGTGGACTATGTCCATATCTGCACCTCTCAAATTATCATCAGTGCATAAATACACAGTCCTCCTCAACTCACTGTTGTCTTTTTTCAAGCACTGATTGGCCAGTTCACTCATACTCATGGGCATGTGGAGACCTGTTGGTTGCTGGATGATGACTTTGGAGATGATGTTTCCAGGCAAGGTAGAATAGCTCATTCCTTCAGGGTTTGGTCCCTTCTCCTCCTCTTCATCGTTTAGTGAAATTCTAGAAAGCGTTCCTGTTATAGTAGCTGCTCTGCAAGGTCCGATGTCTTTGTGCAGAACTGTGGGTCAGAGAACAGAATTCTTAAAACATGGAACCATGTCTGCCTAATGCTGTTTATTCTAGTGGTTTTATTTAGCAGCATGCCCTCTAACAATGTATCTTCTTAACTCTTTTTTTCTATCCATTTAATAACTTTTATTCTATAAATTTTGGGTTAGGAACGTTTGGGTTTGGTTTTTTGTTTTGGTTTGGTTTTTTTAATCAGTATCTCTTAATCTACTGTATATAACTGACACAGATCTCTGTGCTGCAGCCATTTATATAAATTAAAAGCACTCCTTTATTTATTCCTACTGCCTTACATAGATCTTAGGTGACCTACAGCTTTAGCGAAAGCCTGCCATGTGGAACTCAATTAAGGGTTTTCAAAAAAAACCACCATGACATCTGTACTGCCATTATTGACTCCACATAAACTCCTGGAAAATATCAAACAGATTGTATGGCAGAATCATTTTGTCAGTCCATCATAATGACCCGCCATAGGATTACAACTATCAATTGTGTTCCTGAGAGCCTAAATTTACACTGGCTTCTAAATCTTCAGTGTTAACTATTTTTTAAATAAGAATGACAAAAAAGGCAACCACATTGGGAATAAATTCCGTTGGTATCAGAAAGGGACTTTTTGCTGCATCTGAAAAGGCTATAAAGGATATAAACATGGCTCATAATGCAGTAATATCCACTTTTGGTGCAGGCCTAGGCCTTCCTGCTCAAACTTGTAGCAACACCCAGCACTGTTTTTGTTGGCTTAAGCTCCACATGTAAAAGCCTGCCAAAGAATACAAAATTTTAAGGAACACTGAAGGATGCATTCAAAAGGAAAACATCTATTCAGTTGCAACCACTGATCTTAAAAAAAAAAAAAAATATGTAACAGTATTTGTAATGAAAAGGGACAGCTAGTAAGAAAAAAATATATATTAAAATCAATTACTATGCTTATTCCAGCTGGGTGCAAGGATTATCCTAGCCTAGTTGAAAATATTTTAATTCACACCAGTGCTTGTTTGTGCTCGTGGGCTGAGACAGATGAGACAACTTGAACATCTCAGGTGCTACGGTTCCATCCCTGTTGGCAGCCTGAGGGCTCTGATGTCCCAGTTCCCCTGGTACCTGCCACCCCTCAGAGCACGCAGCTCATAAGGCATGCCACACACCCCCGACCACACACAAAACTGTGTCTCACGTTTTTGTTATGGAAAGAAGAATTTGCCTCTCAACAACAGTGCACAAATACCCGACCGCAGTGTGGCTGCTTCGCAGTTTCCTGTCACACTTCAAGGAGTGGCCTATCCGTTCATCGAAAGAAATCCATTTTAAATGTTTGTCTGGTAACGTCTGTCCATAACTGCATTCCAGGTCCATCCCTTCAGGATGCCCCTGAGAAGGCCCTCCACACTCAGGGCTATGCTGGCAGAGCTAAGACCTAGGAGCTACGGGGACCAACGCTGGGCTTTTGTCGGTGACAGACGTGCACTTGTGCTATAGTGCACCATCTTGCTCCCTTTAACACGTCCATATTAAAGCCAAACTCTGTGGAAGAACTATTACCACATTGCAAGAAACCGGGCTGGCAGCTTTTTAAAGGTGAGTGACTGGAAACTCAAGCTTTACCTTAATGAGATGAGCCTTCTTGGCTGCCCAGATAGTGGGCAGAGAGACAGTGTCCCCCACGTGGGTGACACAGAACGGCCAAGAGGCTTCTGTCTCCACTCACCCTCTGCAGGAGGTCCCCGCCGCTCTCTTTCTTTCTCACTTTATTGAAACAAGTGTCCAGGCAGAATGGCCTCCCCAGGTCAAACTGTCCTTTGGGAATGTCGCCTACGTTTCAGAATTTCTATAGGGCTTAAAGGATTATTTATTTCATACTGTGCTTTATTTAAGCAAAGTCTGCAAATGTGCAATTTTTAATATGTGGAAACAGCTGACACACTAAAGATCACATTATTTAAATGTCTTATAAAACCCAACTTGTTCCAATAAAGTGGAATCAAGTTTCATTTTCCTGGTACCATGTTGTTTAAGCTGTTACTGTTGATTTCACTAAGGGTCCGAAAAAAAACTTCCCCTCTTTAAAAGTAAACCAATTGATGAATCCTTCATATACATAGCTTTTAAGATACACTATATATTTTTTTTTTTCTATAACAAAATGACTGTTTCACACTTGCTTGTATATTAGGGCAGGGAAAATTTTGGGTGTAAGACCGGCATGCTTTCCAAAACCATTTGACTCTAGTAGACAATCATACCTTTGGTTGCCTCCCAACTTCTGAATTCTAGCAAAAGGCTTTTGTAAGAAAATGAGAGAAATGTGGCATAGATTTTTATTTACATTTATAAATATGTGTTGTGAACCATTTTGCCCTGATATTTTTCTGGTTTTCTCTTCACAAGGAACTAGTACAAGATTTCTTTTACTGGATAAATACTCCCTCAGTGTTCTTACCTGACCGACAAGCAATGTCCACGTCCTTTTCAAAATCAGTCTGTAACAAGAAACAATGATTTGGGACAGCCATTATTCATTTAAAACTAAACCACAATACCTTTTTGCCAACTAGCGCTTCCAAAATGTCCTACTTACAGAGTCACAGTCTCTTAAAAGTGGTTTCTTGTTGCTGAGAAGGTGAAGTGTATTGTTTTACAACAGCAGAGCTTTACAAAGTTTCCTAAAGTATAACTGGGTGGTTTTCAATGTATGCTGCCTGACCAGAAAAAATAAAATAAAATAGGTGGGAGTATATAATTTTAATAAAATGACACAGTGTATAGTTTTTTTATGTATATGGAAGAGTAACTTCTACAGCGTATGTATCATCTTTAAGGAATTTTTTCATAGTACTTTTATGATCAGAAGTATGGAAAAAAGCCTGTAATACACGTCTGTGAATACATGTAATCCAATCATTCCACCCTGCCTGAAACTTCATTAATTTGTTATGAAGTGGATATTTATTACATAACATTCTGTTCCATCCTTACTACTAATGTAATCATGGAAAGTGTATAATCTCCAAAACCAAGTATTATTTATATCATTGGGCAAGATCAAATTATAAGAGCTAAGAATGAATTTTAACAATTGAAAATTCAAGCACATTTTTCACAGTTAAGTAAAACTATTTATGCTCTTAATTAAAGATGCTCTAAATGCTCTTAGAATTAATTTTAAATTATACTTTTATTTCCACAAAAAGTTTATTGCATGAAAAATGTTTCATAAAACTGACCTCCTTCTTGCTTGTGAAATTTAAGCATTGCATTCTTTTTTGAGTCATTATTTTTTGATTAACATCAAAACGATTGACATTTTTGATTGACATTTCCTGAGCCTTTCTTGTGTTTTAGGGCCTGATCCTGTCCCCATTATAATCAATGAGAAACTGTCATCAAAAGTGGAGGGACCAGTATTTTGTCTTCATATGCCACCTAACAATATAGAAATCCAAACTGGAATTCTAAGCCATTCTCCCTGCCTGAATTAGTTTGAGAGTAACATTTTTCAAGGCCTCATGAAGGGAAAACTCTCAAATGTATCAGTGTTCCTTACACCAACAGTAGGAAAAATCATGATATATTATTAGATTACTTTCTTATTTTCATATGTAAAAACCTCTTGTCATAAAGAACAATGGTGAAAGATATTAATTCATATGCTCCACTAAATGATCACACCAATATTTTAAAACTTGCTAAGAGATTTAAGCAAGCAGATAATGACTTAAAGCAACTAACACTTAAAAATGGTGTTCATATTCCAGCCGTGTATACATTCCATGTACAGTACTGTAATTTTCTTTCTTTTGGATAGGAACACCGTATTAAGAGTCAAAGAAAAACAATAAAAGCTAACCATGATTTGAGCGTGTCCATTAGGAAAAGAACTTGAGGAATCTGCATTGATTGGATCCTGGCAATTTCTCAGTCGACATCTGAATGCATCTTGAACCTGTAGAAACAATATCTTATACTGATTCTTGTGCAACATCATTCACTCCACTCCTATTGAAGATTAAATTAAACCCTTTGGAATAGTATGTGTGACTTTTCTTTAGTATACTTAATAAATCAGAAGCAGTAAACATAAATGCTCATTCCTGCTGTTTCATACATCTGCTATATTTTGTGGCTGCTGCAAAGTCTGTCTGTTACACCACGGCCACAGAATTAGGTTTGCCCATAGAGAGAATTAGCTGAAGTCACTGATGGTCTGGTACTCAGGCCAAATCCGTCTTGGCTGATAGTATTTGGCTTTGTCTTCTCATTCCGTTTGGTACAGATCTGACAGCAGGGTTAGTAAATATGCTATTGATTATTGCAAAATAAAATGTACCTTCTGCTTGATAAATGTAAGATACTTGAAAGACAGTTCTTAACAGTTATTATAATCAGATCTATACCGCTCTCGTAATTATATTTTAAAGAATAAGTCAATTTAAAAGATATTACTGTTTTCAATCATAAGCTCTAACTCAATGTATAGGGAATCTCATGCATCACTTCTAGGAGTAAAACTCTTCAGACCAGGTAAATACCTTCAGCGTGAGGACAACTAAAAGAAAAGTGGAGCATTTGCATTGAGTCTGGTTTCTTAAAACTAAAAAAAAACCCAACTTCTCAGAAATTATTAAGATGATCCATAAAGTAAATTTGAAGATCTGTCTCTAAACCACAAGTATATTCAAGGAATTATCTTTTGCATAGGAAAGGCTACTTTTATTTTGATCTGTCCCAGAATGTGTGTCTAAAGAAATATTATTACACAACACTTTGATCAGAAAGATGTGGTTCAACAGAGAAGGCATGTTCAAAAGAGAAGTTCAGTTCCTGTTTGCTGACAGCAGAATGCAAACACGTTTTCCTGCTTTCTCACACATACCACAGTAAGAACAGCAAGGCAACTTTGTAATGGGAAGTTTTAAAACCTGAATTTTGGTTCCAGAAATGTAAGTATCTGCATTAGCAACCTGATTGCAAATTGTGACTTGGAAAACAGGAACTTAGGCAGATGACCTCCAACTAAAACAAACTAGTATAATTTCTTGTTTGAACATGAAAATACTCTCAATGAAATGCCTTTGAAAATCTACATTCCATTTATTATCTGTGGAAATTACTTGATGTCTTATTCAGAATAATTAAGAGGGAGAAAACCGTATTCTACACGTGGACATTTTGTGAACAGCAGCAGAAGATAATTCATTACTTGTTTCTGGTGAAAAGCCATACCCTTTGAATGCATCATATTTTACTGCAAGCTGTTTCAGATGTTTCACAAATGGGAAAATAAAATAGAAAAAAAATATTTAGTTTTGTAATTAGAAGCATTATTGTAAAATGCTTGACTATTAAATGAGTAACATGGATCTGCTGTCTTGGTAAGTGACTGGCAGGTGGAGGAAGACTGCTATAGAGCAGAAAGAAGAATGAGTCAAGGTAGGAAGGTTTGAATTGATTTCAAAACACTGAGGTTTCCCACACGTGGTAGGGTAATGTAAAGTGTGCTTGACCTATATCGTGACTCGGAATCTGGTTTCAGGCACTACACTTTATGTGGTTTTCCTTATACTTGACATTAACTTAATTGGGCATCTCTCGGTTGCAAACTTAATCCAAGTCTTCTCTCATTCTATCAATGCTGAAGTCGGGTCACACTTCACAGTTTTATGCTCTTGAATAAGCACTGGCACAGTGATTTCACACAAAAAAATATAAATTAAAAAAAAAAAAAATTCTGAAGCATCCCCCAGCTGTGCTGAAGCTCATCTCGATCCTCATAATGCTTGACCCCAAAACATTAGAAGCATTGTGTGCTCTCTCACGCTGTGCAGTGGCCCCCCTTGGTTTTGGGACTTTGTGTTCATGAAGCTTCCCCAGTCCAGAAGGCTCACACATCCTACTTTCCCTACCTTCTATATGAAAGTGGTGAACCTTGATGTTAGGATTCCCTTAAATGTGCATGTTTCTTTCACTGTTTCTGAAGTGTGAGCAGCATATGGTTTGAACACGTTAACACAACATCAAATGCAGCTGTTCCCATCACACCCCCATATGCTGCAGCTTCCAGGGGTCCTCACCCAAGTCAGAAACAAAAAGGTCAAACTTTCAAATACCAGCTTATTTTTCTAAACTGCTTGTTCAAACTTGCTGTTTGAGTACATAAAGACTACGCTGTCTCTACATTTTACTTTGACTCATGATCCTGCTTCCCTCCCTGCTTTTAACATCAAGTTACAAGATTTTCTTAGAGCCAGGCAGAGCAGGAGAGAGATGATGAACGTGTGGATACCAGGGAAGTTGTTACCTTAGCAACAGTAACGAACTCCAAGCTTTTCTAACCCATCACCTCCCTACTCTTTGTTTTCCTCCTGCGACACAGAAATGTGGGCTTTAGATGCCACATTTAGGTGCATTTAATCCAAATGCTCTCTCGTCAGCAGAGCACAGCAAAAGAAGAAAATACATGTGGGTTCCTTCCATCGCCAGCATCAACAGGAGCGACTCAGTGTGATTCAAATTAGCTTTAGAGCATCTCATGTTCAGGCAAACTGCTTTGCTCCGATAGAGAAACTTCAGCACTAATCTCTCCTACCATGCTCTCTTCTCTGACACGAACTTCATCATCCTCCGATGCCCAGTTACGTGTTTAAACAGCAAGAAGGGAAAAAAGCCCTACTAGGCTCTCTGGGCAAAGGCAGCAACATAAAGCAAGAATACCTAACTCTTACTTTGCATTTTTCTTTCCTAATTTCCAAATGGTCTATAAGAGGTCTCATGTTTAAGAAGTATAATATTTATCTTGGAAGTTAGGACACGGAAGTAAGAAAGATTTCCAAATCTTTCCAAAGGATGCTGAATCGATGGAGGGCAGAAACAGACACAACACATCCTTTAGTCCTCTTCTAGTTTTATGTCTTACTGAGTGAACGTCCCTGGATTACTAATGCAGTCCTTGTCACACAAGATCTTTGATACAGTATACTAGAGAAAATAAAAAATGTTTCCATCATTTCTGTTTATATCAATATAGCTAAGTGGAAAATCGGTGGGTTTATATTTATTTAATTGTAAAAGTCTGTGTCTTTTGGTAATGTAACAACAATAAAGGCACAGTAAAGCAAGGCTGTCCTTTTCTTTCTTTGAATTTTATGGTGACATATTCCACCCCATATTTTTTTTCCTGACAGTCAGAATTATTGTTTTGCCTATGCTGACATGCTATAAATATTAGGTCAATCCTATAGGCTATAACTGAGATTGCTTTGTAGCTGTCATCAAGATTGACAAATACACTGGCAAGGTTTCCCTGACAGGCACTGGCAGAGCAAAATGCTTTTGCAGACACGAGAATGTAAGAGATGATTATTTCAGCTGGGGAGGTGCCCTCTGCATGGCCCACTGCCCGGTGGGCACATCTATCCTCGTGCTCACTTCAGGGTCTCCAGAGCTAGAAAACTAGACTCTCTTGAGCCAGACTGAAAGATAACTTATTGGAGTTTTGTCTCTTTCTCTGTAGGAACTTGTTGTCGTAAACAATTGCATCTGCTGCTCCAAATTGGTCCATATAAATGCAAACCTTTCACATTTTTCAAACAAAAATTATTTTAAGTGCACCAACTTTTAATTTGCCATCCTTGAAGAGCTTCCTAGCCATTTTCTTTTCCCATAGAAAAAGCCCAATAACCATAATTAGTTAGAAACAATTAGTATTTCTACCCAGTTTACAATTTATACCTGGAGGACTTAAGAAGATTCAATGTGTTCTGTCAAATAGAGTTCAAACAGCAATAAGCCTAAGGTTCTTTGTCTTTCATCACCAGCATTATCATCATCTTGGCTGGAGATAATCTACTGATTAGCGAAGGTCATTTCTGTACGTTAACTTCTGCCTAAATTGTCATGACTGAAGAAAAAACTCCTTCCCCTTTTTGATAAGGGATGGCCTTATCATACCTTGGTGCTTTTTGGGCCTCATTGGAAAATGTTCTCATAGGTCATTTTTTACCATGTAGATAGATTGATTAGCTGTTTTATCAAATGGTTTTCTTCTAGAATGTTAGTGTTAGGACCAGGAGGTGTCACTGCCATGTCTGGTTTGTGGTTAACTACTTCTTTTAAGTAGTTAAATGAAGAATTTTTGGAATTAGGTGAGATATGTAAATGTGGTCTGCTAAAAGAAGAGCAAATAAAATAAACCATAACTATCTGATTGCCTGCACACAATTAGGATCCTAAATTCCTGTACAAACATCTTTCTAAGCAGACAGTTTTGCCTACTGCTTGCACTGGAATCGGTGAGTTGAAAGTGTTTCGAATCAAGGTACCCTACAAATTTGAAAACTGACTTTACCTATAGAAAAGACTGATTTCATCTCTATCACCACAGTCCTACCTCTGAGTAGGGTCAGGCAAGAACGTTTCCATGGGATGTTCAGCAATATCAAAGAATCCCCTGGGAATGGAGCGTTTGCAGCAAAGAGCTGTCATTAGAGTAGGGAATCTGTCTTGAATTCAGGGCTTGGGGCACTGTTGGAAGATGCCTGTCCAATGTCATCTTAAGCAGTCAAAATATTTTTTTTCCCAATTAAACTCCTACAACAATGCACTGAAGCAGGCTTTAATGTCTGAATTTAGTGCTATGCTACATTACTTTCAGAATTTCTCATGGATTTTGTCCTGTTTTTTGATTAAACCAAAGAGTGATAACCAGGTGTGTGTTGCAAGCTACTCTGCATCCTCACAAGGGCATAAGGAAATGGAATGAGGATTAATAAAACTGCTCAGAGGAAGTTCAGATTGGACATTGGGAAAAAGTTCCTCACTGAGAGGGTGGCTGATCACTGGAACAGATTCTCCAGGGAAGTGCCCAGAGCACCAAGCCTGTAAGAGTTCAAGGATGCTCTTAGTCATAGGGTTTACTTTTAGGTAGTCAGTGATCTTTATAGGTGCCTTCCAACTTGAGATATTCTATGAATCTAATGATTCTATGAAAGATAATGCTTTCTGCACTGCTTTGGTTTTGATACTTTCATCTGCAACCTTGAGCTAAAAACACGTATTTTAAAATAAAAGTTGTTCCTCGGGACAGTACGTGGGAGGTGGTATGCCCTTTCCAGGCTTATTAATATATCCCAACAGAAATACAAATTTAATAGGCAGGAAAACCAGTATGCAACTGCCATTCTTTCTACTGAAAATAGTTGCAGTGTCTTACCATTTTACCAAAAGAATATGTGAAAAGATGGCTACAGATGAGGATACACTCTTTCACAGATGTAAATCATGTGGGAAGAGAAAATGCTGTAGAAAATAAGGGGATACCAAGACAGTTCTACATAAAAGAGATTTGTTTTGAATATTGCCTTCTATTCTGCACATATTTTTATCCTGAACAAAAAAAAAAAAAAGAAAAGGTATTAAAGGAGGTAAGCACCTTCCACTGTGAAAACTGATAAACCAAGAAAAACAAAAGTTCATTGCCTCTAACAGCTTGGATAATGAGGGAAGGAGTCAGAACAATGCAATCTCCTAAGTTTTGCAAGATATTGATAAGGTTTTCCTTAAAAATTGAAAACTTAATTATTCAATAAGGTAATCAGTTATGCATACTGTGTAGGACAGTGATATAAAGTTTATGTAAAGTGGTACACTACTGAAAGATTGAAATAAATTTTATCATTCATAATTATTTTTCATTAATATCGTGACTTTTGATGTTTAAAAGGTGAGGGCAGTAAAAAGGGAAGCCACTGTGTAATATTCCTCACTCAGCATTGACAATAAACTGTTCTTGAAACATCTTCCTGGCTTTTTAGCCCTGAAGTGCTTTTTAGTGACTCCTGCCAATCCCAGGGAATGGTGCTAGACAGTGTCCTTTGTTTATCGGTGTCCTAAATATCCTGAAGTTGATAAATGCAAAGGCACAGATATGCTGGGCCAGGTTACTGCTCTCTCTGCATTCACCTCACTTTCCCCATAACTTCAGTCTATTACCTTAAGCATGTACCCGAGTTTGTAGAACCGACAGGGTAGATGTTCACCATCCCTAACACCCATCTGCTTGCCCTCCTCTTTCAGGGACAATATGAGCACAAATCATTTTGTGTTTGAATCAGTTTTAGAGACTTCAAAAAGCTATAACTTTCGGTCTTAGGGAAAATGGCATTCATATTAGCATTTCCCAATGCTCACAATATTGGGAAAACCTAACACTTAAAAATAAACTAAACTTGAGAATGACAAAAAGCCACCTTTAATTAAATCGGTACAGTTTTATACTGAAACCGATATTCTGCACCTGAAATTCACTGATCTTCCACCTCTCTCTCACTTGTTTCATAAAATCCCTTTCTCTTTCTAGGCAATAATCTCCACAGAAGGAGCTGTACACAACATTAAAGAGCAGCGGAGAGATTAAGAGGAGCACAGCCCCTTAGAAATCTGGGAAGCCATTCCTCACCTCCCTTCGGAGAATACAATGGACCATGACAATAACAAAGCCTTGTAATGAATCAAATACAGCAAAAAGTATCTGAAATAATATTGATCTTTTGTCTGTCATGGCCAGAACTGCAGACATCCACGTCAGCGCCAGAAGTGGCAACACCACGCAGGAACTCCAAAGGGATGCCCTAGTGAAAAAAAAGAAAGAGAAGCAGCATTGTAATACTGTAAAAAAATATTAAAAACCTCACTATTAAAATAAAACATATTTATGGATGGTAATTTATCAAGCTAACTTGAAAATCACAGACAAGAATGTAACAGTGTTGGTATTTTATGTTCTAAAGAATATCCTGTATTCAATTAATAAAGACAGTTGCGTTTTGTTGTTTGTTTTTTTTTTTTTTGGTTAAAAAGTATTTAAAGGTGCTCAGCACTCTATACAGTGTTAGCAAACACAGTTGTCATCATCAAACTATTGTCTCACATGCACTGTATAAGATTTGTAACAAGAAGATGTAAATGATCAGGACTAACATGGCATTACTGGCGGTGGTGGCTGACAAAGCTGTTGTTGAAACTACTCCACACTTGGCACATTTGAGCGTCAAACCGCTATGAGGCTCACTCATCTGACTGCAAACAAACAGAACACCCACAAAAAGAACAAAATATTGAATTGTCACCAAAAAACGTTGCTACTGAAAATTAGCTTTTAAATATGACGTCATGCAGAAAAAGTAAGTAGACTTGTTCAGGATGAATGCTCTACGTTGTTGCAAAATTGTACTTTGTACTTTATGTTATTGTTAGCTTTAAATATTAATGCTATGGGGCTTCATTTCATGCAGACTCTTGTTCTTTCATTTAAGCTAAAAAAGGCCCCAAATATCCAGTGATTGAAACTGCTCAGTACACTAAACATAAGCACGTGCTAGGATAGACAGACAAAGTGAAATACCTCTATTCAGACCTGTTTAAAGACTGTTGTATCCAAACTTGCTTGAGAAACAGTCTAGGACACTTAAAGGAGGAGTATGAAATATATATAATTACAGAGCATTAATAAAGAGAGAAACCTGCAAAATGGATTCAAGAATCAAATCAATAGGGGCGTAGCGTGCAGTCAGGTTTGTACCAGGGAACTGAATGGCCCACTAACACCTGGAGTGATTTTATTCACGCCGTAGGAAGGTCTGAATACAGGGCTTGAAATGTATGGAATCTGATGAAATAAATATCAGTTGGTACTAAAAGAAGTGTGACCTGTCTGGCATTTTAATAAAACACAGTACACAAGCATTAAGCTCAAAGCATTGTATGGACAATTGTACCTTAGCACCTGTCAGAGGAGTTAAAGGGCAAAACCTGGAATTTTAATTTTCTTTTACATACAATATGCATTCAGCTTCCTGAGCCCACTAGAGGACTTTTGCTATTCCTTCTCTTTCTGCTGTCAGAACCAGGAATAACCAGAGCTGACTGAGACGCAACAGGAAGGGTACTTTACCTATTTCCAGCTGGAAAGGGGTCAACATGGTGGAGATTGGTAAGACTTCAGGTTATTTCAACCAATAGAACTCCTTTTTATTGCCAAACCCAGTGCTCAAAAGATTTTTAACACCCTGCCCCAAACAACATAGAACTCCAGTGGTTTCCATTTTGATAAACCAAATTATGACTTTCCATAAAAAAAAAAAGGGCAGTACATTTCCCATTAAAATGTATTTTTTCCTTTTAAAAAAAACAGTGAAAATCATGACCTTGTGTAAGGTGATTGTACGGTGAAAAAAGAATGCAGTGAACCCACATCAGTTTAAACCAATTAAGGACTTACATTAATGAATGAAATAGAAAAATGCCTTGGGTAAGCTTAACCTAAGCTTGGGAAAATACTATCTGTCTTTTCTCGGTGATACTTAAATGTCATCAGACTGGATTATTCTCTTTACCTCTACAGATTTGTTTTGGATCTTGCCAATAATAGAACTTGATGTGTATAAGGACTAAACTTAATCTTTCTGGCCGAGTCTATACACACGCTGCCCTCTCTGCCAGGAAAGGCACTGACATCCCTCAGGACTCTTGTTGGTTCTCCCTGTGCTTATTAAGGTGGAAAAAATCATATGGAGTTCACATATTTTGCCCCATTCATCGCTTTAAGTCCTACACAAATAATTTCTACAGCTGAACTTTTGACTGAACTTTTGATAGATGTAAGTTGAATGTTTGCCAGAAAGAATAAAGTTGCCTTCCTGAGCATGACTGGCAAGACGTGCTTGAGAAATGAGTGACAATCCCCTTTCTACTGGAGGTCAAACGCTGCACCAATTTCTGTGCCCCAAAGAATGACCCAAGACCCTTTATCTGCCAAGTGGTATCAAGAAGGGCTGTTGCCAAGGCACTGTCTCCTACTACCACAAAAGTTAAGATTACTTCTCAACTGGGGCATCAACGTGCTTTCCCAGAATAGCTGGATTGTTTCTGACAGAACAGTTTCTGTTCTTTACCCTTTTACTTTAAAATAAAATACCTCTTTACTAAGTAGCCCACTGTTAGAAAGCAAGTTATTTGTTTCATCCGGAAAGCATACAATAAGCAAATAGATTTCTATAGCTGACAATTAAGTAGCTGAAAAAAAAATAATACAGTTAAATCATAGCTTGGATATCCTTAGAAAATGTACAAAGCTGCTCCAACTCCTTAAATCACTGTAATTAGAGCAGATGTGAATTTGAATCAGTGATTACTAAGTTATTACTACTCTTGAAATAATTTGGGTTGTTTCATAATATTCTAAATTTCATCAGTGTTATTACACAGTTAAGGCTATTGATGGAGCAATACAGACAAAAGTAGGGTGAAGAAATTAATGCTTTCTAATGAAAAAAAAAAGAAAAGAGAAGAAAAGGGAAGAAACAAAATGAAGGCTTTTTGGTACATATTTGTCAAAATAATGATGAAAGAGCTGAAAATCAGAAAGATTTAACTGAATTAATATTAAATGCAAATCACACTAGCTGAACTGCGTCACAAATTTGATCATCTAACCAATAAATTGAACTTATTAGGAATTATTTCACTGTTAATGAAATGGCAAAATAATTCCAAGCTGTAATAAATTTCTCCAGTAATACATAGTGAGCTGAAGATCTCATGGCTTATGATCGCCAGAAATGCAGATATTGCTGGTGTTAACTACAAGCTGGCCCAAAAGAGAACACCAGAACATGTAGCTGTAAAAAATGATTATGCAAAGTTTAAATATACTTTCATAAGCAATAAGAAAGTGATGATGCCCTTGTGAAATATTTTTCTCCAATGTGGAATGAATGTAAGTTTGCTGCTGCAGTACTTCAAATCATTGTCATCCACCGAAAACATTTCTGACACTACCACTGTCATAATCCTGTTTTTTTTTCTGATGATAACAAACAGAATTTGAATGTACATGCAAGTAAATAAACAACAGCACAGAATTTCCATTTTTCTTTTTTTTCCTTTCTTTTTTTTTTTTTGGGCTTAAAACCATTTTTTTTTAACTTTGAAATTCTTTTACTCTGATTTTGAACATGGGTGTAAGAATAATTACACCCATAAAGGCAAATTCTTCACATAGTCCGAATGGCAGGACAGCATTGACCTCAGCAAGGCATCTATTGCTGTAAAATATATTTTATAAAGTTTACACAAATGAGTAACATTTCCCACCATAGTAATTAAAGTTGACAGCTAGACAAAAATAATCAGTTCCTGTAGTACACACAGTTCATAAAACTGTTTTCCAACTGCAACAACTTTACATATGTGACATTGCTGTGAAACTTCCACTCAGATTTGTTTAATCCTCATTATTATTAACTTAATACTGTTGTACTTGTGTTTTATTATGTTTACTTTGTTTAGTTGCATTCCCTCAGGATAATGCAACAGCAACTTTTGAGATGAATGGAATCTGTTAGACACAACTTTACACTGATATAAAAGTTCAAAGTACAATCAAAAGCATTTTTGGTGAATATCTGTAACCGAAAATTTGTGATACAAATTTAATATACTGTAAAATAACCCAGTTGTTGCTTACCCCGCTCTGTGTTTGAGCTTTTTATCTAGGATTCCATCTCTGGAAACAAGTTTATTAAATACCAAAATGCCAATCACCATGTTGACCTGTCAAACAGAAAACAAACAGTTGATCTTTCATGGCCTGAAGGAAAGCACTTTATCCTATTACTTCAGAAAAAGCCTTTCACGGGCCTGCAAAATGCCTCCTCTTACATTTCTCAGTATTCCATCAGAAACCGTGTGACGCTGCTGCTGGACACACCACCAGAGTGTCCTCTCAAATGAGTAACACATATGCACGCCACAACTGGCTTCTTTTGGAATCCTGAATTATGTCCTGCATGGACTCACACGCCTCCACATCTGCTGGCCAGAAGCTCGAGTGAGGTAGCTGTCAGGCTTTTCATGGCAACGATGCATCCTACCCCAGGAAAGGCCCCGCGCGGCGGGAAGGGCCGCTCACAGCACTGGGGGTCCCTGGGGGTGTTCCCACTGCTGCAGAGCCAGCCTGGCCTCCTGCACATTAACCACTGCCAAGTTAGTCACCAAAACACCAATCCTCAACTTCTTTGACTGCAGTTTCCCCTTTTTTTTTTTACTTTTTTTTTCCCCCATGGGATCAGAGTGATTCAGAGTCCGTTCAGGAGAAGCAGAAAGGATCTCCAAGGAGAATTCAAGGAGCCTTCAGAACCTCCACCCCCTGCAAGGTGAAGAAGAGAGTCCCAGGTTACCCACCTGTAAGTTTTATGCGGTGAGGGTCTCTTTTTTTCATGTCACCAGAGTGAATGCCTCTTGAGGACCCTCTATGGCATTAGAGAAGTAAGACCAGATGGTGTCAGGGGCTGTGCCTCTAAGATGTTGCTCTGGACAAAGGCTAAGGAGGATATCAGCCACTGTGACAGTGATCCCTGCACTTCTACATACCTTCTGCAGCAAGAGAATCCATTATTACATGTTCCAATCCAGTAATATGGCCGCCGACATATCCCTGGGAAACAAAGGCCATTTTGGAGTCTACAAGAATCAATTGGCCTAGGAAAGAAGGGATGACCTGCAGAGTGGAAAGAGAATTGTCATTTATCATGAAAGTGAGCTAAAGTGGCCACTTTCTCTCCCATCTCTGATTCCTCTCCCTACCTGCCTTACAACTTACCTGCAGCCCCTTGGAGCATCATGAAGAGGACAACCAGGAGCTGGTAGAGGATCCTCATGACCACAGCTGGGATGTGAATTTCTTACCTGCAGCAAACAGAGAGCACAAGACCAAAAGGCACTGAGTGGAGGGTCCTCTCCTCACTGGGAGATGCGAAACTGCTTAAAACATGCCCTGAGAGACCAAACCCAAAATGCTACAAAACACAATGAACTTGAATGAAGAACAGAGTGAAAACTGCATCCTGGAGATAGTCAAAATTTCAATGAATGTAACTCTAAGCAACCTGACCTAATTAGCCTTGCTTTAAAAGAATGGGTTCAGACTTCAAACTCCTGGACTCCACTCCAACTGAGATTATTTTGAGATCCTATTTTGGGTTTATTTTTTAATATTGGTCTTCCTGAGTTGAAAAAATGCTCTTCCAGATCTTTTCTACATCAGACAGGTTACTCTGGAACCAACACACCCCCATGAATTATTTGCCTTCACTTTAGTGTAGTTCGCAAAATGTTCAGAGGCTGAGCCAAACTTTGTTCTTAGGAAAGTCTGAAAAAAGACATCTCTATCTCTTGAACATCAGTTAAGATGAAAACTCCCTCAAAATGAATTCAGGCAAGATATGTAACTCAAAATGCCAGTTTCTGCAGGCAGCTAGACATTTCCTAACTGGCCAACCCTCTGTCTCTGATGCCTTGAGGAAAGGTTTCTGGGTTCACTCAGCAGTTTCCTCCTGTAAGCCCTGCAACCAACCTACAGTTCTGCAGGAACGTACAGACCAGACACACAAGAACAATGAGGAGGAAGGGGCTGGGTTAATTAAAGCAGAATACTCATTAGATTTGAGATTAATGAAAGGAAAAGAAGGATATAAAGGAGAAGAGGTGAGGATGCCTGGCCAGGACAAGGCAGGGAGTTACCAGTGGAGGAGGTGGAGGTTCACCACTGCTGTCTCTCTTCTCCAGCGGCTGCCCCAGACCCAAGCACGTCTCTTTATGTACAGGTTTGGGGATGCTGGCAGAGCAGTTACAGGCCAATGAAAACAAGCCCTTTTCAGCCAGATTTATCCTGTACTTTGGTGGCTTCCAATGAGAAAGGAGGGACTGCTTTGAGACTGCTTGCACCACAAAACTTCTGGTCTTTGTGCAACCCATCTTGGACCATCCACGTTTGTGTAAGATACGTTAGGCCACAGGGTTACGTAAAATACCTGGGAACATGCAATGACTGATCCTTGTGGTCCTGCAGACTCCTTCTTCTGCCTTTGGTACGTAGCTTTGCTGTCTAATTTGCAGCCATAGTGTGGTCATTGCTTCCCTTCATAACATTTTGTCCTGTGCATCCAACCTTCTGATTGTCTTTCCACCATGTCAGCAAAAGAATAAACTTTAGTTTTCACCTTACTGTCCTTAATGATACCAACTCCTTCAATAGGATGAGGGGTAACAGATTCAAACAGGAAGAAAGTAGATTTAGATGAGATGTTTGGAAAAAATTCTTTTCTGTGAGGGTGGTGAGAGCCTGGAATAGGTTGCCCAGAGAAGCTGTGGCTGCCCCATCCCTGGAGGGGTTCAAGGCCAGGTTGGAGGGGGCTGATCTGGTGGGACATGTCCCTGCCCGTGCCTCCCAACACCCTCAATGATCTTTAAGGCCCCTTCCAAC
>JAOXNG010000021.1:91949839-91959892 GCA_028566535.1 Scolopax minor
GGTGTGTGTGTGTGGATCCTGTCGTGCCACTGAGAACCTGCACTGGCACAAAACATAGCGTTTTAAAACAAAAATGGGTATTATGAGGGGGAGGTGCTGTGGTGAGCTCTGCAGCAGCAGGGTGCAAGCAAGGCTCCAGACCCGAAGTGCTGTGCGTGTCTCAGGCCGAGGTGAGCCAGAGCCAGAACACGAGAATTACGGACCCGGTACCTCGAGGAGCTGATGGCTCCTGCAGAAGGACAGAGCGAGCCCTTCCTCGCACTCTGCAACAGTCTTGGACTGTGGCCTGCTTCCAGGGCTATCTCTAAATTGCTGATGCAGAAGATGATACTCAGAATACAAACATGATAAAAACATGTCCAGAATCCAAAATGTTCCCCTCCTCCTGTTCTCTTGGAAATCAACTTGTCGGAAACAGGCTTTCTTTAATTTGATCCCTTTGATCCCTTTAGCTCCATGAAGTTTCATTTCTTTCTTCAGAACGATTCAACTTCAACAACAGTGAATGAGGTTGTGGTTGAAACTTTCCTCTCTGAGATGGAAGAGTTGTTGTAAAGCTCCAGATGTTCAGGGTTAAAAAATAGGGTAGGATTATAGCTTCTAAAGCAAGTGATCTTGAAGGCCATCATATAAGTCATCATATAAAAGGCCATCATGTAAATCACTGTAATGCATAGATGAATCACTGATCCTCCTCAGTGAAAGCAACGAGCCATTTGTCCATAAACACGTAGATGCCATCTACAACTGGAAAGTATAGAATGACAGCTTCATTGGGGTGTGCAATTCTCCTGTCTCTGAGGTACTCACCAGTGAAGAAGGAAAATAGTTCAGGTATTCTTCTTTAATATTTCCTGCCATCCGAGCAGTTGTCTATCTGCCCACTGCCCTGGCTGTTACCAATCAAATTCTGAGGAACTCACTTCTCCTCCCCACCTTCTGTGGGTCCCTGGGGAACACCGAGCATGCTCCATTTCCCTTATCCACCCGAGGCAAACCTTCTCTAAATCGTCACAACCGCTGACTCCTGTATCAAAATCCACTTTGGGCATAGAGTAAAGCCTGTGTGTGATACCTCGGAGTCCTAGATCCAGCATTTTAGTTAGTTTTCAATGTATAAATTTTTCAAATAGAAAAGAAGAAGAGCCCAAGAAAAACATACCTTTAAAAACATTCTCCCAAGAACAAACAAAGCAGGGGTACTTATTAAGACTAATCACTTGAAAGAGCCTGTCTGGAGCTTTTTTTTTTTAACGTATAGACTTAATATTCCATAAATTATACGCATGTATTTTCCTTTTCTCACTATCACAGATGCTGCAGTTGAAATTGTACTTTAATATTGCATCAATTAGCTGTGTTCTGAAAAAAATGGAAAAAAGCCCCCCAAACCACCAATCACCCTTTTCTTTAATCCACAGGGCTAGCAACTTGACATATTTATGTCAAAGACTTTATATTTTTGTGTGTATGTATAAAATTCACAAGCCAATACATCAATGGAACAAAGCATGCATACAGAACTCACTCTTATTCCCTCACATTTGAGAGCATTCAGATGGTTTGGTATGGAATTAGAGAGGTGATATGCATAAAATTTTGGCTTTGGTTGGGATGCTGCTCCAACCTTCGGTTTGAAAACATCCAGAAAATTTTAGGTCAATGGTTTTCCACAAAAGATATGTATAATTGGGCCAAGCATCCAGCAGACTGTATCTGAATAAAACTGTATCCTCTGACTTAATATTTCTTGTATGCATAAACACTGGTGCACTGCGTGTTAGACCTTCAGAACTCAGGGCAGGCTGTGGATGGACAATGGAAATGAGGCACATAAATTACCAAATCTTACATCGTAAGTTCATTCTTGCTGCTGTACAAGACCAAAGGAAGTAATGGGGAAACATCTGGCTCTCCAAACACTGATCAGCTGCTGCCTCTGGCTTTCCCAGCCTCGCACAGCAGAGCATCAGCTGGTTCTAGCAATGGTAATTACAGCTGGGATTTTGTGGGCCATATATAGAGAAGCTTAATAAACTGTATGTGGTCCAAGGTCTATATGTTTTCTGATGGGTGATACAAATTGAAGACAGTGTCCCTTTCAAAAAGCTACAAAAGACTTCAAAGCAAAGCCCAGCTTTTCCTGACTACTTCACAATAGATAAACAGGAGGTTTTTATCATGATACTGCTAAAAGTCCAAGAGCTAACATCAGAAACTGAAGACATCATATGTATTTATATTTACATGGTTGGTTCATGTTAGGTTTTTTCTAACTATTTAAAATAAAACTAAATTGAAATTCTAGTAATGTACCTGTAATCTAATTCAGAATTATTAAAGGGCTTCAACAGTTTTAGAAGCTCTTAACTTTGGAAAGATTAAGGTTTGGATCTAGAAAACACAGCAATTTAAAGTTATTGGAGCACTTCACAAATTGGAGTTCTAATTTGAAGGAATGAAGGTCTCCTAAAAATGTGAAGCACACCAATAATTTTAAATTATTTTCTAGTTTTCAAGCCCAGAACCCCTACTATTTTCAAAGAAAGACACATAACAAAAAGTAAAGTGCTGCAATAATTTCAAATCAGTGAGTATGGTGTAGAGCAAACCTAAGGCACTGAAGTGCTACACTTTCCTTTATGGAAGGCCTTCAATCTTAAAAATTGAAGAGTTTCTTCAATTTTTGCAAGTCAAGTTTGAGCAAGTCAAAGAGTTTCTTCTCTGCAAAACTGGGGACACCCTGAACTGATTTGAGATATCTAACACACATACTACAAAAGAGTGCATAAACATTTCGGATGCAACTACACAAAAACCACCTGTGTATCTCTGAATACAGCTGATAGCTTCGTTTTCCCTGATTTATAAGTTTGCTCTTTATCATTATTTGCATCATACACAAAATCAGTTCAGTAGATTGGCCTATTCAGTGATGCTTTTTTCACCTAAGAGAATGTATCTGTGTCTAGTTTTACCTGCACATTTACATATACCTGTCTATAAACAAAAGCATTTGGGAGAGAAACAAAAGTACAGTGGTCCTGGTCCTCACCGATAACACAAGGCATGAGAAACGAGCCTCTAGATGTTTGAGCAACGCTGAGTCAGCGGGATGATCATGGATCAATGACAGCTCATGGGAGAAACAGAAAGACAAATTACTCCCAATACTGAGATCTGGTTTAGCTTGAGTGGAAAGTGATAACTATTCTCTCTCTCTCATCCTGACCTGTGTCTGCTGGAATTTCTCTGGGTTTGCTTTGTTTGGAGAACACCATCATTCAATCAGCATGATTATATTTTGTATGTTATTACCTTGCCATATGAAACTAGAGAATTCATTATTAACTAATCATTTAATTTGCACACTATATAGAACTGCCATTATTTCCTCAGTTTGGGAAACCACACCGTTGAGCTTCTAGTCTCTACACTCTTTTTGTGCAAAACCAATGATCTTATCCTCCCTGTTCCCTGACTAGCTTTTACAACACAGATTCCTTAATGATTTTTGAGCCTTAGTTTCAGTCCTCACTTTGCCCTGAAAATTTATTTTACAGGTTCTTTATGATCTACCACGTGGCTCTGAGTACAGGTTTCTGGGCTTTTTTCCTTCCACCCTGTGATCTCTGTATAGCTCTCAATATTATCGATCCTTCTTGAGTACCACAGAAGAAGGTCAATATCTACAGCTTTTTCATCTCTTCTGAGCCCCACCTTACTGTTCTTTAAGCAGTTTCTTTGGAGTTTCTGTTTTCTTTGCCTCATTGATTATGAAAATTTGAAAGGTCTCCTCTTTTTTGTCGTATGTGCTCGTCTAGTTCTGACTATCACATTAATTCAGGTCACACTGACTTTGCGCCTTTTTCAACTAAGTTCCTTTTCCTGTTACAGATGGTTAGAGAAAGATCTGGAAAAAGTAACAGAAGCAAAGCAGGCAAAGTGGGCCACAGAAAAAATTGACCTGAAGAAATCGATCACCAAGTGACTTAGTTTGTAGTTAATTAAGTTGCTATTGAAATGAATTGAGAACTTAAGCCAAACTGGTTATCAACATGTCCCTGAAGTCACTAAAAATGAGGGAAAATAACACACAGTTGCACAACAGTGCAGCTCAAAAGAATTTTGCAAGCGAGGTCAGCATTATGTTTTGCATCAGAGGTGGGAAAGGTTTAGTACAGAAAAGAGAAGTGATTTGCCCAGTATTACTGGGAATATAAACTGTGTTCCCAGCCAATTGACCTCTTTGCTCAGCAACTCTGCTTCCAGTTTTCCCCTTTTTCATTGCAATCTGTCAGCATGACCTGCAGAAGCACAGGCTTCAGAGGAAGCCCAGACAGGAATGACATGGAGTGGACAAGTATTCACTGCGTTTCACAGTGAGTTCCTGAGAGGCTCAGAGAGGCTCAAGGGAAAGACCAACACCAGAAGGGTAATGCTGATCTCATTTTTGTGATGCTGGGGGAAACTGATTCAGGAAAGGGCTGGAGGACGTTAATGAAGGACTTGATGGGTGTAATAAACTAATGGTTTTTTACCTTTGAGAAACTCTTCCCTTATTATATATGTTATATTTCCAAACATCAAAGGCTTCAGATCAGGCCAAAGTTCAAAACCAAAATCTGTTTTGTGTCCCTTTCCTAATTCTAGTTTCTAACCAGAGTTTCCTAATTCCAGTTTCTAACTACAATGGCTAACTGTGAATGTGCTTTTTCTCTCTGCCATTCACTCAATTAACACTTCTTATCCAGGTGCTTCCCTTTTCAATATCTCATCTCGGAGGAGGTGCTGAAGCTTGCTCTTCTATCCCACCAATCTGGAAATGTCTTTCCATTTACTTTGAGTCACTTTCCTGTCAAAGTTATGTGTCCTCTATCTACGACTCTTTGTCTGACCTATGTATACTAAGAAGGAATGTCTCTGTCATATACTTTGAGCACTTCTTGAATCTCTTGGTGCTCAGGAAAGAAATATAGTCCTGCTTCCAAAATCTTACAATATACGAGAGAGACATCTCTGGTTCAACATCTTAAATTAATTCATATGGTGCAGTTTTAAATTTGCTTACAACATGCTAATTTAGACGTCTAGCTAGCAGAGTCTCTTTTTCCACAGCAGCTCAGCCCTTTTTCTGAATGCTTTCTTTTCCTGGCCACTTCCCAGTTAATTACAGCGTAGGACACGTGTTCCACAGAGACAGGTTCTCAGTCTTGCCTCTGGCACATCAGCACACGTTACGAGGCACCTTGTCAGGGCTATGCTCTCTGATTTCCGTGCTGTGGCTGAAGTCAGTCCACTGACTTGTGCTTATATTTCTATTGACCTAAATAGTGATGAATCACCTCTTTCCCCTTGGTTTCTTATTTTCGACCTTTTTTTCTTTATAACGCATGTACTTTCTATATGGTTAAGGTCCTTTCCAGAAGACCAACAAATCTTACAAAATATTACAAATCTTGCCGTAATACAACAGAACTAGTAAAAAAAGATAAAAAAATCTTTGTCAAAGATTATGATTTCAGTTAATTTTAAAAGTTCATGGAGAGTTTGACTATGAAGACAAAATGGAGGCCTGACCCCTCTAAAGTCAGTGATAGATGCATTTGTACACAGAATCAAATCCTTGTCCACCACATAATCCCTACAAGGAATAAGGCATTTAGACCTTCACAAATTCCAGCTCTATTGGATTTTGAGTTACCTTGAACTTCTGTTTCACTTGGCTGTCTAAATTCACCAGGAGACTCAACTGAAGATTTACAGATGCAGGTTACTACTTCTTTTGTGCTCCCTGCCGTTTGGAACTAGCCTTGTATTTTTAGGTGACCTAAAAATGATTCTAAAGGAAGAGACTGAGAATAATTTCATTTTCCTCATTTTAATGCAGATACACCATCTAGATTCTCAAGAATTCCTGTAAATTAACCTTCTGAAGTGCCAGTGCAGATTCTGCCTATCTCAAAGTTGTTGTATATCGAACTTACAAATATATTCTGACACAAGGCCACTGAAGATCTGAGCAAAATTCCACAGCAGTCAACAGTGACCTTCCCATTTGTGTCTGTAAATACCCACTTACACATGTTGGTGTAATGAATCTGTCTGTTGAAATATGTAGAGTTCAGTACTCATAAAAATCAGAGCTAATTTTTAAAAAATGCATTATTTTGTTGATATAGTCAGGGTTTTTTGCATCAAGAGTCTAGTTAGCTTTTGTTCAAAGGTGATTCAACTTCCTTTTAAGCATCTAACTTAGCTAGAGAAGAAGTTCATGGGAGACATGGCTCAATAGAGAGTTCTATTTCATTCCATTTTGTAAGTATTTTTCTACCATCTTGGTATTCAAGTGAATACTTTTTTTATGACTAAAAAAATAATCCCCAAATCTCAAAAAATTATCTTGCCTCTTGACTGGGACAAAGTGTTATTCTTCCAGACATTTTGTGTCAGAGAAGTAGGTAATGAATCTTTCTGATCTATCTTTGGAGCACTCCAGATAACTATGAAGAGTTGAATCGGGTGCCAGACAGATCAATAGCTTAGAGGGGATGGAGTCATTGGACTAGCTCAGCACTAGCAGCAGGAAAGAAATGGTCACAGGAAATGGAATTACTGTAAGGAAATCTAAGTGATTTCAAAGAAATATAACAAAAAAAAATTCAAAGTGTTATTAGGGACAGATTCTGTAGAATTACTATATACAGTCTCCCTCCAATGTATACCAGGTTCTTCCTAAAGAAGCACAGTGATCTATCTAAACAGGGCCGAGGAACAGAAACAGATGATCAAAATGAAAATATACTGAGAGTGTTTGGAAAACAGTAAAATGCTCACATGCAGTTCTTCACCTTTTTCATATTACTCCCTCTATCTTTGCATTAACTATATAAAGGTTTTCTGGATCATCTCCAGCTTGAGCATATTTTCCTATTAGTAAGCTGACTTAAATTACATCTAATAAAGTAATAGTCTTAGAACACCAAACGCTATACCAGCTTGCAATTAACTTCAAGTAGACTTTTCTCGTGTGGCCATTACTGCACTATCTGCACAGTTTTTTGTCCCAGGGAAAGATTGTGTGAAACAGTGTGAAACAACATAACAGAATAATCATGGGCTGACATCTTGCCATTGCAATTCCATACTTCTAAGTGAAGGCTGCACTGACACGTGGTAGTTTTGCAATGTGTCCGTGTAACATTGTGATGCATTTATCAGAAAGCTGTAATTGGGCATCATTCCACTGTGACTGGCTGCAATTTAATCCACTGGCTCTTAAGCCCTGGGAATCTGCAGAATTCAGACTCAGTGCAGCAGAATCAGAGACAGTGATGTACACTCTGCAGAAGGAGACAAAGGTTTCCTTCACACAAAGGCAAAAAGAGCAAGATATTTCACGTTATGTCCCTGGGGAAACAGCACAGTCTAAAGATATCCATATCTAAAGATACAAACTTGTAATGACAGGTTCACACAAGCTGTATTTTGTCCTTCCGTGTTCTGGTGTTTTGTACTAGAAAGCTGGCTGGTCTGAAAAAACATGAACATGACCCAGCTTTCGTTACAGGGACCGCTGCAGCACTTTGTCTAACTTCTCTTGGATTCGGATGTTTTTGATTCTGTTCTCAGAAGGAGTCTACTGTAGATCTCTCACTTGAGACTGCACTTAATTTAATAGAAATAAACACACTGTGACCCAGACAAAACAGATAGATAACAGCTGGAAGTAAAACTACATATTTGATCTCCCTGATGTTCCCATTAAGAACTAGAGAAGAACCAGTTAGCAGAAATCATGAGTCTGAAACCATTTTCCTGCTCCTATGCAGAGTGAAGACCTATGTCCTTTCCTTCTCCAGTAGCTCCGGATGGGCCCCTGTTCTCAGCCTGGGGGAGGATGTCTGGAGGAGAGCACCGCCGCGCGATGGAGTTGCAGGAGACAATCCCTCTGTTCCCTTGGACTTGGGGCACCAAGGAAATGCTTTTTCTGAAACAGGCTACCAGCAAACGGTTATATTTGTTATCACTTCACTTTTTGCATTCATCTAGTTATCAAGAAGGCTTTAAATAAATATTGTGCCAGTTCCTCACTTGATATTTTTTGATATTCTTACCAGAGTGTGTATTTTTAAGATTGACGGACTTCTCCGTGAGTTATCTTTATCTTTTGTCAGCTTTCAATATCTTTGGAGCAATTTAAACCAGTGTCAGCCCCATCTAATCTGATTTCAAGCGAATGGACCATATTCTCTGTCAAAAAACATGTACAGCTGAAAGAACTCCAGTGATGTGTACGTCTAACATAACCATGCTGACAGACTGAACAGAGTGGAATGTCGTCTCCTCCTTGCCCACATCACGGTGCCTCAGAGTTCCTTTCCCCATGTCATACCTGCACTCAGGTAAGCAGATGAGCTAGCTCAGCATTTTTTAGGCTACTTCATACCGGGCTCTCCTCTGTGGAGGCAACTCCAAGATGCATCCCTTCCTGAAAAGCACGGGCTGCATGGGACTGGATAGTAGGAATGCAGTTGCTGTTACAGGCTTTGAGGAGATAAAATTTAGAGCAATCTCTTCTTGAGGTCACTTGGTACCTTTTAGAGAACAGAGTGGTTTCCATGTGTCTCTGAGCACAAGGCCAACGGCTTTGCCTGGATCTGCTGTGAGGGAATAAGTGTTCTGCTGTACTGGAGCCAAACAAGTATCGTCACTCACAGAGCTGAAGCTGCTCTTGAGCAGTTTAAAAATGCAAATGTTCTCTACTTGGAGCAAACCCCATGAGATTGGCTCCTCCTGCTTTGCACAGATCTGGCTGCATAATGCAGCTAAGCTTGCAGATGTTCTCCAGTGCAACACAGCCTTCCCTATAATGTTAGAATTTGAAATGTAAGCAGCCTAACCTATTCTGATTTCCCAAGTCCATGTCTTTTGGATGGTTCAGTCTAAATGTTTTCACTGTTCCTAAATCCTTCTGCAGTGAATGTGGATGATTCCCTATATGTGACATGCTTTCCTACATCATGTGAATGAAACTGGGACCATTGCAAGCCTTGTTACAACGGAGACTCTCATCTTCAGCCTACATTGGCTTGGCATTTTACTTTGGGGTCTTGTTTTTTACTCCTTTTATGCCCAATATCCATATGCATCATGCACAGTGATCAGTTTCTTGTGAAGATCATGTCTAAACGCTTTGGATCGTTCAGCACATTTTCATTTAGTCCTCACTGGAAACTCAAACCAATCGCCTGTGTCACTGATACTGATAATCTGATAACCTAATTTTACAGCCTATCTGTTCTAACCAGCACGGAGCATGCAGAGTGCAAGAATATTTAGGTCTTTAGTCTAAGGCTCCTCCATGGGAGCCCTTCTATGGGACCGTATCACCTTCAACCCCACGTGCTGCAGGATTTTCTTCTTCCTTAGTGACCCTGAGACTGTTGCATCAGAATAGAGCCTGTTCACTGATGTTCTTCATAGATTTACTTACCTACTCCTCTGACTTTTTTGGCTGAAAAAGTTCTGAGGGCTGAATTGTCTGGCCCAAGTACCATAATACTTGTTCAACTTATTTACAAAAATGCACATGTGCACAAGCAAAGACACACAAATGTATTATGGTCTGAAAGCATATTTTTGTACAACAGTCAAAAACATTCACTATTGTGGTCTCAGGCTTGATTCACTATCAGCTGGTATTTTGAACACTGATGCATGCCATAAAAGAAAACTGTAAAATACTATTTTGATATCATAATGAGAGAGCTGGGGTGTTCAGCCTGGAGCAGAGAAGGCTCCAGGGAGACCTTATCATGGCCTTTCAATATCTGAAGGGGCTCCAGGAGAGCTGGGAAGGACTCTGTGTCAGGGAGTGGAATGAAAGGACAAGGAGGAATGGTTTTAAATTGGAAGAGGGGAGATTTAGATGAGATACTAGAAAGAAATTCTTGGCTGTGAGGGTGATGAGACACTGGAAGAGGTTGCCCAGAGAAGCTGTGTCTGCCCCATCCCTGGAGGGGTTCAAGGCCAGGCTGGATGGGGCTTGGA
>JAOXNG010000021.1:91986341-91998534 GCA_028566535.1 Scolopax minor
ACTGGAAAAACCTCAGAGGAAAAGAAGGGTGCGTCTGATCAGAGTTCTCTTGTGTATATTAATTACAAAAACACAAGAACAGAATAGTCTGCTTGAGATGAAATCCAAAAGTAAAAGATATTCCCAGCAGTCAATTGTACAGGGAATGTAAGTTTGGAGATACAGCTAGAAATACGTGTATGGAAAGATATGCTTTTGGTAAATTTGGCATAGCTTTTCTCTTGAATTTACAATTAAGGAGGTAAAATGTAATTCACATTAAGGTATGTTATTTCAAGATGGGTATATGGTAGTAAATATAAATAACATTAAAAGGATGTAGAATCTGACATATTGTGCTATGCAGAGCATGCCTTACTCTGTCGTACAGCGATTAAAATGGTGTTTCATGTGTTCAACTGTTCTTCTCGGGGCACTGGTGGTAAATATGTTTTACATCCTTTATTCCCCACAGATTTTAATCTGTGTGTGTACATGAAATGCTGCAGTATAGGTGTGAGTACACACAGTTTTGGCACCCAAAACAGCAGGTATTTGACTGGGCACCTACAAGAAAAAAAGAGAAGGGGGAAAGAATGGGCTGAAGATGAGTGATGTGCATAGGGAAAGATATTGACTTTTTCCTGTCTATGCTACAACTTTTAATGTATAATCTGCTGCAAAAGAGATTAGACTCTCCTGGCTACTGCTGACTGTCTCTCCTGGTTTAGAATTCCCACACTGGCTGCATGGCACAATTGGTTAAATGCAATCAAAAGTTGTTCAAAGGAAATAATTATTTTTGTTTAAAATAAATTGTTTGGTTTATTATCTGATATTTGACATATTTACACTTGAAGTTATTTTGCTATTATATTAGACCGATAGCTTCTTTTTGTGAATAACCATTTAAAACTGAGAAGGAAAGTAAGTACCCACTGGCTTTCTCAAAAGGCATTGAATAGATCTCTATGGCGTCAAAAGTGCAGTCATGAGGCGGCACAACCCGAACGGATTTCATGTTAAATCTGGTCAAAATAACGCACTCTTTATGGGCTAAGGACACAAATATGTCAAATTCCTTCTTAGGGAGTGATTCTGCTTTTCTGTTCTGGCCTGCTCCCTGTGTCAGTATATGTGCTGCCTTCACTAGTGCCCTTCAAATCGATGCAACAACGCCTGGATTTGGGCCAACACCCGTGGAGCGATTCTGGCTCTACGCCCCCAATCTGACTTGCTGTTTAAGGCTGGGCTTTCCCTGAATCTATTGGTAAACCTGACATCAGGAGCACGTTGATGGTAAGTGATGAACTGATAGTAATGTGATGGCACTTTAATTCATTCTTTTGATACGTGCAAAGAAATTTCTGTCATTTAAAAGACGAACATTTTGCTCTACTTCCACGGGGTTATGGGGAGAGGGACCAAGAGAGGCCAACAACTAGGAATTGCATCATTAGGATAACATGTAGCATTGGGAATCGTAACCACAGCCTGTGAAATTTAGAATTATATTATATTCTCCATTGCTTAGAATAACAGTATGAATTGCAGGACATGAGCCCCAGCGCATGCCCTTGAATGCGTATGTACATTACATTTAGTTAACTAATTAGGCAGGAAATCTTCCTCACCCAACATTATCAGAGAAGGTGGTGATAGGATTAAAAATCATCATGAATGCATTGTGCTCTCAGCTAAAAATCTATTCAGGCATAATTTAGCAGCTATTCAACACAACAGGTCTTTTTTTGTGAAATTGCTTTGCTTGGAGCTGTTCATCTAGCGTATTACTTTCCATTTAAACTTGTTTAAATCCTGATATACATTTGTATTATTCTCATTACGAGCAGCCAACCTGCACAGCTTAAGCTTAATAAAAGATCTTCTATTCCCATTAAGTGGTAAGTATATAAATATTGTCCTTATAATCTTTAAAACACTTAGAATTTTAACTGATAAAACGCAAAATATTATTTAAAAGATTTTATCCTTGTTTCTGGGCATTTCAGTTTTATGGCAACTTCAATTACTATCAGGCATATTCCTTTAAGCAAATATCAGAAAATGTAATGTTGGCTTTTACTGGATTTGTTTTGAAAGAATTCAACCAGCCTAGCTCAGAGGAGAGAATGGTGAGTAGAGCTGTACAGAACAGGGATGAATTAAACACAGGAAAAACAACATATACGGTATATGGTAAACCTACCCTACCTACAATTCTCATAAATTGGAAGATAAATGTAATTTTATCTACACATTATGCTTTCTGTGTGCTGAAATGGAATGCATGATGCATTTAAGTCCTAGTCCTCATCAAGAGAACTTGATGTTCCCTTGATCTGCTTACCTGGTACACAGAGAAGGACTTTTTATGCAGAATGAGATTCTGATTACCACAGACACAACACTACGGAATGGAAGCAAGGATAACAAAATATAGCAAGAAACTGGTATAATTTATCTTAGGTTTTGTCATGCAAAAATGCTGGAAATGCATAGCTACAATGCCACCAAAATTTCAATGCATTTTTCTCTCTATTGGGATGCTTCAAAGAATGAAAGTCTTAAAATCATCTTCTTTATCCACTTTGCACTGAGATTCTCGTCTAGATTCAAATTCTAAAAATACCATTCATGAAAATGGCTGTATTTTTTAATGGCAATGGCCTCTGGAAGACAACAATAAAAAAATAGAATTTTTTCTTCTTTTTTTGTAGGATGGTTTTCCACCAAATAGGCTTTTTCCAAAATTTTAGATTGAATCTTGACCAGATCCTGCCAGTGAGGACATGAAGGCGTTGACTGACATCATGGATAGGCAGGGGAAGGTCTTTGCTTCCCTCTAGTGACTGGTCCAGGAAGAGATTTAATTGAACGTGCTCGTGTCGCTGGACTATGGCACAGAGATTCAGCAAAGGATTAGTTGTGTGTCAGCATTAAATACCTGTGAAGTCAGTGATATTACAGCTGATATAACCTTAAAGATGTAGGCTTGTGATAGCACTTGATAAAATATGGCAAATTTAAACTGGACATGTGTTTGACTGGTTTTGGTGGAGTTTTTCTGTCTTGACAGGCAGAGAAAGGATTTCAGAAACAATTGGGGGACTCCCTCTAAGATGCATTTCAAAACACTATCCCAAACATGGATCACAGAATCACAAAATTTCTTTTAAGGTCATTTTGCCATACAAACAGCTTTTTTTTGTAGAAAGACAGAGCAGACTTTGATGAATTATCTGATGTTTGATTTATCAGAGAAAATAGTTATGAAAGGCGGGCACTTCAGTCAGACTTAAATCCAAGCATTTGGAAGCAAAGAGAAGCAATCCTATAGGCTGCAAATCTCAAACCCAACGTGTATGAAGTTCTCCTCATAACACTACTAAGAGTAGGTGTATTTATACCAGCTGTAGTTCTGTCTGTTTGGTACAGCCTGCAAATCAGTATAAAAGCAGCAAATATATGTCTGCACCAAAGCACACAAGATGGTTTATAACAAGATGGTTATAAGCAATTTGTGCACATGATCTGTCTCTCTCCTGGGAGAGAAGGGGAGAATGGCAGCTCCTTCTCACATGGATAAGCCACATTCACCAGACCTTTCATCTTCTTGGGTGACACAAGTAGGTCCCATTTTTGTTTAAGGATGGCTTAATACAAAGACCTTTGGTGCTGCTGCCCTTCTGTTGGATAAACGGAGCCGAATTCCTCAGGGCTGGCAGAGCCAGGAGCTCACCAGGATGAATGAGAAAGTAACCAGAAATATCACTATAAAACTATTTAACCTCTAGTGCTCTGCAGCAGGGCAGGGAAATGCTATTGGCTTTGAGACCAGCTAGAGAGCATTCTCAATCAGGACTCTGGAATTTGGGGCTCTAACTCTACTGGGGTATGATGAGTGACCTTGGACGTACTGCTCCCGCTACGCAGAGTTCCTCTCTGTGGTAAATTGCTTTTAAATCTACAGGTGTAACACACTTTAAGAGTTACATGACATAAATGAGAAAGGTTGATAACTCCTGCAGTTCTAGTTGTGCTATATTGTACTTTTGGAAGTTTTATTGGATTTGGTGAACACTCTTTTCCTCTACAAGAGTCACTCCAAGGCCAGCACGATGCTGGGTTCAAGATCTCATCTTCTGCGTTTCTGGGTGAGGTATTACTAGGGAAAACAATGATCAAATTTTATTTTACTTGTAATATTTTAGTTATCTTCTGACCTCACTATACATTAAAAATTTATCAAAAGTCCAATTCAAATCTTTAAATTTGATTAAGAAGATAAAACCACTGGTTCTTTTCATTCACATTTCAGAATTATAATTGCCTGATATTACAAGAAATCACTATTTTTAGTTTTTGAAAATCTACATTTACATAAAGGCAATAAATAGCAATTGAGTTCACAACAAATGGAGTTGATTAATCACCCAGTAAAAATTAGAAAGAAAACTTATTAGCAAGAATTAATTTGGTTTCCTTTTTTTTTGTATAAATCTCAGTAGGCCGTACAAGCTCTGTTCGTGGCCGTGTAGGTGTTAGTGAAGAGCAGTATTATAAAAAAGAACTAAATTATAAATTCCTCCCATATATACTGATTCATTTTGTGTGTGACTTAAGCAATGGAAATTTTGGTCTGACTTTTTCACCATAAAGACACTCCATTTTATACTGTACAATACATACATATTTCAGAACTAAGGACTCCTGCACTATAATATAATCTTAGCAGTGTGTACATTTTAATTTTTTAAATGTAGGACTTGCATGGCTTGCCCCGTGGTTTGCCATTTGATCTGATCTGATTCAAATCAGTCAACCCTTTTTGTTGCCTGCAAGGGAGTCTGGATTCTGGATCAGGTTTTTCATTCCATACTGGTCTATAAAAAAGAACATGATTCTGTGGTCTTTCAGGTCTTTATGCAAGACTACCAGGAACAGAAGATTATAGAGTGTGCTATTACACAGGGTCCATTATGGGAAGTTCTTCATAAAAGTAGGCACTCCAGGAGGCATTTAGCTTTAGAATTAGTTAATTAACATTAACTCTTCCATTACATACCTAAACATAGAAGCTAACACGGCAAGCAAATGTTCACCCTTGAAAAACACAAAAAACAAACTGAAAAATACTGAAAAACTGTGCCAACAAGTCTGACTCAAGTCAATGGAACCAACAAAGTTTCAGCTGGTAGAGATTGCCAAACCATACTTACATGATTTAATCTCATTCAATTTTTATTCTACTTACAGAAATATCTGTTTCCTCCATACATTCCTGGTAACAAAAATAATATAACTGCAAAGTAATATAAAGTAAAGAGAGGCTATTGTTCATATTTCCAGAAGCTATTTCTGATTGAGGATATTTTAATTATTTGATGGTTAGCTTGAGACATTTTGATGACATATTTTCAAAGGCATGCAAGGCCAAGCCAAGCAAAGAATAACTGTAATGGTCCATCATGGCATTTTTAAAAAACAAAGTGGAGAGGAGAGGGACAAAGCAGATCAGTGTTCCCTGTCGATTTTATCACAGGAAAACAAAATGCAAAAGCTGCTTTGCTGGCATGCAGGCAAACTTATATCCTACAGCTGACTTGCACTCTGCCCTATAGGCAAATCTGTGAGAAAATCCCAATTAACTGTTAGACTCTTCTCTAATTGCATTGAACAAATTGCTTTATGAACTATTTCTCCATAATTGTATCCAGGGACAATGGGAGAAAAACATTTAAAAGCTCTAGGGTATAATTCCAAAAAAGCAATTGTAAACTTTTTTTAATGCAGGATGTTATAATATGTCTGGAGTGAAACTCTGAAGTTATATAAATGTATATGATTTCTAATTTCTGATACATATATATGTATATATATTCCTAGCTCCACATAGCTTCCGGGTAGAAAATCTAAACCACTGTCAATGTAATTTTATGGCAATGTAAAAAAAAAAAGAGCAGCCCCACCACCCGTACTGAGTTTTGAACTCTGCACCATGGTTCAAGAGTCCAGGGTCTGGGTCTGCTAAGACAAGGGACTAACTTTGTCAGGCCAAGCTTTGAGGGGTCCTGGAGCTCCACAGAGAGTGGCTGCTGTGGCACCTGTCACAGGTCTAAGCGCCAGAGAAGGACACAAAGATCAATGGAACTGTTGGGCCAGCCTGCAAAACTGCCCAGTAAATGGCATGTTCAGAATGGAAATGTATGCACACATACATACATCGATGCTTTGACCACCCCAGGCTTACACAGCCTTGCCCAGACTTACATAAAGCTAGGAAAAGAAAAAAAAACCACTGACAGTGATATGGCTGAGATTTAGGCATGGCGTAGTGACAAACACATGAGTGGTAAAATTAGATATAGAAGTGCTGGGAATCGGCTCCCCAACCCATGAATATTTTCCTAAATAATATGGCAGAGTTCCAGCAGCACACACCATGAGTAACAGACTCCAGAGTGGGCATGGGTTACTCCTGTGAGACCAAAAAAGCTGTTTCAAGCTGTTTCAAGAGTAACTTCTGTAAAGAAAAAACTGAAGGGCTGGTCCCTGTGATTCCCCAGTAAATGCCCTAACGTTGGATTATTTGCTGGTTGAGAATGTCCCTGATGTCTCCCTCTCCATTTTTCTTTTACTTTCCAGAAAGGCAGGACAACAAAAATTTAGAAGTTTTGTTTCATCTTAAATCACTTCTGTGGGGAGGGAAAATCAGCCCTAGGACCTGCCCTATCGCCTTTCTGTTTGTGGACTGAGACACTGGAATGATTGTATCACAAACAGTTCCCGACAGCAGACAATGCAAAGCAGAAACGATACAACTCTTTTGAGTATTCGTTTGGGCAGTTGAAGGAACTAAATTGTTTATTCTCACAATGTCAATTAGAAATATTCCACACGTTTTCCCAGGTACTGAAAGGAGAAGCATCCAGTATTCTAAGACTTTACTGAAGTCGACATTTAGAGTACATTTTCTGAAATGAATGGATGAAGAAATTAGTCAAATTTCTGAGAGGGGAAAAAGTCGTCACTTTCATAGTATGGATGCTATCAGCTTCAGGCAGGGAGGCTGGAAATACTGAAGGAAGCACCAGAAGGTACAAACAGCCTAGTTTTAATCAACACAGACAGATGTGCTCTACATTTTGGCAGAATCAAATGAAATAAAAAGCTGAATTATTAGATTTGAGTTTGCCCTTTATAATACTTGACATAATATTTTATTCTTTAGCAGCACTGTCTCAATATCGTACACACATTTGAGTAGTTGCCTATAGAGAGGGCACAAGACTGCCAGCCTGATACATGGAAAACCTTAGAAAATATCATCACAGGGAAGAATCACCAAATATCATAGAAAGAATGGATTTAAATAGCTTTCAACAAAGTCAGGATGACTAAGCTGTCGCAGGTATCCATGGAGGTCGGATGGTTTAATGATCTGGTGTTTGGGTAAACAGCTCACAGGTACAGAACTTTCTTCAATGATGGATGACAAAGAACTGTTAATTATTGATGAATCTCCTGAGAAGCATGCCCAAAACCCAGACAGACAAAGCTTCCCCTGCTGTTGGAGAAGCATTAAACTGAGAAGATCAGAGGAGGAGGTATCATTTACCAGAGGTGAACTTGCAAAGGATGCAGATAAAGATGTGGGAGAAGTGGCTAAAAAGGTCACAGAACCCAGGGGACGGTAGGGCTGGCTGTATGCCAGGGAGAAAAGCAAACACAGTTTTCATCTGAAAAGCACTTAATTTCAAACACCTGCCTCAGCACAGACTACTGATTAGTTCAGCACCTTCAGCTAAAAGCATACTACTTTTTCTTGGTTTTATTCCAAACCGCTTGCCAAATCCTGGTTATGCAAAAATTACCCAGTTTGGAAGGACACGAGCACAGCACAGCTCTGTAGGATTTGCAGTGAGGGTGAGGCTATTAATCCATCAAATCCAGTTGCCAGCTGCTGAGAATGGCTAATGTCTGACACTTAGAAAGAAGTGGAAAAAAATAAAAGAGCTCAACATCACCGTGGGCACCTAACCTATTGTATAGTTCTCTACATATTTATTCATTAAGATTTAAAATGATAAGAATTGATTCAGCATTATAGAGCTTTCGTGAGAATGCCAAATGCACGGCGCCAGATATAAGTCTTGAAGTATTCCTGAGTAAATACAAATAAAATGCTCTAAAACAAAAAGGAACCGTATTACAAAAATAAAATTATGAATCACCTAATGCTCCCACAGCTAACATTAGGGACCCTTTCCTAAGGAGGGAGGAAAACAGTAGGATTTTCTATATAAATTAGTACATATACACGTGTAAAGCAAGTGGCGATGGTGTCCATGCAGGACTTACTGATATATCCCAACTTACTGTGAGTATTTCATGGCTCATATCACTTTTCAAAACTGGTAGATCTCCAAGAATACCCCTAATCTTCAACTATTCTAACATCTTCAAAAGCTACTACTAAATGACTAGAAAAGATATCCTTCAGAATACAAAAGTCTGTGTTTCTCCCTCAAAATCTCAGACTATTTTATGTAAAATTCATGCAAATTTTAGATGTCTCAAAATTTCACTTTTCCATCCAGATTCTGAAGCATATTGAAACCAATATGTAGCACTAAACTTTTCTATAAACAATACAAAGAGAAACGCATGCAAAACAAGTGGCAAGCACAAAATACATTTGTTTGCAATTGCTTTGTACATTAATCCTGCATGAAATCTTTTAATCCCATTGTTTGGCTTTTTGGTAGTCTAATTCCATGCAAATAAGTGTTTGATATTCTGGATTGGAGCAGTAAAATCAGAGTGTGTGCTTAAAGTAATACAGGTACAAAATGGTAAATAAAGCACTGTCCTAATACTGTGTAAGCAAAAAATTGTGAGGAGGAAGCAAAGCCCACGTTCCAAACGTGTTTTGCATTCCACGTGCACATAATAATACATAATGTCAAGTTCTTTATGTACTTCATTCCACACATTTTACAGGAATGGAGCGTGATGTTGCTGGCAAATAACTGCATTACAGTTCGTTTGCAGAGGCACAGACCCTGGGACTGGTTGCATTCGGAGTGATTTCTGGTATCAGGTGGAAGGTTTCTCATTCCTATACCATCATGTAGTTTCTCAGCCCCCGCAGTACTGATGTAAACCCAGGCTCTGGGATAAAAGCACTCACAGAGTCACAGGCACACAATTTCTGACACTGCAGATGAGTCAGTAGCATAAGATACACATAATATACCTGGACAAGAGGTACATCATCATCTTAAAATGGCGACCACATAGAGATCTTTCTTGAAACACTTAATCTGTATTTAGGCAAAGTTCACCATGACTTTAGTGGGAGCTTCACCGTGACAGATTAGTGCAACAAATTACAACTGACCTGACTAAACTTGGAATTCTTTTTAAACCATGCTGACTTTACTGCTTTACTTCTTCACAGTGATATTTTCTGTTTTGTTACAGAAGGGGAACACGCTGAAATAAAGTAGCAGACTTCTAGCAAACTTTCATTATTTAGAATACAGCTATTATTTTACTAAGCTAAACTGAAAATTTACTATAATGAAGATTGCTGTGGGTATCACACTTCAAAATGATATTTCTCCTTGCAGTAACAGAAATGGAAGCCTTCCTTAGTTATCTGTCTGATCATTTACCCACCTACTTGTTGCCCAGCAACTGCCATCAAGGAACTACAGTTCTTAGAGACTCTCATTTTAATCTTCAAAACGCAGATTAAAATGACTATGTGAGTGATCTTTTCCTGGTGAGATATTACATTCTTTCCATTTACATAGCTGCCGAAAGGAAGCCAAGTGGCTGGAGAATTCTGTACTTTCATTCTGTGAAAGGTTCATTTTTCCTGCCCTCATACCAACCCATTTACTGACCAGCTACTTAAATATTGTTAGGGACTTTGTAATATATGAGCCATAGCAAGAGGAGAAAACATCCATCACTTACGTTCTGGAGTCATCCCACAGCACGCAGTAGGGATTCAACGTACCCTACGAAGGAATAAACAAACCTGTTAGTTACAGGTATACCACAAAAAATGCCATGCTTCACCTAAATATTTGGCTGTGTCTTTGTACAAGATCCCTCTTATACTCTGATAAAGTCATGCCACTGAAATTCCGAAAGCTTAAGGTTAATTCTTATGGAGTATTTAAAACACACTTGAGTCTCAAAGCAGAGTATTTGCTGTATTCTCTCTCTCTCTCAGAAAAGGTAAGCGTGACGTTGGCTGTTTGGTACATCCCAGTAGCATTGAAATATGAGGTAAGAGCCAATCTGGTAAGGGACACGACTCACCCTTTCTGGGTGTGTTTGGAAGATCTTTACTGCGGGCCCTTAGGGACCCTGGATGTCAAAACCAGTAATGACATTAGCATTTTTAAGTGTATGTTGGGCAAAATATCCGGAGACTGGGCTTTCAGATCTCCAAATCCAAACACCATGCTATATTCCAAGCTGCATGTGTAAATGTGATTTACAATTCCTCCACAAAATAATCCTCTGTTTTTATTAAAATGAATGATGATAAATTTTGAATAAATTAATGTTTTAAGGCTAATTTGAATTAAACATATTAACTTATTAAATGATCACATTTGCCCACCATTTGTCATAATCTCTTATCTACTTAATTCATTCAGTGGATGGGAAATTTGTTTCAAGCACTTGATACTTCTCTGGATTAAATTATAGGACAAAAACAGAGCCAAAGGGAAAAAAAAACCTCTCTGATATCTGTTGGCAAGGTTCTTGTCTTTTCACCTTTTCAAGATATGAGCTAATAGAATATTCATTAACGTTCTGTTATGGAAAGGTTGACAAAGCCAGGTGACAAGCAGTGTCTCCAATCTGACCTTTTGTAACAATGAAGTTTCACTGCATTTCCAAGATTTTGAAACTTGGAAAAAACCTGCTCTGTAAATTACTCAAAGGGATGGATTTAAAAAAAAAAATTCTCTAAGAATTCCTAAGAAGTGCCTAAAATTCCAGTGGGGGCGCAGCGGTTCAACCTTTTGCTGCTCTGGCCTTGCCTGTGCTGTGCTAGTTTTAAGAGCTTGTGTTTGGCTTATAAGTATTTTCATACTTCTGCCCAGAGACACTAATCCAAATTTGTTATTGCCTGAAATATTTGGAAATCCTCCAGCTGAATTGTACCTATATGACCACTTCAGCAACTGTTTGTAACACAAAATCACAGCTTTACAGTCTTTTGCCTAACAACACTGTTTACTGAAACCCCAGTAACTGCCTCTTCTAATTGCCTCTTTATGACTATTCAAAGTAAGCCAACTCTTAGTAACATAAACAAAGTTTATACATCATGCCTTCACATTATTTCACCAATATTGTACATCACAAAAATTTCACAGACCAGATATATTTAATTCTCCTATTTCTGCTGACATCAGAAAGAAAAACTGTTAATATTTTTCATACAGTTAGACACAGAATCATGCTTTTTTTTTTTCAGATTTAATGTCAGATTAAAGGCTGAAAAGTACAGAATCGAAAATAATTGCACAAAACCCCCTCAAAAAATTGGAACCAGAGCATTTCTTTCAATGTCTGCTACAATAGGTTAGTTAAAACCTGGCTTTTGAGTATAAAATAATTGAAGAAAAGAAGAGAAAACCTGAAGACCTACATAGCTCTATGACCTGTGCAGGGAGCAAAAGGTTAAGCATTCAGCACAATACTACATTTTCAATTTATTAATTAAAGTGGTTAATGGAGAGTTTTTGGTAGAAATTGCTGCTTAAATGAAAAGTTCAAAACTCATGGAACAACAATTAATTTGGTTTTGCACATACACATGCATGAAACAAGTACACATTCTCTTCAAAGCATGTTAGACTGTTCCTGGGCTTAACTTTTAACAGTTAAGCTGAGTTTTATTACCTGTTATTTATTTATTTAAAACAACCTCACTTCTTTAATCATATGATTAGATAAATACTCAACTCTCCTTGTACTTACATTAGACAGGTGGGCTAGCTCTATCTCCAGGAAAGAATCTGTAGTTTTGGGCTCAGGTCGTATAGTAACAACGATGATTTTTGAATTAAGAACTGTAAAATTCCTGGGGAAAAAAAAAAGAAAGGAAGGAAGGAAGGAAGGAAGGAAGGAAGGAAGGAAGGAAGGAAGGAAGGAAGGAAGGAAGGAAGGAAGG
>JAOXNG010000021.1:92005556-92018856 GCA_028566535.1 Scolopax minor
AAGGAGACCCCACCACCTCCCTGGGCAGCCTCTGCCAGGGCTCTGCCACCCTCACAGGAAACAAGTTCCCCCTCATGTTTAGGTGGAACTTCTTATATTCAAGTTTGTGCCCAAAACCAGTCAAAAACCAAAATCAGTAACCAACAGTAGAACAGATGAAAGCAAAGCATTTGGGAACTGAGATGCCCCTTCTCATAGTCTGTAGTACTTAAATTACCGTAATTCTATGTCCTTTTGTGCCCCTATTCCTGCTTCTTAGGATGTGATTGGTTCTAGGGAAAAGCTAGTAAGGCCTATAAATCTCTCTTTCCTAATGGATGAAATTAAAGCTCTGAAAGGATTTTCACATCAATTAATATGCAGAATTCAAGGTTCGTACTTGCTTTCTGTAAATGAAGACTATTGACATATAAGAGTTGAAAAGGGATGGCCACAGATTGTGCTTTCCAGTATAAAGATGGTTCCTGGCCACCTTGATGCTTTCCGAGGATTGGCAGATTGTCTCTCAGGCCTGCCAAACTACAAAAGCCATTTGCCTCTCTCTCTCTGAATATGGGAGAAGAGAAGAAAAAAATATATATCTCACAAACATCTCTTCCTTCCGGGCTAATTTCAGGAAGTGGCACAACAAAAGGAAGGTGGTGTGTGCCATTTCAGAAGCGTTGGCATTCACACCAGGCTCTCACCAGCACTCCCCAGCTTTCGGGGCTCCTGCCAGGACTATCTGAGTTGGGCTCTGCCTCAGAGAGATTTCTGGCCCCGACACTGCATCCTCATTGCACAGAGCACTGCTACTTTACTGGGAAGTGGTGGGGTTTTTTCTCAGGACTGAATCTTTTCTGTTTTCAAATGGATTTTGGCCAAAACTCCTTTTGTTTTGTCATCATTTGTTTCAAGTTCTGAAGTTGTGCTTAAAGAGAGTAGGGAAAGGTGATCTGGTGTCTTCCTAATTACTATCCTATTACTATTACATGTTACTATGTCTTCACACCAATTATTGTGAACTCATTAGCAGCTATTGTGATACAATCTGCACCCATTTCTTTCACCACAATAGGCCATTAATAGCCCAAGGGTGCACAGGATCATGTGAAATAAGATAGTATTAATGAACCATGAAATTATCTTAACCAGTAATTTGAGAAGGAGGGAGGAATGTTTATTTCCAAATTGTGTGTTATCAAGTACAGAAGGAAAAAGTGAAACAAGAGACCCTCCTATTTCTCTGTGAATGTGTGTGGCCCTCATAGCTGACCCACCACAGCTGCTCAGGCACACGCCTGTCCTGTTGCTACCATGAGAAGAGCTCTCTGTAGCTCTTCTCTCCCTTCTGGATCCAACCTGCATGGAAAAAGTGCTCGGAAAACTACTGCTCAAGGCTTCTGCAGAAGTCCAGCAGGCACCCCTAGCACCTCTGGCTGGGATGTCACACCTACACCAAGTGTACTCACTGGAAAGCACTAGTCTGAAACACAAGTGGCTTGAGCACTAATGTACCTAGTTCTAACTGAACGTTTCTATAATTAAGCTTAATATAGGTTATGTAAAAGATAAATTAAGCCAATTTGATGAAAAGGCTATTTCCATCGTGCAAATGACTAAGCACGGAGGAAAAACAAATATACACATACATATTTTAAAAAACAGAAAAAAAAATAGTCCAACAATAGCAATATGCAAACAGTCTTGGTTGTCTGCTTTTATCCTGACATGTAGCATAGTCATGATACTGAAATAGTCTAATTCATACTGTATTTCTGAAATTTCTTACCTCAAAGTGGGCAAAATGAGTTCTAAATTTTTGTATAGCACTGCTCCAAGTACAAATACAGTTGATTCATCTAGTTCTGAAAAGAGTAAGGAAAAAACCAATTATCTTTAAGCTCTCTTTCCCAAGACCTCATCAGCATAAAAAACTGTGAATACCACTTACCACTTACCTTTCTAGTAGAAATTTTATTTTAAATAAACCATTATCATTTTTAATTATATCCTGGAAGTCTGTCATAAAGATGTAGTACTGCCAGGAATATATCAGATTTAAACTATGTTAAATCACATTTTAAAAAAATCCATCATTGTTTACTGACATCCATGCTAGTTTATTTACCTTTATAGTTAAGTATCCTCAAAGATACTTCGCCTTTAGAATTTAATGTCTAGAAAGTAAATTCTCTAATGTCAGAGATTAGAGATGCATCTCTGAGGCAACAATACTTTTAAATTGTGTTAGAAGCCAGGGTAATTTGTCTGCTGAGCATCCTTTACTAAAACCCAGGTCCCCTACTGGAATGGCCCAGGCTGCTGGAGCGGAGCAGCTTCAGGGGGTTCAGCAGAGCTGTGCTTCAGGTCACCCCATGCCACCACAGGTGCAGTGCACAGTCACTAATCATTGGGTCTTAGGCATTGAAAATAACAGAAATAGGATTTCTGTAGCAATTAAGCCCCATCACTTCGCTCTGAGAAGCTCTGGGTATTGGATTTCTTTTGATGAATAAAATAACCACTTCTATATCATACAGTGGTCCTAAGAGACAAAGATTCTGAGTTCCCCTGTTAAAGATAACACAAAATTAACATGCCAATATGCTTTTTTACCTGTTGACATAGAGGTGAAAATGTTTTTTGGAATGACAACCCTGTCTTCTGAGTTTCGTGCCCAATCAACCATTCCTTTTCTTCCTTTCATGGGGAAATTGATGTCGGTTAAAACAGATGCAGCAGGGAGCTTCTGAATGCTGGCCACTAGCAAGAGAATCACAAAATCAAACAGAATTATGTTTCACACTATAAAGCATCAACCGATGGTAACAGTACAGCAATAACAAAAATGTTTAATAATACATTTCAAGTAACACAGGAATTTATAGGGCACTAGCTGGCACAGAAAGTGTAATCTTCCGTTTATTACGAAGCTCTACTCTGGATTGATCGTGTGGCATCGATCAGTTTTCAGTCAGATTCTGATTAAGTTCCTCAACAGGGATTAGCAAATGTACTGTCTTACACCCTGAAATTCACACATAAGGACATTGTTGTGTCTTCAGAGCAAGTCCTAAAAGGATCAAATGTGACAATGAGAGGAAGAGCTTTGGGAAACATCACTGCTAGATGCTGGCTAATGAAGCGACCAGAGAGCTTAGATCCCCTACACAGGCACAATTTTGGGACAGACCCCTTCCAGAGACTCACATGTAAAAAGTCCTCATTGTTTCCGCACAACCGAGAATAACACGGTAAGTCCTTGATTTCTTTTCCTTGAAAGAATAATCCCCATTCTGAATTCTTAATTATATTTTTTCCAGCTAAAAAAAGCCCAGATGCCCAAACAGCATCACTATCACAACTGGAGCGTGGAGTTCAGGTGTTTTGCAATTACTGGGGCATAAAATGGATTGAGTGCTCTTAATGTAATCAATGATTATGCAGGATATATCAACCTTGTAAAAATAGATTTTTTCCATAGTTCTCAAAATCTAAAAAGAATTTTGTTTTCCACACAAATAAAATTAAATCCACAGTTATTTCATTTTCAAAATTAACTACAGCCGGTATAAGGCTTTTTCTTTTCATTTATTTGTACATCATTTATCTGTTTATCCTCCTATGCATCTACCTAATTAGCTAGAAGAGCCTTAATACTTCATCCACATTTCGGATGACAGGTCCCTTTATTGAAATGGGAAATCAATGTCATTCAGTGGAATTCCCTCTGCAAAACTGACAACCATTTTAGGACTGGATAAATAGTGAGGGTATAGGATAGTACCTATCTGGACTCTCTCTGTCTCTGTATTTTAAATAGGGTCATTTATTGTGTCACCTAAGCACTACGTAGAACCAAAGACTCCAAAATATGTGTTAATATTGAGGTGATGAATAACACAAAGCCTAAACCTAAAACCTAAACATTTGGCTTATGGTTTATCCACAAGAAATGTAAGCCATAATATGGTTTATATATTCCTGTTCCTGGTTCAGACAAGTTTTTCTTCTCACAGTCAAACAAACCCGTTGCCTAGCTACACCCTGGAACACAGGAGAACCCCCTTCTTTTTGAGAATTCTTTGAGGGTTCTTTTGATGCCCATTGCTATAAATTACAAGAGAGTGGTTCAATTACACATCAGAACACATATATATTTGATGACTCCCTGCTAATTATTGATGCAGAAAAATCTGTTTAAGTAGTCTTGTCTAATCAATTAAGTAATTGCTCTGACCCCTGATGGATTCATGTTAATATCCTTTACAGATACATCTCCTTTTGCCTTTATTTCATTTTCATGCTGTAGTTGAGGACAGCCTGTTCAATACTGCTTTACTCAACATTTCAGAATTGGCAACTACTAACTGCTCCTACTCACTGAGTAAAATAAAAAATCTTTGGAACTGCTTAACTTCAACCTCATAGGAATGGAGAATTTTCCATGACAATCCGAAGAAGCTGATTAAACACAGCAATATGTGAATGATACCTAAGCAGTTTATTTGGAGCAAGCCAAAAGGGGTTAACTAATGTGTCGAGAAAATCCTGAGAGAAATAAAAATTGTGTAGTTCTTGTATCCTAGCCTAAAATAGAGAAGCTGTAATGTATTTCTATGTTCCCCAGAATCCTGAATGAGATTTAAGTTGCCTTGTGCAACTTCCAGTAGCTCTCTGACTGATCTGGGTTGCTAAATAATAGAAGATAAAGCAACCAAATAAGTGTCACGACACATCTTCCTCTTCTCCTCACTATCTACCTATTAGCTTCTTGTGTTGAACCAAAACAGGTAAGGTTTCAGAATCAGCCCCTTGAAAAATATTATCAGCCTAGGACAGGAAATTGGATTGACTGAAATGCATGACAGAAAAATGACTGGATGTTTGCTCACGGACTAAACACAACTTAAACTCTCACAGTAGAGGCTTTAAATTACAACACAAGACAAATTAAACAGTTGATCCCTATCTTTATCAAAGGCTGAACCAAAAACTTTAGAAAAGATGCTCAAAATCTGAGACTGAATTGTGTAGCATTCATGGATTTACAAAAGAGGATACAACCCTGATTCTGATTCTCCACGCTTGTAATTGATAACATTCTGGGGTCTTTGAGCTTTACAGCACAGTAACCATGTTGATCCCTAATTTACAATCACTTAAGGTACAGAGAAACGTGAATTAATTGTTTTGACTGAATTGGAAAACCAGATACAGAAACCTCTGGGATCAGCATAAAATGTCAACTCCTGCTTAACCCTCCCTGCCAGAGCAGGAACTCTGAATTGGATTGAATTTCAGTCCCAGACAAAAGAGAACAGCTATGCATATTAGCAGCATCATTTGCTCTTTCCCTGCCCTATTTTGACTTGTCCATTGACAGCATAGTAGACATCTATTATTCAGCATGTAGTAAACTGGAGTTCATCACAGAAGAGGTTTTGATTTTTCAGACAGAGGATTTCATACTGCCCTTCTTGGAGAGCTATGGATACGTTTATTTGGGTGAAACAATCATGAACAGAACATTGTAACAGATTTTCAGAATAAATAATATGATAGGACTTTTGTGCAAAAATTCACAATACTGAGTATTTCTGCAAACATCTCTGTTAAGAAGACCAAATTAGAATCGTATTTCTATATTTTAGAATTATTCTGTTGATCCTAAATGTAAAACCTTTGGGGACTTTTTTATAGAATAAATCAGTTTATTTAAGTGAGCTTATATTGGATACATGGGGACAAAGTCTTGCCTGGCTCAAAAAAGCCAGATGGACATATTAAAGATGATATTAATAACAGATTTTCTCTATCCACTTAAACCCCATTATTGTAAAGACAATCTGCACAAACACAAATGGTGAAATCCCCTTTTCCAGGAGACCAATTTGTGGGTCTGCAGGTTTGCCATGGAACTCTGCATCTGAGAAGGCTTGATGGCCTCCTGATCTCCTTGAAAATCCTTCTCTCAGTACAGAGATAAATCCACCTCTTAGCACCCATGAGACTGTGTAGGACAGAAGGACTGCGGCGAAGTGACATCCTCTTATATGAACATAAGAGGAACAACCAGGTCATTGTCTCTCTGCAAATAATATTAATGGAATATCCCTGCAGTGAACCAACATCAATCAGCTGTCACAGAAACGCTCCTAAGAAATTATATATCCTTATATTTACCAACACAGAAATGATGTCTTCTTAAATTAGAACCTTCTTCTGCCCTCCTGCTGCATGGGCAGGCAAGAGAGGGCTGTCCCCAGAAACCTGCTGGGCACTTGCGTCCCTGCAGCTCCTCAGCCATAGCAGCTGCCCTCTAACTACTCCTGCTTTGGGCAGGAAGACACACTACTGCTACAGGCAGAAGCAGAAATAGATATTTCATAGGTATTTTCAGTAGGCAGGCATGAGTTCTGCATGTTACAGACATTAAAGTGAAAACCATGGTAATGCTGAGGGGACAAGGCCACCTGCAACATCATTTAAGATTAACTGCAGAGGGAAGGTGCAGAAACCAAGCATTTTTCCATCACTGAGGTGACTGGGAAAAGTGTCTGTGCTGGTGATTCTAGCTGATAATGAGAGAAAAAGAGAGTGAGGGCTGAAGGCACCGTTAAGGTAGTGAGCTCAGAAGGTGGGAATGATGATGCAGCTGTCATCAGAGAAAGGGAGCAAGAAGAAAAGCTGAGGGAGAGAGAGATGTTTGCTTATCATGTAAGATGTTTATAGGTTTACCTCTCAGGTTAACTGAAGATCAGCTATCCATTAAGGACTATTAAAAAGACAGACAGAGAGGGCTTGACAGAGGACAAGAGGTCAGTAAGAGGGCAAAGAGATGTGAAAATCATTAGCAGGGAACTGATAAAAATATTCTCTGACCATCACGCTGCTTGATGTAGAGCAGAACTAGAATGATTGCTTCCCAGAAATAATAAACTCAAAGGGAAAGATGGCCCTTGTCTTACCTCTAGGGAGGTAACCACTAAATTCTATCATTCAGAAATCTAGAAAGATGTGAACTAAGTTATGCAGAATATTGAAAGGGGGTATACGAAGTGAATTGTTAGGCATGGAAATAGAAGATTTGGTGTATAAAAGCCACAGTCAGGGGAAACAAAATAAAGCATGTCAATTGATATATGTTCCTAATCACAGCTTTTTGTAGCAGACTCGAAACAGATCTCTATTATATGTTATTCTTGAACAGCTTTCTTTAATCATAAAAAACAGCCTCTTGAAGAACTACAACTATAAGCAAATTAAAACTGAGAGAACTGTAAATTACTCTAGTATAGAATCTTGGAGCATTAGTAGTATAGGAAGTAGTATAGTAGTATATAGGACGGGGCTAGTGAATCCTACAATGTAGAGCCTGCTTAAAAGCCCTATCCTGTGAAACAGGTATGGAGGAAATCCTTGCAGGTGGCCCTCATTCACAGCAATTCACCAGGCATATATACATTTCTCCACGTGTCTTCCCAGAAGCGTTCCAATTGGAGTGTCTCGGTGATTCCTTTATACCCGAGCTCCATTGAGACCTTAGAGAGAGCAGCTCCAGCCTGTAGCTGTGTTCTCTGGTTGCTTCCATCAAGCACATCTGCAGTGGCCTTCTCTAAAACCTGGCCGAGTCCAGGAAAGCATCACTGCTCTAACACTGCCTGATCTCGTGTTTTGAGCCCATGAGCTCTTACACACACCAGTCACCTGTTCCAGACCAGGGGCAGAACAAGACTCCAACAAATAGCAAAGCAAGCCCAAAAGAAAAAGAAGGTCGTTGGGTCTGGGCTTAGGTCCATCAAAGTACCAGGAATTATACCCACCTCCATACGCTGAACATCTGGTCCTAACTCCTTGTGTCCTGTCAACTAAATGGGGACAGGGGAGGCCTGGAGTTGGAATGTACTGCACTTTGGTCCACCTCAGATCTTGTAAGAGAAAGCAGTTCCCTATCCTACAGTGCAGTCAGCGTTGGCACAGATAAACTGTGAGAATGAGGGAGCCGTAAATCAGTCCCTTCCTCCTCCCTTGTGCAAAGCAAACTACAACAGTAAAGAGAATCTAGGCATTGGTCCTTTGATATTCTAGAGGGATTACAGCCAAATTTACTAAGTTAAAGAGGTCTTGTTGCCTTTCCCTGCTCCTTATGCAATCTTGGTGTCTATACATCATGCATGTTTTGAAACCTCTCCATTCCAACTCCAAACACCAACTTTGCTCATAGTTTTGCACAACACTCAAGACGAGCTAAAATAGTTACTTGGGAATCAAACACTATGCATGACAGAAGAAAGTTGTGATTGAAAAATAAATAAATAAACAAACTGGGTTTGGGCTGTCAGCTGAGACAAACTCTATAAACTATTGTGTTTGCAATATCACACTGCATGTTTCAGTACTTGAAGTCATACAGTACATACTTTACTGATCGATTTGCATACCATATCGATCTCAAGGGTTGTATAATGTGTTTGATTTGTGGCACTTCTGCATAATTTTCTGATTAAGTTACTTATTTAACCTATTGACCTTTACTCTTAATTAAAGAGCCTATGTAAATGTTGAGCCGTAATCAACTTGCACACTACAGAGTGGAATTTACATCTTGTAGAATTTACTTACTCTTTAAGACTTTACACTGACACTGTGTAGTACGCAATGGACAATTTCATCCTTTGCAGTTTAAATTTGTGAAGTGTCCTAGAAGTCTAATTTTGCCTCCAACAACTTTCAAACAAAATTCCCACAGGCATTTGATCTTTTTTTTTTTTTAAAAAAAAGAACAACAGAAATTCCTACTTTGACAGCCTAAAGAGAAAGAGTAAGTTAAATCTGTGTCTAATTTTCTTATGCAACATTACTGAACATTCAAGAATTCAGTTTTGGATTAGATCTGTGTTATGTATACCATGTACAAGAAGACCCTGCTCTACAGAGCTGGCAGCACATTATATTCAGCATTGGTCACCACTTAAAACTTTAAAGTTACAGTAGAACTGATTATTTCTCACTATCACAAAATCCTAATTTGATCAAATCAGTCAGTGAACAAAGCAGGGAAAAAAACTACAACACAGTCATTGCATTGTATTATGTTGTGTTGATTATTGTTGGGAAGTCCAATTTAGTTTTAATTATTTATGGCACCTGGTTGTTCCTACTAAGTGTAATACAATATTTTACTGATTCACTCTAAAGCCAGAGGACATCTCAATAATTCAGTTAGCAAAAAGCTGTGCGGAAAGTGTTGTCTTGATAGCTTGGAAAGTCAGCAGTTTAAGAGCAGACATTAACTTAGTATTTAGAAGCTGCACTTATACCTTCCTTACAACCACATATCCCTTATCTCTCTTTGCGTATACCCCAACAAAAGGGTAAAGATTAAAGATGACAAGAAGAAAATGTTCAATAATCACTCTGAGCCAGAGTATGACAATTATATGCCCCTTGACAATGAGCAACCAGAAGAAAAAAGTCATCGACTTGCTCAATTACCAATGGCTTTGAGATCAAATTATGCCAGTGATAAGATGCAAAGGATGCAAGTCAAAAACTAACAGGCATAAACATAATGATATGAACCAAGCTGCTGAAGCCAAGTCTGCACTCCATGCAGACTGAACAAAGCAAAAGACATTTCCAAACAACTGAAACTAAACCCCCAACCCTTCTTATAACTGCTTGCTTTTTAATAGCACTCTACATTGAAGTAACTGCAGGAAGGTCTGTTTTCACATCAATTTTACTTCTTTGAGATTTCTTTTTCCCTTTTTTTTTTTTAAGCTCTGAAAATCTTTCTTGATAGGGGATTTTATTTTACACACCTTTTTTCAACATGGGCAGCAGCAAGCAGGCATTTTTTTAAACAGTCAATATTCCTCTTATGCCGTTTTTTTAAGCCGCCTAAACACCCAGACTGAAATCTTTCCTCTGTGAAGGATGCCACTGCACACTGTTGACCACAAGTGTCCCTATGTTAAAATCCAGAGTGAAGCAAACAAAATGGCAGAAAGTGGCTTGTCTCAGACCAAATAAATCAATTCTTCCCTGTAATACATGCAAATGAGTCCATCGGCATTTTTCAAACAGAGGAAGAATTTACCCCTAGATTAGACCCAGAAGACCTCCATGGCTGGAACATGTGAATGTGCAACACAGACAGGGTAGCCACTGGCCCTTGTTAACACATGCAGATGCAGAGTAGGAAGGTATGGAATTACTTGAGTTTTCAGTATTTGTTCTCTTTTTCCTCTCTTCCTCCTTCAGTTTCACTTTGCCCTCTTTACAGAAAGTAAGATATCTTAGTCTCCTTAATTGCAAACTTTACCATTATTCTCTAAACAGTTAGAATGCACTGTTTCTTGTTATGTTGGCTCCATGTAACTTCTTCAGTCCTAGTGCTGAAAAATGCTGCTACCAAACTTCCTGCAGCAACTGTTTGTTTTTTTTCCTCCATAGTCTTGCATATTTCCTAATATATTCTATCTGGTATTGGGAAGAGAAGAAGAGACAAAACAGCCATTCTACCTTTGTAAATTAATTTAAAAGACATGGCTGGGATGCACTAAAGGAAGAGTTCAGAATTAATACTAAATCAGAGTATCTGAATGAGTATAATAATCATCATGAGAAGGCTTTAAAGATCAGTTACTTTTATGAGAAACTTGCAGACCAAATTGAGGTGCAAGTGTCATATGCACTCTTGCTATTGGTTGAACCTGCTACAGTAGGAATGTGTTCCAATGTAATCTAATGAGACTTATCAAAGAGAAATAGTGTCATTTGTTTACTAGGGCTAATTTTGATTACTTCTTCCCTAAGCTCTACTGGAACTAGTATCAAAGTGAAAGCTCACATTCCTTCCATTGTCAGTAATGGAATAGCTGCTGGTGGCTTTTTGCTAGCCACGTATGTAGGTAATAAGAGGCCTCCAAGCCAGTTACCAGAGTACATAAAAAGCCCTCTACATTTAAAATATTCAGCTTATTCAACAAAGAATGCATCTTGATTAGTAGAGTGTATTAAATTTCACGTACTTAACTTTGCAGCTTGATTAGTGAAGTATGCAGCTTAATCAGCACAGCATGCAATTCAGGACAGCATGCACCACCTAAAACTGAAACTAATGGTAGGACCCAACAGAATGCCCAGTATACATCTCTAAGTAAAACATCTAGTGCAGGGAGATTCAAAGCAGGCTTTCAGGTCTGTAAGAGAACAATTAAAATCTTCCAGCTGCAGCCTTGTGGTTTCATAAGGTGTATGATTCAGGCTGTAAAGTTTCAACTCTCCAGTAGCTGAAGTAGTGAAGCAGCAGACAGCTTCTTTCAGCGCAAAACCAAACAGCACACTTATCAGTAATGCTGGTCACTGTGACCACAACATCCCTTAGTTCATCATCCATGGGCAGTACATGGCCAAATACAACTCTCAGGATTTAACTTCAGGAACACTTGAGATAGCATCATGGGACATCCAAAACATGATTTCATTATTCAAGGGAAATTAGGGGGAATATTTCAAGATAGCAAGCATGTCAGCAAGTGAAGTAACTTACATTACAGTTTACATGCTAGCAAGATAAACACAAGTGGTAGAAAGGAACACAATTAGGATCTGGAGGCATTTCAGATATAAACCAGGTTTGGATTTTAAATAATCCTAAGGCTGAAGATTGTTCAGACATGGTGTTTTGGCTTGGGTCTCTTTGCTGCCCCAAAATAAAGAAACTCTGACATAATTAGGAAGTAACTTCACTTTTAGTAAAATATAACTACATGTTCTGTCCCTACAGCAGTTATAGCTGTAGCTTTCTGTAGCTTTTCTGTAGTATTTCCTAAATTATTTTTTTCTCCCCCCTGTCCACAGTCATCCTATACGCTCCGAACACACAAGATGAATCCACAATACTCTTATTTATGGTACAGATTCTAGGACTGCTGCAGTTAATAGAAACATTGTGTGCTGTTTACAGGGGAGTTTTGCAGAATATGTGGCATTTACCAGAGCATAAATCTTACCAATAGAGGTACCTGTACTCATATAATTCTTGACCCACACCCTTCCTTTTGGATGCTACACATTCACTAAGGGAAAGAAAAATAGGTATGACTCCAACTCACAGATACTCAGCTGTTTCTCAGCAGGACTGCATACCATTCCCATCTCAACAAACCTAGAGCTATTAATAGTAAGGTTTTGACCTGGCAACTTCTGCAACGCTTAGAAAAAAATATGGTATCAAACTAAAACATTTGTCAGATAAAGTGTGCCCTGTGTTAAAAAAAACAAACCCACAAAAAAGCCCCACCCAACAAAAAAAAAACAACAACGAATCTAATTAATTCCTCAGAAGGTTCACATTACTAAGAAAAACAAGAAAATACCAAACAGCATTGAACTTCGATTGTTGAGATTTCACCTTATAGCTCCTACACAGCAAATATAAACACACATACAATCGCAATCTTTCAATTAAGAAGTTAACCCTCAGGTAAGACTGAACAAAAGCTACAGTGTTCACCCATCTTAAACCACACACCAAAAAATCCAGCATAGTGATAGAAGTACGTTAGCATCAATTCAGACCCACTCGCGAGAGCTGATGCCAGCAGAAACATGAGATCAAAGGCATCACATATCCTCCCCCCACAAGGTGGAAGGCAGTGGCTCAAGAGAAAGCTGTGAATGGAGACGAGTCGTGCTAGGGGCAGCAAGCGAACCCACCTCACCTACCCCGGTGTCTCTGTACTAGAGGTGTGAGGCTCTGGATGTGGAAGGCCAGTCAATGGGTGACGTGGATGACAGTCTAACTACACCAGAGGAGTTGCCAGGACTGGAAAGAACTGGTACAGATGGGCTGAGAAACTATTCTCCATATAACAGTCACCATAGGGAAGAAGAGAAGGGTTATAGTTATAGGTGATTCCTTTCTGAGAGGACTGAGGGTCCACTATACCAGGCAAACCCTCCTCTTAGGGAAGTGTGCTGCCTCCCTGGGGCCTGGATTAGAGACTTCAGTAGGACACTTCCTAGCCTGCTATGGCCCTCAGACCATTACCCACTGCTGCTCTTCCACATGGGTGGCAATGAAGTCACAACACATAGCCCAAGGGTGATTGAAAGAGACTTCAGGGCCTTGGAACAGTTAGTAAGGGAATCTGTGGGACATGTTATTTTTTCTTCTATAGGGATGGGGTGCAAATGAAGCAGTGTTATGGTAACACAAGCTTCCTCCTTTTTGTCACAGAAAGAAAATTGTACGGCTACTGCAAGACAAAATGTCCTTCAAATCAGTTGTATAAAAATGTCAAGA
>JAOXNG010000021.1:92018956-92033637 GCA_028566535.1 Scolopax minor
GAGAAGGGGGGGGTCCGTGCCCCCTCACTCAGGAATCAGCTGTGATATTCTTGGCCGTGGATTTTGGGTGTCTGAACCTTGGTCTGGAGATTTGGCGTGAAGGTGAAGGAACCTTGGACCTGCCTTATCACTGTGGGCTTGCAGGGACACCACTGGACTGTTGTCTGAATACCAGATCTGATCCTGACGCTGTGGCTTGTCTTCCTGGCTTGATGTCAGATCTGCCTCATGGCTATGGACTCGTCTGGTGGTCTGGAATGTTAGCTGGGCTTGGCTACCACCACAGACCTCCTCTGCTCTTCTTGTCTGGGTGCTGCTGGACATTGTCTTTGCCAGAGAGGCCACCGAGCATGCCCTGCTCTCTTCTGGTTTTCCCCACAGAGCAGTGCCCTCTTGCTTCTCCCTGAACCCAGCATCTATAAGCAGGGGCTGCAACACGGACCAGGTAAATGCCTTCAGGACAGGCCTGAACAGAGCCATCCAGAAAATGTGAAACAGAACTGTTACAGAAATTCTCCTGTGTCTCAGTTTCATGTTCAAGCCATGACTCTAACCTTCCTCACGGGAATTCCTAACTAGATCTTTGTTTTCTGGAGGCATGTGTAATTCAACTTGAATGTGCTCCACGGAGGAGATAAAGCGGATTAAGATTTGCTTGAGGGACTGTAAAAAGTTGTCCTGGGGTACTGTGAAATCTAATTGTCAGGGTAATGCATACATGCTTTATTTAGATTGTTTGCATCATGCATGGCACAAGGAACACTCAGTACCTCAGTGGGACATATAGACACTAACCAATATAAGCACTAAGTAATACTAATTAGTCGGAGTTTGATTTACTTCTTCACGTTGTTGAATTCTAAATTAACTTTTACAACTCAGGAGAAATATCTCAGAGCTATTATGGTAATTTCAATAAAACAACTGCACAACGAGGAGATGCTTTAAAAAATTCTAACTAGAGAATTTGGCCGATAAAGAATGGCAGAGGGTGGTTGTTATGAGGTGTTACAAGGCAATCACATGAATCACTCTGGCAGGTGGACCTCGTGCTCAGCTCCTGTTATCCAACTCTGGTCGCCCCCTCCCCAGCATCCCCTGCTTCTTCTCTCCCACTCTCCCTACACAAGAAACATTTTATGTTTATCCAAGTTGTGGGAGGAAGAATCTAAAAGATCCAAGCAGCTAAGAAAGGAATGAAAACCAACAGGCAAGTAGTCCACTAAGTGAAATGTTACACCATTACTGTGTCCTTGTATGAATTCAGGTGCTTGATATGTCCATTAATTTTGAGTGCAGTTGACAGAAAAACAAAGAGATGCTTAATTTATATTGTTTGGCTTGCCTTCTTGGGGCTTTAAAAAAATCTGAATTTTATATATATTGCATAGTCAGCTTAAACTGAGTTTTAGGAATCCTGGATTAATCCTTGCCTGTGACCAAATGCATAAAAGATAAGCACGTTATTCCTGAGATCGGTGCCAAAGTTAATCACAGAATCTGGTCCAAATGTTTAACCCAAGATACAACATAGTGTTATGCCTGCAGCAGATAGGCTTCTAATTCTTAAAAAGTCTATTTGTATTCAGACCAACGTTTCAGAAGCCTTTAGAGTGCCCTCAGCTCTGCTTTTACATGCAGGAGATAACTGGGACTGTGGACAGCTCATCTGTGGGACACACCGCGAATGGGAAAACAGCTTCTCTGGTTTTCCTGAGGCACGACAGACATCATCAAAAGGAGCCATCACCGTGCCTGGCTCTGCATATATATATATATATATATATGCCTGGCTCTGCAAAAGCATATATTGCTTTGCTAATATATACACTTGATATAACTCTGCTGTCTCCCATCTGCAACCTATTTTCTGCTACAGACATTCCAATACGAATTTTACCTTTATTGTTATTTCTTTAATTTTTTATGCCATTCATTGCAGTGTGTTTATGAAATACTTATTCAGAGTAGGAGTCCCCCAGACTGAAACTAAACTGCTTTGGCTAACTATCCCTTATTTCCTGGAAGTATTGCCTGTAGGTAGAAGCTCTATAAAGTTAAAATTCAATTCTACAATGTGCAATACTCCAGAAAACACAACTATATCTGTGATATAAAATGAAGAGAAAGAGTTTACTCCAGACTGTTTGCTCATATTATTTCATAAAAATCACGGTGAATTCTTTTTAAATGGAATATCACAAACGTGAAATATAGAAAAAAGAAGCAGAGCTGGAATTTTTGTTTTCTACTGAACGAGAGCCTTTGCAACCCAACAACATACCATAATTGCTTCAGCTAATTTCCTGTACCTGAAAGCACTAACACAGACAGACTGAATTTATGTGCCAGAGAAGCTATTCATTTACTGAAAAATTATGCAAGTCCTGTTAAAAAATAATTAAAATTTTAGTCTCACAACGTCATTCAGCATCCAGTATCCTACACCAGAGTCCAGTTCTGCTGCCACTGCCGAGGCACGTCTGGGACAACGCCATTATGTCCCCGGTCAGAGCCAGGAGACAGCCAGGAAAAACAACCCAACAGTTCTGCCTTCTAACACTCTTTGAGCACCTGCAGATTACAATCTACATTCAAGTAGTACAAATTCCTACATTCCTAGTACAAATCATCCTCTGGAGAACTGGACAAGCAAAAAGTGCCATTTTATATTATCCTCTTCCCCCACCATATCCCTATTATAGCATTCTTACCCAACAAACAGTATTTTACAGGATGTTGTAAGTAAAATTGCTATTTTTTTCCCTTTAGTTTTTTTTCCCCTCTCTGTTCTGTGTAGTTTCTATAGAAAAAATTTTTATAGAATATTTTTTATGTACTAAATGGGTTTTCTGTCTCTAATCCCAAAACATCTAAATGGTGCTGTACTGGAAACCAAACTAACTGTGCTCTGATGGCCAACAGTCGTAACAACATTGCTGAACTAGAGCAGGAACCAAGTCAAGGGCTGGTGCAAGGATGCTCAGTTATTGGACAGCATTTTGCAGCAGTCACTTTTGTTGCAGAATCCCAGGTGTGGACAGCATCATCTGGACCTATCTTGATATGAATTGTGGCTACTCGTTAAATTTTGATGATTTAACATCAAGAGTCTAAACGCATGCTGAATCCTACAGTTACACTATGTTTATTGCAAAGGGTCATTTGAATGGTAATGAAGCATTTTCAAAAAGTGCTCAGTGTCATCATTCAGCAAGTGACACTTTCAGTGCGTGTGCTGAGACAACATACTGCTGGCACTGCTTGGAGCAAGAAATTAATTAGACATAAAATAATATTTTTGTTACCAAAACTTACACCAACATTCACATAAACATGAAAAATGGAACTGATGAGAATTTAGCACAGGCAATATAGGAAGTAAAATCAGTTAAGTGAAACAGCTAATTTAATCACATTAATAGGAATAGGCCAATTTTACTATTCAATAGTAAACTATTCTGTTTACTATTCAAACAGAAGATTGAAAATAACATACAAGGTAGGAGAAGGCACAGAAGCCCTAAAACAAAACCTGCAAGTATGTTTTAACATGTGATTCCTTTGGCTTTATAATAATGACCTGTTATGTTTGTAGAATTTTTGTATTATGTCTTCTTTCATTTTTAGGTCTTTCTGTCATGGATTAAATTCAGCTTGGTCCCAAATGATTAAACTGAGAACAAAGAAACCTCACTGGAACAGAAACTTGACCTTGCTTTTCTCACATTCCTGAGAAAACCCCAGCCACCAACGACAGAGTCATTTTCTCCTTTAGTCCAAACCTCAATATACTATAGACTTGATCCAAATGAAAAAAATCCTACCCATTGAGATACTTCTACTAAATGAAAGTACTTCAGTGTGAAAGATGGCAATAAAAACACTGAGTCCTCATCTTTTGTACCGCCACGAGGTTTAAATGCTGTGAAGAAACAAAGTAGTATTTTGGTAATTTAGCAATTCTTAGCTTGTCAGACAGCCTGTGATAACTGTCCACCACAGCTGGGAGGTAAGATGTTTTAATGGAAAGTTTGGCTTTATTCCAGTGAAGCATGAAATCTAAAAAGAAAAATTAAAATACCTTAAAAATAAAATAAATAAAAAATTTGAAATGGAACAGTCCCATTTTATGCCCAGTTATAGCTAGGAGAACCTTTAAACATTGCTAAAAGCAGTGACAGTGAGGATTAATGTGAGCATAGAGGATGCTGACATGGGTGACATTATGCTGACATGAGTGACAGGTAATAATTTGGATCCAGCAGCTGCTGCTATCAATAGAAATTATATCCACAGGAAAAAAGAATCCATAAAAAGGATGCGCATGACTCACTAGACAAGAGACTCCCTCAAACTGTACATTAAAAAGCTCAAGAAAAAATATGTTATTAGATAATTTAAAGATTAACAAAATTATGAAGAGAAGAAAATATTCTAACAAACGCCTACAAGAAGAAAAAATAGCCAAATTCCTTCACAGTTACTTACCTCCTTATTTTCCAAACTTTAAAACAAAATTCCTAAATGCATGCTTCAAGCACATTCAAAGAACAAACACGTATATTCAGCAAAATCCCTCCACTGTCTTGCCAAATAAAATGATAAGCAGTGTAAGAGAACCCCTCCAAACTCCTCTGAGCTCTGCAGGTGAACACTGTTTCTAAGCAGATGACCTGGAGCCGTGTTTCAGTGTCGTACCCTCCTGACGTGCAGCTCCTCTCATTTCCCTTCATGAGAAATTTGGATATTGATAATTTCGGCTTCTGCAAATTATTTCTGAGTACAATCAGAAATGTAAGATAGATGATGCAGTATAAAATCACCAGTCTTGTTTTGCAGTAGTGGAACTATTCATCCAAGAAACAGGTATAAGTTCTGGCAAAGTTAAATGACAGTCATTTTGCAGAAATTAACTTTTCTTTGTGCATTGTTGACTGTGATGGAGACCATTATTTTTCATTGCCTAGAGAGTGACACAATTTCCAAAGCTAAATGAGCATTAAAAACATTCATTCTATGCTTCTGCAACGAACAATCTAAGATACCTAATGGTGAAATGAGACATTCCTGTTAATCTCTATGAACATATTGTACCCTCTTGAGGTGAAAATGAGAAAGGAGGGGATAAGCTTGCTGTGTTTTTGATAAATATTCCCTAAAGAAGTGGGAGAAGTCTTGCATGCAGATGCAGCAGCCTGCCTGAGTGCCAGTCCCTGAAAATCCAAGCATCCTGATGACTGTTTCTTCCCTTTTGGCACGGCGGGCTGTTTCCATTCTTCTGCGTTACTGACGATGAGATTTAGTGCCAACCAAAGGGCACCACTTAGGCACATATGAACGGGTTTCCAAGTCTTTGTCTTTGAGATCAGCTCACATTTTAGCTGTGCTGCTCTACCACAGCACCAGAGACAGGATTTTCTGGACAAGTTGCTATTCTAATACACTATTTGGCTGTATATTTACTTTAAACCCACCTCCTTTCAAGAGACTTGACTACTGAGTAACAGAAGATGGTATGAGGCCAGAAGATGGTATGAGGCCATTGTTTAATGGCAATGTATGACAAAGAATAGCTTATAATTAACACTGCTATTAATGAATGTAATTGGCAGTAGAAGTGGAAGATCTAAGTTAACAAAACAATTCCACAAAACAATAGTTATTAAAGAACAGCATAAACTTTGAACCACAGACTATATGAAAAGTCATTCATGTAATGAGATCAAGTATGTTTTCTATTAGACCATTTCCCAAATTATATTCTTAAAAGCTATACAGAGTAATGCTGGCTATGGCTGATTACACACCTCTCTGTGTAGAGAGTATTTGTTAAAACAGGAAAGGAAAACCAATCACAACAAGATCAAGCTATTTGGCACCAATTTAAGCATTTCTGCTCCTTGCACCCAGTCCTGTTCAAACTCTGCAAGCCACTGAGCTGTGACACGTATTTTGAGTGAGAAAAAGTATTTCTTCCCACTGTAAAATAAGATTTAGAGAAAGGAAAAAAAAAAAAGAGAAAAAACCAAATATCTTTTACAGAGTTCCTCCTGAAATTTTCCAAGGTGGGAAAAAGCTCTATTCATCTATAGTAGAACCATCCTCTGATTTATAGTATAAACCTTATCAAAGATCCTCTGTCCCAGCCTTGCCCCACAACAAGTGGATTGGGTCATAAAATTCACAGCTGAAGTTGAGGGAAAGCAGAAGAAAACAAAAAAAAAAAAAACCCTTGAAATGACTGAACTTATGGGTTTCATAATATTCAGACCCTGTTAATGATTTTAGAAAATCTGGTACATGGAAGCTTTGGGACAGTTCAGCTTTTGAGCTGATTTTAATGCCACTATGAGCTCTGTTACCATTATACAATCATCTCTTAACAGAATTGCAGAGCTACATGTGGTATTAACACACTAGTGCAATCCTCTATATTTACAGATACATTTTGACACATGGGCTGCTGGCACTGCTCTCTGGTTTAGTTGCAGGCAGTTCTTTTATCAGACTGCAGCCTGGGTGGCTGCATGTATCATAGTTCCCATTTCTTTAGAACCTTTTACCTCACTGTATCCTATTTAATATAAGGTAGCAAAGGGAAGCACCTTATATTATTCAGTTTCCTAGAGCAGCCACTTAAAAATACCAAATGGTTTATTTATTTGGCTTTACCTTTAAGGATAATTAATAAATAAATAAAAAATTACTAAAGCATATACACAAAACCGAATTATGACTACTACTTAGAATTAAGTTAGATTTTTATCCACATTTGTGAAGATTGTTTGATAAAGATTCATATAGATATTCCCTTGATATTAGCAATTTTTAATCTTAAGAGCTGAGAGCTGTATTTCCTCAGGATCACTGAGCACGCGGTTTTAGAAAAGAGAGAAAAAGACCCTACTCTTTCATATACTGTTCACAGCTACATTTTCAGGGGATGTGAATCATGTAATAAGCTTACTGGATATTGAGAAAGCAATAGGAGCTGTCGATCGTTCACTTCAGGCATTGAGGCAAACGCTGCGATCAGCCAGACCCTCAAAGAGTGTGTGGAGTTTCCCCCCTTAACCAGTGGGGAAAGCTTGAGCCCTCTGGAAGGGAACGTATTGATCTGATCAGGGAACTGCTGAGACTGCTCCAAAGGAAATGATGGGAATCCATATGGAGCAGAAATATATATGGGTATAAAAGACATTCCAATTTCCCTTTCTCTAAACTTTTCCTACTCTTTTGTCTGTTTTTCCCTGAAAACTTTTAGAAAACTCTGAAAACTGTAAGCTTTTAGCCAGCAGAAGATTGTTACGTGTGGTTTGAGAGAATGGAGACTGGGGAAAGAGGAAAGGGAGATGATATAAAATCTCAGGATATAAATCTGTGTATAAATCTCAGGAGCTGCAGGATGTTTTGAGGATTGAAGAACGAAGTGTTTTCCAGGACAGAGCATCTACTCACCCAACAACATAAAGGCTTGGGGCAGGAAAGGCTGGTGGAGTACCTCAGGGAGCGAAGCAAAGAGGAGTAGGACGAGGAGCCAAAGTCAAGAATGAAAAGACCAGGGGGCAGGACTCATAAATGGTCCCACCACCGTGCTCTGAGAAAAGCATCACTCATGCCTCCAGAGCTGGACTCTCCCCTGACATTGCTTGGGCAGGTGCCAGGGATTAAACAGTATGGAGCACCGTGGGGCAGCCCTCAGGCCTGCATTTGCTGCCCTTTGATTCATGTTTCTAGGCACAGCCAAAAAGCCAGATCCTAGCCCGAAATGGGAAGGTGACAGGCATTGACCCCTCGAGGCTGTTTTGAGAAGAAATGGGATATTAGACAACGGACACTGAAAAATTCTACATAATAGAAATATGTAATAAAATATAGGAAAAGATGTTTAGCCAAATATTGCTTACTTTGGTGTATATTTTACTAGTTATTAAAAAACTAGAACTCTGAAGAGAATATAAAAACTCCATGAGTTAAAGGGATCTTGTGTTTTCATAACTTTAGGAATGTATGGTATTGCAAAACCATGCAAGTTTCACCTTTTTTTTTTTTCCTGTGAAAATTTATTCTTGACAAAACCAAAAATATATTAATCATGACAGAGATATTACACATAAACTGTGAGGCACTACTCGGAATGATTCCTGGTCACCTTCTTAAAAATAGTAAGTGCAATCTGGGCAGTGGTTCCTTAAATGCTGTACCTTTAAATTTTGTGAAAACATGGATAATTCTGGAATATCTTTGTGGAAAAACTCTCTCTCTTGGAGAAAGATTTGAATGGCTGGTTTGGACTGTTCTATGGAATTTACATTTTCATTTGTCTGACAGGTTCAAATTTCTTTCTATTGGGAGAAAATGTTGACATTTTACCAGCTGAATTTTTATTAAACACAAATATCTACTTTAAAATTCAAAATACTGTGCTTTAGCACTACACAGCCTCAAAACAAGGAGTAATTTAATTAAAAATTAATTCTGAATATATGTGTTTGTAATTATTAAAATAGTTGTTTCCTGACTGAAAATTTTAGATGCTTTCTTTATGACTTTTGACAAGTTAATATCAATGCTGTGTGCTTTTTTTTCCTGTCTTCTTTAATATATTTGAGAAAAAGAACCTTTCAAATGTTAAAACCAATTCAGTCTCTTGGTTTATTTTTGGTTAGTACAATATTTATTATATATGAGTTAAAGCATCTTGAGTATCTTGCATCTTTAAGATAGACACCACTAAATGATACAAAAAAAGGTAAGCAGAGCAGGCAGATGCCATTAGGATAAGCCATATGGTGTGGAGAGGTTTCTAAGGATTATAAACAGGATCTACAGTTTCCAAGACCTGAAAATCCTACCTTGGAAAAGGCAATGAGTTCCCAGCGATCAGCATGTGTACTCTTGCTTGTGCCTTACACCCAGAATACCTCCACCTTCTGAAAGCTCCTCTGGTCACTAACCTTCCTACATATCTCTAGCTAGGACTAGAGCATTTGAAGAGACACTTGAGAGGCCTTTACAGGACTACCTAAGCTTTTGGTACAAATTGCGTGGATATGACCATGGAATGGAAGACTGAAACGATAAAGACACAAGAAAATGGCCACTCTTAAAATAACTTTCTCCCCTATAGCATCCTAGCCTGTCTGGGAAGGCAGAAATCAGACTTTGTTCTCTACCAATATTGATAAAGCTTATCTAAGCAGCTCAGTGTGAACCCTTAAATGAAAACTATATGCTAATTACTGTACTGTATCAGATTACTCATCAGTGTATCAGTGTCACAGTAGACATTTTTAAGTAGAGAGGTAACAGATTGTTAGTTAGAAGCTGATTTATGCACGGAAGCACGGCTTACACCTCTTCATTTTTCATATAATATCATAGTTATCTGCATTCACCATGTAGAATTTGTTTTTATGACTTGTTTTTTATTGTATCCCTCTTAAGACTCTGGCCTCATGCTCATTCAGAATTAAATGTGCTAAATGCATAGTTTAGTCAAGAATCTTTGTTTTTCCTGTGAGCAAGATTGTTTTAAACAGACACGCCAGCCTAGTTTCTCTTTTAATTTGCTTTTCAGTTGTGTACATCTAGTCCCTTGTAACAATCTGTTCTCAAATATCTATTCTACTTATTCCAGTTTCCAATCTGTTTTGTTGTTTTTTTTTTTTTTAATCATGCAGCTCTGAAAACCTCTGTGTTCACAGGTTTTATTTACTCACAAAGTAACACTCCTCTTTGCTTTCCATGACCTGCATCATTCAAGCCTGAACTGGTCACTGGGCTCTCTTCCTTATAGCCAGAACTTCCAGAAGGCATCACATGCCTTTAGGTGTCGCAGGCGATGGGAATCCCTCTCCTGAGCAGCAGTTTCCCTTCACCATAAAGGAAGCTGAGGTTCACTTTGGTAAACTTTGTGATGCTTAAAAGAGTAAAGTGAGTCCCAATCATATAATCTCAATTGAAAAGAGCATTGCAAGTGATAGCTACTGAAAATGTAGTAAAATTTTAAAAAAATTCTTTAGCCTGCTCTTTTTGCATACCAGTTTTGCTCTTTTCCCTGAGCTCTGCTGAGAAGTGACCATGTGGTTTCACTGATTCTTTTAGATCCCTACGTCATGGATGGTTTGAGCTGCTCCCTTTTACATGCTCTGCCAACACTGAATTTATTCTGCCAGTGGATAGCCCCTCCTTTTCATTTTGCTTTACCCTCTGGAGATCTTCAGTTTTTCCTGTCTTTGACTAGTCTAAAAAACTTTGTGATATCTGCATATTTTAGAACATTACTGATCACTCATACATAGTATTCATAACATTAAGATTAACAAAAAGTGGCTTTTCTCATGCTGAAAATTCTGGTTATTTTCTGTCAGTTCCAAATAACATCCATGAAAACACACTGCACTTCAAGATTATTTGGTGTTCTCATAGATGTCTTGATTTTTGACAAGAAAGTCTCCTTTAACTATTTTTGGGCTCTGAATGAAATTTGACAAGAAGGAAAATTTTCCATTGCAAAGGACTCTGCTGTAGAAATATGCATCTCCTAATGCTGCTCCATAGTTTCAGTTCCACATCACACCTATACATTTAGAGACAGTTAGCGTGTGGCACTTCAATCTTCCAGTAGAGAAGTATATTTTTTTAATTAAAGGATGAATATATCTTGATAGCAGTCCAGCCACCTTTTAGTATATTTCTTCAGAACTATTAACGGTTTCCTGCAATGGGATCCCAAATGAGCCAAAGCCCTGAGGTAGATCTGCTTAGGCTTTTAGCTCTCAAAAAAAAGTTCAAAAGGCTGTTAAAAGCCAGGATTAATTCTTTGATCTAAAATCATCTTTTAAAACAGGGAAAATGGAAAGCAAGTAGTTAACAGAGAATGGGAATATGTTTCCAAGCTTTTCTCCCACCACATGTTGTATCCTTGCAGGTGGGTCTGTGCTTTCAGCTAATTCAGGGACTCTGAGTCGTAGCAAAAGCTCCTGTTTTTTCACACTATCATTTTCCTGTGCCTGCTCAGCTGGTCCTGAGGAGGAGGAGGAGGTGGAGGAGGAAGAAGAAGAGAAGGAGCAGGATGAGGAAGGAGGCTTCCGCCTCCTATCAGCAGCTTTTTTTTCGCCTAATCATTTCTTAAAAGAATATAATATAGAACTGAGAGCACACAAATAAAACAAATACCATCTGTCCCAGTCATACATGATCAAAGCAAACTGTTCTTTTACATTTGTTAAGTTTTTCATAGCATATTCTGTATCCCTGAGAGAACAGCTAAGAGGAGCTGGGCCTTGCATTAATGGCAATGCATTTGATTTGACTGAGCTGCCTAAACAAACCCCAAAAGCACAGATATCCAGATTTGAATCCAGTCTCTGATGTTTTGTTCACAAGCAATGAAAAACTGGAGTTAAAAGCCGCCAGACTGAAAAGTTTATCGGTGGCATGGTCCTTAAGGGCCTTCTTAATCTTTCTAAATGTATAATAATGTGGCCAGAGGCACTAGTGTGAGGCTGCGGCCTGGCTGTGTGCTGATGATGGGGGATGGTTTGTGAGCAGCTTTGTCCAGCCCTGCTGACCCAGGGGATATTCCACACCGTTGGGCCTGGCGTGTAAAGCTTGGGAAGAAGAAGGACGGCCATCGTTTGGAGTGATGCCATTTGTCTTCCCAAGTCACCCTGATGATGGAGCCCTGCTTTCCTGGAGGTGGGAAGCAGGCAGTGAGGCCCTTGCTTTGCTTTGCTGCTGCACCTGCTTTACCTATTGAACTTCTCCACTGTTTTCTCACTGTTACTCTTCCACTTCTCTCCCCCTCCCACAGGCAGCAAATAACAAGTGGCCGTGTGGTTCTTGGATCCCAGCTGGGATGAAACCATGACACACACCTCCCCAACACAACTAGATGGTCAAATTGTATTCGGGCCACTACGGTGCCACCCGGTTAGAAATGAACTTGTAAACTGAAATTAGTAGAAGAAAACCAAGAACTCGGTGCACTACTGTGACATTTCTGCAGAACTGGATTATTTTGTTTCTGACTGGAAGCAGCAGTTCATATTTAGTACTGAATCATTTTTCTCATGTATCTGAACCTCAGAATGATCCTAAAATAAAAATATGGCAAAAGGCACTTAAAGTGCTGATGCTAAGTGAATATTTTATGGCAAATAGATACAGAACAACTATTGTATAGTGCTGTTTAAAGGTGAATATATAAAAGCTTGGCCTCCTTTCTGCACATATGTGATTCCTGCATGGGATGATTTGCTGACTGAAATAACAAGAATGTTATTACAAATTATAAAACAAGACCTCACATGTTTTTAAACTCTTGTTGGTAAAGCAGAATTAATGCTAAGACAAACCAATAACTGCACAGTTAATTCCTCCCAGGTAACATATAATAAATAAATAACAGAAATGTTCCCTAAGTTCCAAGCATGTCACCAGTTACACTACCTCCCGGACGGTAACTGCACTAAACCTGAATTATTTCAGATACATCCCTCCCTTTTTTATGAAAATAAGAAATGACTCCCTGGTGATAGCAGCCTTCAGTCCCCATCTGGCCATGCCACCGCAGCTCTAGTGTCTGATCAATGAGTTGCAGGGCAGTGACCCTGTCCTTTACTGACAGCTGGCCCAGCAAAGAGAGGGTAAACTCAGGATGCTAGGCCAAGGCACAGAGACAGGTAGTCAGGACAAGCCTATACATTCCTCCTACTTTTCTCAGTTTCTTTCAATTCCTTTGATGGCTCTATAGCTAAGAACAGACCTGCTCCCGAGTGCCTAAAAATATCTCCTATGTGGGAAGGGAAAGATAATCAAGAGAGACTGTTCAGATCATGCAGTTACCTAGAGTACTCAGTGCACAGCACAGCCTCTGATTCGATTGGAAAGTTGCTGCTGTTTCCCATTTGAAGCCATGAATATGTGGAGACACAGATTATTTGAATGCATCTTCTTAAAACATTTTCCAGCATATTTTTGATACATTTTTCAGAGGACAAACAGATCAGAATGCAGTACAACACGCCAAGCAGCATGGGCTGCGCTCTTCAAATTACTGCATCTTTTTATTTTGTCATAAAAATGCCACAGAACAAGCATTTCAAGGAAGATACTGTCTTTGCTTTATAAATTTGTGCAGGGTCCAGCCTAGTGAAGGGCTGACAGCTGGAAGAAGCTTTAAGTGGTACCACAGCACCATACTGCAAACAGTATAGGAAACAAGCAGCACATCCCTGGTTAAAAGCTGAGGTTCCCCGTGCTGCCTACTGAAATCTTTTAAACATTTTAAACCTGCCAGAGCTGTTTTTTGTGAGTTCTTAGACATGTCTCCAGTACAAGGCTGTGTTTTAGAAAGGCTAAGTGTTTACAGTCCTGTCAATCTAAATATGAACTGGACAACAATCATAAATATTTATCACTGCACAGGAAATTAGATATTCAGCAGGGACATGCCAACAATTTATCTGCTTTATTCTGCCAACTAATTTCTAAATGACCATATTTTCTAACTAATTCTAATGACTTGCTGGACAACTGACTGACATACAGATGTAGGAATATGCTACCCAAAAATCTGAAAGAATGTATTGACACTGGAAGTTTTGCTACCAGGCCAACATCCATTTTGAGTTTGTTCACTACATACAACTACCTAATATTTTCCTGGCATTATAAAAGTGCAGTTACGGAAAGTTAATTGAATAAGATAGATAATAAGCAAAGACTAAATGCTTGAAAAATAGCTTTCAAAATATTTTTTTTGGTTGAATTTTGAACTAAATGCTGTGGTATTGCAGAAGCATATAGGGCTACCAACAAATGGAATTCAGTTGCTAAGAATCTTCATCTTTGATGTTTGTTATTATTTGATCTTATTGCCTGGCAACTGTCCAGAGCTGAAAGCAAAATCTGAAAAATAAATCTGAATAAAATTTTGAAACTGTCACACATAGAAAAACCTGACATAAGATTTTTTTTTTCATTATTGCTTATCTGTCTATGCTGATTATTATCATAGCATAATATGAGCAAAACCTGTTTTTTTTGGAGAGCAGAATATTTAAAGAGATAATGTTAAAATTTCATTTCTCAAGCTATCGTTTATATGATTTTTATCTTAATTATCACAATTTTCTAAATTTCTATTTGAAACAATGTATATCCTGGAAATGCACCAAGAGTTCATAGTATTCTGATGAGTGTTTTCTGAAATTTTATTTAGAGTCTGAAATTTGCATTTAGATCTTGAGATACAGTTATGGAGAAGTCGGATGTGTAAGTCCTGCTGAGGGCTTTAAACCAAGAACAGAGATAATCGGGAGGAGGAGGAGGAGCCCGGTCTGGACTGTGACAGAAGCAGCAACTCTACAGCACATACTTGCAATTTCTGATTTTCAATAGGTCATAAATGTGATAGAAGAAATTCCTATTTCTTACCTACATTTCCAGTCATTAGGTATGAATTCTGAAAGTCCATCATTCCCATTCCAACAATGTGTATAAAATCTTCAATCACCTGCATTAACTCTACCGAGCCCGGATAGATCTAACAACAGAAGTTCAGACATGCTGTTAACCATAATATCAAAATCTGCACAGCAGCAAATTCAAACAAAATTTAAATGCCATCAAATGAAATGTGAGACTGAACCGTCAAACTGCTCTTCCCA
>JAOXNG010000021.1:92102979-92116259 GCA_028566535.1 Scolopax minor
ACTGAAGTCATCCATCAAGACTGCCCCATCCTTAGAATTCCTTACCTCTCTAACAATGGTTTTGGTCAGCTGGGGCTGTATATGTACTATTTATGAAATACTGAAAAGACTCAGACTTGATGATACTCCTCTTATGATACTGCCACAGATTTGGTAGACAAGGGCAGAGCAACTGATGTCATCTACCTGGACTTATGCAAAGCATTTGACACTGTCCTACATGATATCCTGGTCTCAAACTTGGAAAGTCATGGATTTGATGGATGGAGCACTCGGTGGATAAGGAGCTGGCTGGCTGGTTGCACTCAAAGGGTTCTGGCCCATGGCTTCATGTCCAATTGGCCATTGCTTGCTAGCTAAAAAAGATACGCACCCTGAAGCATTCAGTCATCAGTAAAGCATTCTTCTAAAGAGAAAAGCACATCTTGGGAAGAATTTAATTTGTGGAGTATTTCCTGCTCTATTGCTCCATAGAGCTGGGTCCCAAAGAAGGAAGAAGAACCTGCTCTACTCTGGTGTTACCCCAAAATATGAGCACCTAAACACGCCATGTAAATAGGAAAAAAAGGTGAGATAACAAAAAGGGAGAAGAGCAAGTTCTTATAAAACAGGCAAGGAAGTATAGGGGGTGGACAACCAGGATCAATTTTAAGCACTAAAAACAAGGGAAATCGGGTTGCAGTGATCCTTCCCCACATTGGCCATTTAAAGCAAATAAGTGCAGCTGGTTATAATGTAAAGAGGATGGTTCCGAAGCTCATTAACCTTTCTTTCCTTTTGCCATGTCTCAACCTGCCTTTGTCAAGATCATAATACCAAGATGACTAAAAGAAAAAGGAGTAGTCTCACGGGAGCAAAGCTGTCAGTTTACAAAGAAGAAATGTTTTTATGTGTTGTTAAGGTTTTGTCTTCATGACCTTCTATTTACGTCTGCTTGCCTCCTGTCTCTCCTTCACACAAAACTGTTGTGTGTTTACATTTGGGAAGTATATAATCAGTTTTCATAACTTCAGTTTACATGTATTTTGTTCCTGTTTTATAAAAATTAAGCCTACTTATGAGAAATTTTATCTATTTTTTCTTATTCATTTTAGGTTTCTTCCAGGACCATAGTCCATGGTAGTATTACAGAGCAGTGTGCCTGACATGACTTTGATATTAAGAGCCTGAGTTATGATTTCAATTAAAATGCTTTACAATATATTTTGAAGTAATTTTGAGATGAGAAGTTTTGTCCTTTCAGGGCCACTTCCCATAAACAAAATCCTATTCTAAATAGGCTTCACGTAATGTTACGGATCATTAAGTGCACTAATTATTTAAGGCTACAGGACATATACATGCCACAGTACGAGCCAGAACTGACAGAAACAGATTAACAGAAACTACAGCACAGCATTTAGGTGATGAGCACAGAACTTTCACTTGCATTGAAAAAATATTAGAGATTTTTTTCTTCACGTAGTGGAAATGTGACTCACGTTATCGTATCTTCTACTGAAATCGTGGTACAAACACTCCTCAGAGTTCCACAGCTGAATCATGGCTTTATTTACACACCTATCTGCTCAAACCTGCTCTCGTGGGCCTATGAACACAGACACTACCAGGAAAAGTTCCTTAAACCTTTTGAATAATTCTATGCTTTGAACAAAGAGATCCTAGGACACTTTCTCTAGAGAATAACAACTAAAATATAATAACAACAACCATAATCACATTTTCTTAACCCGTTGTGCAACGCCCTACGTGCTTGACAATAGAACTGTATTAGTTCCAGTGAAGGCAAGCCTGACTGGCAGTGTTACAAATGTGAAAGTAATTAAGAGAAATGCAAAAACTGCAGCTAAATCCTTTTACTGCAACCTTTTGCTACTTTTAAAGCAACCTTTACTACTTTATAGGAGAGTTTCCCACCTTTAATCTCTGTCTTTAAAATTGTCAGAGAAGTCAAGATACTGCATATTCTACGTGGTAATGAAGGCATCAGTGTCAATCTCCTTCTCTCAACAGCTATCATCTAAATTAAAGGGAAAACAGCTAATATGCATATTAATGTACTTATGTGTGCATCTCAGTGTGACCAAGTGGGTAAAAGGGTTGCCTACTGTCACTCCAATATGCATGCAGCTCTGATCCTCCCTGTCTCACTGCTCGTTCCCATGACTCCATTTGAGTTATCATCCCAGCTTTCACTCTGATTATGCGTTCTCTTGTAGTAATAATATATGTTGATACTGAGGATGAAATTAGAGAGAATGTGAAATACTATATTTAATGGCATAAAATGTTGGCTCTTAAACCTGTATTAATTATTCATTTTTGTGTAGCGGGTTCCTCAATGCATGATAGACTTAGTTAAGTACATATCTGGAATATCATATATTAACCACCGGTAAAAAATAATTCAGAAGAGATAACTTTTCAGCTTCATTTCAATTACTTTTATGGTTGGAAATGCAAATGAGAGGGACAAGTACACTGTGTCTCTTGCTACCTGAAGCCACCGGCCATTAAATAATCTAGATCCTAGGCTTGGAATAGTTCATGAATAACTACCAAAGCACTTTTCTTAAATTGGTGGACTAAATTATTCATCCAGAATTAAAGTGGCCTTAATTCATTTTAGCTTACTGGGTAAATTAAGCTAAAAAGAATTAGAACCACTTTAATTCTGAATGAGAGTAGTCCACAAAGTTTCCTAGATAAAAGCTGCTTTTTTAGGAAAAAAAATAAAAACATACAAAAAGAATTAAAAAAAAAAGAGAATGCAGGAATAGAATAAATAGAAAAAAGGGTTCTGTAAATTAGAACAAAATTTCCATTTTCATGCAGAGCATCTCCAAAAACTATGCACATACATACAAGAGTTGAAGAACCCATCCTTCTATATAAAAAAGCGTAAATGAGAGCAGAAGGGTTAAGAAGGAACTGGTGATGTGTTCCTATATTTTTGACACTTGAATTCTTCTGTATAAGCGTTGCTGTGGCTGAGTAGAGAACCTCCATGCCTGGCCCTATCTATTCATAACGCCCGCCCATGAGCTGCAGTCTAGATGGGTCCAGCCCAGGAGTGAAACTCTTCTCAAGGGCTGCCACCTAAAGGCTAAAATGAAGGACGACTGCAGAGATGTGTTGACCAAGATCTGCCAAAAAAGAGTGAATGGGAAAAGGGAAGTAAAATGCAGCCTTGCAGACCTGTTGCTTCGATGTCACAAACCAAGTACATTCGTGTTTAATCCCATATGGATAATTACCCAAAATTACTTTGATTATGTAGTTTTTTCAAAGGGCAGGTCAACACAGAGGTTTGTCTCTTCAACAGTCGTGTCATTACATTTATAAATCAAATGAACAAAACTAAACAGTAAAAACAAAATTACTTGCATGAGCTCATGACTCAGAATTATGACACCAATGAAAATCTCCAAATACGCTTCCTCTAACGTGCGCATGTAAGACACGTCAACTCCTTAAAAAAACAATGCACAATATAGTTAAACCGTTGGGATTCTCATTATCTCTTAACTATGCAGAAAAACATCATAAGCAGGGAAAAATGAGGATTTTTCTCTAAGTGATTTCAAGTTAAAGATTCAGTAATTAAAAAAACCCTCCAAAACCAAAACAAAACCCCCAAAATCCTGCCTAACAGGTTTTTTATGAGAGCTAGATAAATTTTTCATATAAAGTTGTTCTTAGGAGAATCTTCAAAGTAGTCACTAAAAGTTAGTGGATCTTTTAATTACCTTGATAAAAGGTGATCTGTGTCATAGGAAGTATAACTATATAACTTAGTAACAAACAATTATGAATGCTGTGCAGCACAGAACAATTCTACAGCCTCTAATGGTGTGGATGACATAGGTTCTCAGTCTAACAGCAATCCAGCTCAGTAAACTGCTATAATAAAATAAGACAATATAGCACAGCTGCATACAGATGCAGTAGATGAGGGTCTAGATGTAATTAAAGAAAATTTGCCCCTGCTGCTCTACCGATCAGTATCAGTACTGGGGGTGTTGGGGAAGAATGATTTGGATACTTCTGCACCCAGCACAGCACCTAGCATAGAGCACAGAACACAGATTTCAGAGTCTGTGCTCTATCTATACGTGTTTAATACGTACACCAGAAGACTTAATCTCTTCTTTGAGGAACGTACCATTGAAATAGTTCTGATGTGATTCCTTCTCGTGATAATCTCTGTGAGATTTCAGGTGTTTCAAGTTCCTAAAGCTAACAGAGGACTAAAGAAAACAAAGCAAAACTGAAAAGTAAGTGTTCTCTATTAAGTTGCAGCTGGAGACCTTATCTCACAAGCTTTTTTCCTGCAAAGCCCTGATTGTTTCAAGAATGTACTGTGCAAGAGAGATAAGCATTCCTGTAGCCTTATCCTGCAACCCTCCTGGCATGGCAGGGGTGTCCTCTAGGCCCTTGGCACTACCCATCAGCTTCTGCCTGAATCCTGTAGGTGTATTTCATATACCTTTTTCAAGTGTCGTACAGTACCCTTCTAATTATGGTTTGTGGGAAACCTGCTTATTCTGTCAATTCCTTTTTTTTCTACTCATTAGCTCTTTCCATCACAAAGAAGTAGCAGAAGAAAGCACAGTTAATTGCATAAGAGGCCAATTCAGGACAAATGCAATGCTTTCCCATCACATCCCATCACACAAGGTTGCCATTTCTCCACTTTTTAAATGTCTATCCCTTGCTGCTAACACCAAAATTGAATGCTGCCTGTGGCATTTACTGTACCTTCATCTGCTGGATTAAATGTTGTCTCAGCTGCTCTGCTCTGTCCCTCGGGGACCAAAACTGCTACCATTCAGAATGCTCTGAGCAGCAGAAGCAGCAGAACACCAGTGTCTCATCCAAACGAACAGCAGAAAGGTGATTATGACTATAAGCAGCCTCAAGGTGATATATTCATTCTTTTATATGTTTTCCTCATAGTTTATAGGTTTTTTTTTGGTATCAAGCAGGGACCTGAAGGATTAATCCTGCTCACTTTTCGTTAGAAGTGAGCCAGAACCCAGAAATGCTCCCGGGCAGAGCTGTGTGAGGGATGGAAATCTTATTTCACATAGCATCATCAGATGTGCAGCAATGCACGAGGCAAGGGCTCGCCGGTACAGGAAATGAGTGGAAGGCAACAAAGCCCCAATTTCCAATGAGGAAAAAAAACCCATCCTTTAAAATATTTTAGTTGAAACTGCTTCTTGTGCAATTTGATGAAAGAATCATTTTGGGAATTGGCTTTGAGCATCTTTCAGTTGCCTGTCTGATTGAATCCCCAAGTAATTCTGAGAAAACTGACTGGGTCTCATCCCAGTTGAGACAGAGGAGCTTACTCCAGCAGCTCAAATAATTGTGCTCAAATTTCCAGAGGAGTTTTGAAAAGATATAGGTGTGGAGATAAGCTGCAGCACTTTTTATACACCAAATGAAACTCTGCAACCAAATACTCTGAACCGCAATGGTGTTGGGAACAATACTGAGGCTCTGTGGCTCGGATTCCTCTCAAGTTATAATATTGTGAGAAATCAAACGGCAAAATCTGCCGACAACATCTGTAATATCACCTTATTTCCCTTGACAGTTTTCAAGAGTAAAGTTTTTATGAAAGCATGTAAACCAAAGAAAGCTACTTGTAAACCTTAATTTTTTTCCTTTAAGATGCTTCCTTTTTACTTACATTCTCAAAGCAATGTAACTCAGTATTTCACGTTTAGTCATTAAGGGTGATCCCTCATAGCAAGGCCTCGGATATCTTCCAAAATAACAGCATCTTTGAAAGATACTTTGTAACTATAAAAGATTTACTCGGTTATGTCTTTTAACCATGAAAGCAGATGTTCTCATTTTTGGAAGATACTTTTTTGTATTTGGTGGCAGATGGAAACCTTCTAAGTATTAACTACTATAAAAATATGAGAGAGGAACGACATACTCTCTCATTCAAACTCCTAAGAACTCAGTCATATCATAGAGTGTGGACTTACAATCCCTGGTAACTAAGTTGAGAATAGGAGAGAAGGTCTGAGAAAAGCATCATTTTTTAAAGATGTCCCTGCTTATTATATCTGCAATTGGCATTTATCAAATACTTTGCTCAGGTATGCACCCACACCTGAACAATAAGCAATTCAAAAGAAACTACAAAGCAACCTGAAAATTCTGCAGACAATTTTAGCTTAACTTGAAACTTCTGAACTTCATTAAACTTCAATTAGCTTTTCAAAATTATCATCTGTCTTTTATCTTACTAATTTCAGCCATAACCTAAAGCAAGAACAAAACCCATGAGGGAAGCAATGCTGATCGTGGAGAACATTGGAAACTTTACATGGAAAACTACTCTCGTTACGATTCGACACCATTTCAGAACCAAAAATCTTGGTATCAGCTTCATAAAACATACTATATATGCTTGGAAAATAAATTCTTACAACTTCTCTTTTTTTTTACACTTTGATGTGTCAGAAGTGCCTGTCACAGCTAGGAATATGTGTCTAGGCAAGCACTGGTCATACTCCTTGTGTTTGGGCATACCTCAGGCACTGCTGAGGGTCAGTCAACCTCAAAAGGTCAACCTTTTTTGAAGGTGTCTGGTGTAAATGTATGCACCTAAAGAAGTGGAGCTCTGACCAGCTTCACCGTGTAGATTTGTGGTTGCTTTGTTTGGGGGTTGTTCCTTTTTTTTTTCCCAAAGCTGATGCCATCAAAAGCAAAAGTGTAAGTGGCGCATCCTCAGAAGCAGGCACTCACATTTTTGGACAGGAGTCCTATTATGAACTTAGAGTCAGTGCACATATGTGGTGTGTGCTGTCTGTCCTCATCCTCATCTCAACTCCAAAGCACAGCGCTTGTTTACAAGTTCATCAAACCCTTCCCCGGGGACAGAGGTGCCAGGCAAAGGAAGGTGACTGCTTCGCTACCAGGGAAAGATCTGGTTAGAAGGGAAGCAGTTCCAAAGAACAAGAAATGAAGAGTTTCTCTTGGCTGCTATGCTAGCAATCATGACAGCTCCCCAAATATTGTATATGGATATATGTAACCAGTTTCTAAATTTATTATTATTTTACATAGACATTACATTCAAACACTGTTTGGATATCATTTCCCAGTTGGTTTTGTTGCTCTCTTGCACTTTCTCCTCAATTTTTAAATACTTTGTGTGAATTATACTTCCTGATTTTTCTCTACTTCTGGACACCTAATCTTGCTTTATCTTCTGAGATTCTCTTGAATTTCTCAGACTGTCACCACAAAAACCTCCACCGTTCACTCGCTTATCTCTCCATTTTCCCTGTAACTTTTTCTCTCCATTCTCAACACAGTATGTTTCTCAGCTTCCCTCTAATATTTCACACTTTATTCATTTCTTACTCATTTCTCCCCTCTTCATTTATTATTTCCTCTGGAGCCAGCCATCCTCCCTTCTTGTCCATCTTTTTTTTCCTCCTGCCAGCTGGAATGTGGCTGTTTGTCACTTGCTCTATTATGGAGCTGTTCCCACAGTATTTCACGAAAATAACATCAGAGTCAGTATTCTTCCAGTAGTTTTCAGCTTATTTTTCAGATTCCGGATGAGTGGGAAGGGTAACAGCAGGACGAAAGTGTCTAATTCTAATATAAAACCAACTGTTAACCATAAAATATCTCACTTCTCTTAAAAAAAAAAAAAGAAAGAAAAAAGTCTTTTTAAGGACTTTGTGAAAGCCTTTAACCATCATCACTACGTGCTCCCTATCGCTGGCAATCACCTGTTGATAGTTATCTGCCAAAAAATGATAATGTAAGAGAGAGATCTGGAATTCATGGGCAACTGGGAATGCCAGTGTAACAGGCTGGTTTACAGCAGGTGCCTTCGTGACTCATGGTGGCCACCTGACTGTCCCAAAACCACACTGAGCCTCCCTCCTGCTGACAGCGACACCGCCTGCCAACATGCATCGCAGAGGAGTAAATCTAGCAGAATTCAGGGTACTACTTTTTACTGCTTGAAGAAGTTCAGTAACCTAGGAGAAGCCGGCTGCTTAGAACTACAGTAAAATACCTGATTTAAAATAGATCAGAATTTTGTGGTTTAATGGTTCTCAGGTGGGTTAAAGCGATACGCATCCTGCAACGGCACCTCTCCCCCTTCCAGAAACAACCAGAAGGCAGTCACACAAAATGAGTTCAGCAGGTCGAGGGCTAACGGGGTTGGAGTTGCAGGGATGGATAGAAGGGTAAAAAGCAGCACTTGCCTGCTTTGTAAGAGCACAGCTAGTTTTAAAAGGGAAAATTCTTCTATGGCCTTCTGCACGCTACATAATGGGGCTTGAATCACAGCTGTCCCTGGGCGTTACCACAAGCCGCTTGATTAATAGATAATCATTAGCTCAGGACACCTCAGGCCCATTCTATAGCTGCCCAAGTAGTTCTGATTTAGTGGAGAAGGGCTGGAAATAGAAACACTAGAGTGCAGAGCAGGCTAAGGACCAGGAACAGCAGGGTGTTTGTTGGCTGAGATGGCATCAAACACACCTATAGTCAAGAGGCAGCAGAGAGGCAACCCCGTTATTGTGTCTGTTGTGTGTCAATGTCAGCCTTGTCTCCAAGTGATCTCTTGGGTCAGTCTGACTACAATCGTATATACTCATCCATAGGTCTGGAATTGTGTCAGACTGGTTAGGCTGGGGATTTCTAGGCTGCTTCCGTATAATATCTTGAGTGTGTTTTGGATCAAAACCGACTGTGATCCCTTGGAATATTTGTGTTTATATAACTAGTATTTATAGTTCCTCTATTGTTGCAACTCCAACATATCTCTAACTCCAAAGATGGGATTTTAAACTACTTCTGAAAAATACATAAAGCTTCTTTACGCTTGCAGGTGCTGAATTAACAGCAACTTAAATTTACAAGAACTAACTCGGAGTTATCTTGCCTGCAATGAGCCAAAGTAATTGCTAGAACATAGCAAGGTTGCCCTCCTTGGTCATTACTGTAGATCTTTTAGTCAGGTTTAGTACCATAGCACTGGATTTTTAATCAGAGCCTGTGGGCTCTGCAGGTACACAGGGGTGGAACATCCTCACGAGATATGGACTAATGATAAAAAGATTTGCAGTGTGAAACTGAGACTACGTATTCATTCCTAGCAGCTCTTGGCACTAACAATTATCAAATGTGGATCCATGTTACAGTTCAATACCTAACCTTGCTTTTCAAATAAAGCTTATATGAAAAAACTACTCATATGAAAGGACAGTATAAAATTGCCCTCATAGGCATATGCTTCATAGGAATATAGCATAGGTTATATCTTCATACTAGGAGAAAAAAAGAACTAAATTCTGGAGGAGATCTTGCCTTAAAAATGAAATGAGCTTTCCCCCCTCATTTGCAATATTTATAAATTTAGTTGTCAAATTGGTTTTGCTATGCAAATGTTGTTTACTCTTTGTCACTGTCACCTTTCAGTTCCTATCTCCTTAAGTTAAGCACTTAAAATCAAGCTTTGAAGCTTCTGAATGCATGATAAAAGTGTTATCCACCCTAGAAAATCCAAGGCTTTCCAGTACTAATTAGTGCTGCTAATATGTTTGTGGCTTTTTTTTTTTCAAATGGTGCTTTTCATTTGGTAGTGCCTCCTGTATTTCACCAATCAAAATTATCACATATACTTTTTTTTCCTCCTTGTATCTTTGATCAAAAGCACCATTATTCTAATGAAAACAGAAGTCCATCATGTAAAGTCAATTTATCAGCCATCTGTAGCAGACACTCTATCAACATGTAAAGATAGAGTTAGTCTTCACCAGAAAAATAAAAGCAAAACATCTGAGACAGGGTTTATGTTCCTTTTTTCTGTTTGTATATAAACATGCTAAAAATGGGAACCAGATAGCATATTCTACTGACAAAAAGAATTCTGGACTAACAGAATTGCAAGCTTCTCTCCTGCTCCAGCACATCATTTATCCACTTAACTCCGCGGGCAGGCAGGTATACATCTTGTGGCTTCAATTGTTTCTACTTTACAGATACAGACTGCATATCACCTTGAAAAGTAAATGAGTTTAGTCATGAAATGGGTATAAAAAGCATAAAGGTGTTCCTACTCCTTCTATGGCCTGAGTGAAGTATTGGTTTGTGCCTGTAATTTGGGAGTAATCTGTCAAAGCTAGTCTATCCTCATACGTCTGGTTTTTAAGTGGCTTATTACTTTCTGAACTATTTTTACCTGGACAATGTGAGCAGAGAAAAACATGCAAACAAGAATTCTCTGATCATGGCCAACTCGTATTCACTTGCCACATTTAGGAGAAGAGACAAAGGGGTGAGGGGAAAAGCAGCCCTAGTACCTTTGGATTTTCTGTTTTCTCCTGAAAGATGTGATAGCAAAAACCTGATTAGAAAGAAAAAAAAATAATTCTGGCTAATAGGAGCTAGCAACGAACATATGGCATGACATAGATTGTACACATTGAGACATCAGTCAACATGGCAAGAAACTGAAGCAACATCCATAAATTATAACCTTAATTGCTAAAAATAATTAAACAGATTGGCAGACATTTAAAAAATCACACATGGCCATCCAGTAGCCATAGAAAGTGAGCAGGACTTAATGATGTAAATAGTGGTGTTATTTATCAATTTAAATGTCTTTCTTATTGTTTGAAATGTCTTTATCTAGAATTTTAAAAACATCTAGATTATATTATGCCTGAGTTTGACTGAGATAACCTTTAATCCATGGGCTATTCCTAACTCAGTCCTTTCTCTCACCGAATCTCTACATGTTGTATTTGAATTTTAAAGCAGTTGGATATTTTTGTTGTTCCACGATTTCCAAAAGTGTCATAAATTATAGATGTCTGGAAATTGAAAAGTATCATCATTTCTAGAAGAAAGAAAAAATAAGAATTTTTTGAAAGTAAGGGTAAAATCAAAAGTAATTTTCTTTAACTGTCAGGAAATTAAAAACCCAAACAGATCTTCAAGAGTATTTTTTCCCAGCTGTACGCTGCTGAAAGTTCTGATCAAAATTTTTCCTCACATTTTTCATCATAAAAATGAACATATTTAAGGAAGAAGGAATTCGTTGCATAATTTTTTTGGTAATAACTAACTCATTTTTTGTCATAGATTGAAGGAGTTTTGGACAATATCGCGCACAGTTCCCTGAAAAGCATAACATCATGTATAAGCTGAGCCTTCAGTAGAGAAACACTGATAATTCACTAAAACAGTAAATACCGGAGTATCAGCTTTCTGGTATACCAGAACTGGTTGCTGAATTAAATGTGAATACCATTATGTGTGGAAACAATAGAGTTGTATGATGACAGCAAAAGAGAATGCCTGGCTTTATCACTGCAAAGAAACCCGAATTAAGATTGATCATATTCATGACCTCTTTTTCCTCCAACTCGTCATGAATATTCAGTAAACAATTTTTCCTCAAAAGAATATTCACAGTTACAAAACCTCTGTAAAGTAGTGAATGTAAGAGTGTTTGCACTAGGATACTAGCCCACTGGAAAGCTCATTTGTTATTTGTACAATAAATTCATTAACTGATTAACAACATTCAGTTCAATTAGAAATAGAAAGATCCCCGGGATCTTTCAGCTTGGAAAGCAGAAGACAGTAACCAGAGAGAACCCAGGAACTGCCTCCCACCAGCGACGGTACCTGCACCTCACGACCCTCAGAAACCATTCTAGGAAATAAATAACAGAAATAATCAGCTCTGAGCATGTGATCTTAAGCATTTTCAGGCACTCAATCTGCATGGGGAGCAGTGGCCTCTGCCCGTCTCTGCCTGAAGGGACATTTAGGATTGAACATAGTCCTTAGTATGTGCAAAAGGTTTCGTTAATTTATAATGTCCCTTGTCCCCAAAACTCCTGCAAGATTTGACACAGGAGTTGTGAAAAAGATGGAGCTTTGAAGCCTGTGTGGGCAGAGCTGTAGGTGCACGTGGCAGATGTACTGCTCAATGGAAATTTGAATACAATTCCTGTAATAAAATCTGTGGGCATAACAACTGGCTTTCAAGTGCCCGGTTCTAATCATGTACTTTAGAAATCAAATCTACTAACTGCAGCACTTTATTTTAGCGTGTTTGCAAGAAATATTACTTTGAAACTCATATTCAGTTATTTGCTTCATTGATATGGTTGCCGGGAAGAAAAGTTTGTTTAAAAACAATAGGGAAAAATACTTATTTCTGAGGCTAGAATAGAACGGGAGAGCTCTATTTTTTATTTTTATTTTTTTAACTTTGAGATTTTCTAAAATGTAAAAGAATGATCAGAGCTGGGAATGAATCAAGTGACAGTGAAGCTGGGAAGACAACAGATGACAAAAAAAATCAGTACAAAGGATGTGTTGAAATGGAGCTGGGGAGATTAAAAAGGAAAGGATGTCACAGCCTCTGATAATTCTCTAGGAGAGACAATTATGTCTCCTGGTGAGAACACTTTTACTAGTGTGTACGAGGAAGGAACTGCACTTCAGAAAGGGCCAGAACAGAATTAGGATTCAGGAATTAGATACAACTTTTACTTTGAAGCCCTGAAACACAGTATTGCTATCGCTAGTACGAGACCATAAGCTTTGTAGTGAGTTTGCAAGGCCTCAGGCTTGCCCTCTCTGAATGTTCCTGGAATGCCTGCAGCAGGGTTTTTTTTTTTTCCCTAAATCAATTATTCTAGCAGACCAGGAGGTTATGGCTATTGGTTTTGGTTTTGTTCTTGGTTTTGTTTTTTTACCTTTGTTCATATTTCTGTGGCAGAGACTTTGTTTCATACAGAAAAGAGTAACAAGCAGATAGAAACTTTTTTTTTTTTTCTATAATAGTGCTAGGGAGCCACTAGCCAGGATTGTGTTGCAAGAAGAGTCAATACAAGAAGGAAAGTCTAGGGAGGCAGGGCACAGAGAAATCTGATGAGAAATGTCAGTGCAGTGATGAGGAGAAAGAAGGCTTGCAGACTGGGAAGCATCATCACAAGTTCTCAATTTAAAATAAAAAGTCAGCAATACCTTAGTGGTAAAGAAAGAAGAATGGCGCAAGGGGAATGCTTCAGGCATGATCTTGAGAACTACTAAAATATCACAATGATTGAAATGTTTGCATTGTTGTGGTTTTACAGAATCACAGAATCTTCATGGTTGGAAGGGACCTTAGACATCATCGAGTTCCAACCCCCTGGGCAGGGACACCTCCCACCAGAGCAGGTTGCTCCAAGCCCCATCCAGCCTGGCCTTGAACC
>JAOXNG010000021.1:92127046-92138035 GCA_028566535.1 Scolopax minor
CTTATTTTTTTAACCTCCAGTTGTGCTCACCTAGATCCCAGTGGGGATAACAGAAGCACAGAGCATGTTCAGCAAAAGAAAAGAAATTGTTCAGTTCCTAAGATACAATGAGCTCTAGTGAAAATGCTGCTGCATACTTAATCTTTTTTTACTTAGCTAATTTTAAAAAATACAACCAAAAATATTGTAGAGGTTACTTATTGTGCCTAAAGGTTCCCAGAAAACAAGAAGGAACAGCAAGAAACAACAAATCAAGAAAGTCATGGCAGCGTAAATGCAAGCATCCAGCTGCTTCACCTTATGGATTTGAACTCTTTTTCTGCTGCAAGACCTTTTTAATGTCTGAGGCAATTTTCTGGGGCAAAATCCCCGGGATGGAAAGATGTCTGACCAGCAAATTGAGTATGTTGACACTTTAACTTAGATGTACTAATGAAATACATCATTTTTTGATCTCGAAACATGAGTAAGGCTCATCTGATTAAACGTGGATTACCTATACAAAGTAGCTATCTGTAAGTGAGCTACACAACTAGACTCATTTAATAATCGACAGAGAGAAACAGTCATTTTGGGGGCCTGATTCATCTTGTGATTCATTTTGTGTTGAGAAAAGCAAACCACACATCATCACAAAAAACTGCTGGAGGCCTTAAGTGTAAATCTAAATTCTAGCACATAAGCGACTGACATATGTTATAGATTATTATGTTTACATAGATGTATATATCACTGTTTTACTTAAAGTCTATTAGGCTACAATAACATTTATGGTATTACATCGCTTCTTGTACTGTGTTACTGCAATTCTGTAAGAAGCAAGTTACGTTATAACTATTAACAAGGAAGGAAAGAATTTTGTAACCTATAAGCTATAGAGTAAGAAGAGAAACAGCAGCTTCTTTCATTTGGATAACAGATTTTTTTCCCTCGGAATTCTTTTTTAGTTTACAGATGACTGTAAACCATACATTATTCATAATAAACTATTAGGAAAAAAACCCATAAAACCAAACAAGAAAAAACAAGGCACCAGTTTATTCTTACATAAATTAAGTTAAATCTGTTGCAGTTTAATTACCATTTTGTCCAAAATTAATTTATTATGCTTTGCAATTATACAGTGCTCTAAGGCACCTGGAGCCAATCACTCAATGAAACTCTACACTATTTTACTGTGTAAAAAATCCCTAGGAATTTTCTTAAACTTTGCCAGGACACAAGTTATGATGTTAAAATCCTACCGATGCAATTTTAATGACTGTACTAAGGCAATAAACGGATAGAATCGCACAGAGAAACTTCCAGTTATTCTCTTATTTACAGCCTCAGCTTTCTGGCCCACTCAAACCAGATCCCACCTCCCTGCAGCGGTTCCTCTGACACCCACCCTCGTTGACCCCCCAACACGCCGGGTGAGCACAACCAGCAACAACAGCCAGCAACTTCTTTTTTGGAAGAAAAGCATTTCATGCAGAGCAAGTGCTCTGAAGGACTGGGTCGTTCACTGGAAAGTCAGGTATCCTTTTCCTATGTGAAAAGAGTCCGGTCACGCCATAAATACACATTTTTTGTTGTTGTTATTCTTTCTGCTGTGTTTCTTTCTGCTACAGGAAGCTTTCCGCTTCCATCTTCTGAAATACTGTAATAAAAATAAATAGCACCAGAAATATTGCCAGTGTTCATAAAAAAAATTAAATAAATAATAATAATAAAAAAGGACGTGACAGTAAAAACTTCAGGAGCATTTGGCACTGAAAAAGCCAGTCTGCGTAAAATCGAGATCTCAAGGACTAAATTGAAAAAACACGTGGAACATTTTTAGGGATGAAAATGCTTAATAAATGATGATTCAAATGCACATTTCCAGCCATAACCGGGTACCTTCCCCGCAGAGGGGCTTACAGCAGAGAGGAATCGCCCCGCACTCGGCGCTGCTCTATTCACAGGGCAGCAGGCAACACCAACCAAACCAACTACGGCCCCAAGCCGCAGCACCAAAAAGAACCAGCAGCTACTCGTACATGAACAAGAGTCTCTTCATGCAAATTGGAGACCTACCACAAAATATTAGTGACAGTCTAGTGAGCGTGTCCTAGGTTCTATGAAGCACCATGCAAATATATGGAAATGCGGATTCCTTCATCATTAAGTGTTGTCAATGCAAATTGTAGTCCCGCTGAGGTTGCCCGTTGTTTCCCGCCCAGGACTGGCAGTCCAACACCCTGCTGCGGCTCCACGGGACGTCCCAGTCCCACTGGGGACGGGCCTTCCCGTCCCTGGGGCCTCAGCCTGCTGAGGCTGAAGAAGTAACTCTTATTATTCCACACTCAGAGCCAACATTTTCCACTCGAGACACATTTCCAACAAAATTAATGTCAGGTGAGTAAAGCATTAATTCCTTTTCCAAGTAAATTGGTTATCTCGTTTTTGGCAGCTTGTATTGTTTCTGCGTGCCATGCTGCAGCAAGAGAACTCTTAAAAAAAAAAAGAAGAGAGGAATGGAGCTTTCTCCCTCCTGAAATACGCACAGACAGCACCATAAGCTGTTCCTTTTTTCAGCATTTGCCCTGGCACACGTGAATTGTATCTACATTTCCAATTTTATTACAAGAAAATCCATACCACTCAGGTCTGAGGAAGGCTTAAATATACTTATTTAACTTCATTGAAATGTAATTCCAGATAGCTGTTGTGGGATTCTTTTGGCAATCGTATGACAAATTAAACATTATCCCAAACTCAATCAAAATTTAAGAAGCAATGGACACAGAGACCTTATCTGAAAATGAAAACTAATTTCATCAACTCGCATAACTAAGTTTATGTGTCTACCTTTCCTCCTATATAATCCAAATATCATTTGCATCTTTTTTCTAATTATCTTTACAAACAATTTTGAACTTTTCTTGATCGTTAAATGAAGGGCAAATGAAAACAAATTATTTTATAATTTTATGTCTTATGTGAATATGACTGTTGTGCACATTGAACAAATAAGACAAATGTTTTTTGAGAACAGCAATTAGATGTCTCCACTGCTGGTTTACCATTCCAGCTATTTCCCAAACACCTCGCACAGAAGGAAGAAAATTGCAGCTCGTGGGTCCATTATAAAAAATATCAACTATAAAGGTAGCAATTTAGTGAATGTAGCAATAGCTTCTTGAGTGGGAAAGGCTATCTGGGAAGTAAAGTCAGAGCACTCCCACTAGAAGGTAATATTAAAACATAGAATTTATCAGACAGGTTAAAAAGAAAAAAACAACATGACAACCCAAGAAGAAAAAACAACAACACAAAACCAAAAAAGCCTCCAAACTTAAAAGGCCTACAATTCTTATTATGCTGTATTCTATTAATTTTCAGCCAATTCAGTGGAAAAGGCTCTGGCAAGCTTCTAAGGCAGCCTTGTATCTTTCAAAATGGAAATATATGTATAAGCTCATTTCAAGGACTAACTGAACCTTTTGAGATCTGATCATGTTACAGACCCTCTTCTTCAGGAGCATTAACAACAGTTTTTATTTATGTATGACTGCACTTGTGAGTTTTTTAAGCTACAGCTTCTAGAGACTGGTGTCCCTGTCAGAATCTTAGTTATCATTAGAAGGATTAAGTTTCTAGCCCTCGCTGATACAGAGGAAAGCCTGAAAATTAGACACACATACTAAATTGAAGAACCCAGAGGCAGAATACCACTGTATTATTTTTAAAAGTAGCCAAACCAAAATGCACAGCATTCAATCCAATTTCATGATATTTGATGCCCAGCAGTTGGCTTGAAAGTCTGGAGGTAACAGCAGGAGTATGGACAGACCTTAACTGTGGTCTGTCCATACTCCTCCATCTGACTCGTCTAGAAAACAGCATCATTTCTTCTCAATGCTCCAGAAGAATGCCACTAGAAAAATACCTTCCTATATTTGTCTTGGAGAACACAAGAGAGGAGAAAATCAACACTGTAAAATATATACCATGCAGCTGGTTTCTCCCTTCCTGACTAACTCATGTAACTCAAGCCCTGGGTTCCTGCCTTCCTGCTGGTGGACACATCTCATCCAGTTGCTTGTTTTCTTTTAAATGAAGATACTCTGAATTCTAGTTGATAAATGTTTAAAATAACTGATTAAAAGCTCTTATAGTCTGATTTTAGCTGAGCACAAGTGGCATTACCACTTAGTAGACCTATAGGTATACACTTATCTAGGGCAGTGACAAGCCTATATGAATTAGTTATACAGAAAACATGGTCATGGTTATTCACTGCAGTGAGACTATACATTATTAATGAGCCCAATATGCAGATGAATCAGTCAGTACAAAGATTATATGAACTCTTTGCCAAAAACTTGATGCAAAGCAACATCTGGCTCAGTCATGGGAAAAGGGGCAGTCCCATCTGTCCGAAAAGGAACTCTCAGATTAAAAAAACATAAAAAAAATGAGAAAGGAACATATAATGCCAATCTGTCCTGTAAGAAAGTCAGCATTGAGAAGCAAAAAATTATGACATCAAGGCTTTAACCATTCAAACCAAAGAATGTTATTCTAAAAAAAAAAAAAAGAAAAAGAAAGAAAGTGAGTATTACATTATGGCCTTCTGGAAATGGTGTGGAAATTACCAAAGTTGAAAATCTCATCTGTGCTTCCAAGGATAGATACCTCATGATGGCTAGTCTCTTGAACCCTGAATTAAAAAACTTTACAACTAATCCAAGATATGTGGAAGAAAAAAAAAAAAAGAAAAAGCAATTACAAGGCACCACTGCTATAGGGAGTTAATTTATTTAAAGCACTCAATGATTTCCAGTCTCACTCTCTTTTTCTCAAGAACCAGGTATTTATCAGATCCAAACCCCCAAATAGCCCATTTTTTCACACCAGGGCTCCTTTTCACCTCACTTCTACTTAAACGGTTCGCACAAATGTTTGGTCACCTCCTGAGCTCGATTACGGTTCTGAGCGGACATTTAACTCTCATCAATAATGTTAGACAGAAATCCATACTATTTTCTTCTCAGATTCCCCATGGGTTTCAATGATGCCCTTCTCCTTTACTGGGGAGGCAAATGAGAGGCCTGGGCTCTGATGCAATGAGTGGTCACCTACTGATGGATCAGTAAGTGTCTAGACTGCTGTCGCTCTTCTGTATTGCATTGCAGCACAGACAAGATATATCTTGTATTGGTAGTTGGAAAGTAACTCATTTCATTTGATCTTGACTGTTTTGAAGAGAGAAGTGAATCAATGAAGAGACTTCTTTTTTCTGTGTTAACACATTTAACTCTGATGTGCCTCCTATATATGAAATGCTTACTTCTCATTTCAAAATGCAACACTAAGGAGAAGGAATGTGTTGTGATAGTGTTGGCAATAAGCATCTATTGCAGTATTTACGGTATTTTTTAATTCTAAACTCCTGTTTTCAGATGTAGTTTCAGGAAGCTTTCTATATAGTTCTTCAAAGATATATTACCTTGATAAAAACTTGAAAGAATATTGGAAAATATTCTGGAAAGTATTTGGTATTCTAGAAGCAAAACTCAAATTACAAAGATAGAAAATAATTTATATTATGTAGAATTATGTAATGATTTAGAATTATGCAATTTCTTTTGAAAAATCACCTTCATGATATTTTCTTTCTCTTAAAAATCACTGCTCTGAGATGTGTCAAGATTGTAGACTGGGATGAAAAAGACAATGTCAAATAGAGTGGCTCTGCGGACAGTACTACATGATTACTTTCAGATATGATTCAAGTAATTTTTCACATAAATTATCTATTCCATGTAACAATGCTAGTCTAGTCTGTAGACAGGAGAATCTTTCACTTGGTAAGAGACAGCCAGTGTTCATGCTCCTGGCGTTACTAAAACAAGTAAGTTCCTGTGTTATCCAGACTGTTAACCTTTACTGCTGGAACCCTACAGATATGCTCAGGCAAAGAAAAATGGTGTTCCCAGAAATGCCAGCTCAGCAAAACTAAACACCTCAGATCACTCAACACCTTACAAACGTGAATGAATTAGGGTGCCCAGTTTTAATGTGAGCTGCATTTACACATTTTAAATATGGGGGGTGAAACACAACGTATCCAATTAAAATCCAATTAAATAACTTTTCGTTGTGCAAAAAAAAAAAAAAAATCATTTATATTGCTTTCTAGAGCAAATTCTTACAGACTGAACTCGAAGAGGTTATGTGATTACCCACGATTATAACCCAGTCCTGTGGGTGACTGGCCTAGAAAGCATTGGTGCATAGCTGCAGCAGAGCACCTACTGATTCCTCCGTAGGTGAAGCATTTAAGTACCAACTCACCAGCATTAATTTATTTTTTTTTCACTAGCACTTCCACAAGAATACTATTGGCACAACAGAAATGAACAGACCTTGATGAAAAATAGATGACAAATGGCACTTGAGAATGGATGGAGGCAATTTCCTGTACAGGTAAAGCCAGACGCAAACACTTCAGCTGCGCCTGATATTTCAAAAGAACATTTAATGTTTATTAGCTCTAGCAATCATTTAAGAATTGAAAGCTACCAGTTAAAATTCAAGTAATTTATCCAGGAAGTGTACTGAAGGCATTCACCTGAGCAAATTAATCTGCTTCCATAAAAATCCATTACTTTTTCCGCTTCTACAGGGAATGTGGACCATACCTAATGTAGATATAAACTATTCTATAGCGATGTTACTATAAGATTTTCAGCACCATAAATGAGAGGAAGGTTATTAGCATACCTTACACTAACTTAACTTGTAACGTGATGATTTTTTAAAAAGCAATCCAAAGTAGAAAAGTTTACCTTCTTAACCCTGTAATTTGGCACGTAATCACAAGAAGATTAAAGATCTCTGAGAGCATGGCAACTTTAACAAAGAAGAGAAAAAGCTTATAAAGTGTAGAGAGTGATGTCAACAGGAGCAAATTAAATCTTGTGGGTACGTTACGAGCTTCTGTCGCTTTCAGATGGACCTTTCTTTCTGTGCATATTCTTTTTGTAGCATCACCCAAACTCACACATTTTATTGGTTATATAACTTTATGATTTAGGTATTCAAATTTTTCTCTGGTAATGTTTTTCCCTTATCCATCTAAAGTGTACAATCTTACCTGATTAACCACCCAGCTATCCGATGTCATCACCTCATCTCTACTTTGCTAATGGTTACTTTTGTTTAATAGATTCTCCCTCTATGAATTTAATTATTTTCAGTAGAAAGAAGTCTAATCAAAGCATGCCTTAAATTACTGCAGTAATAATTATTGCAGTTCTTAGGATAAGCACATCTGCATTCAGTTAATATTTTTAACCACTACATTGTGCTGTCTTTTGACAACGCTTTGGGAAAAAAAAAAAATAGTTCATCCACTTTCAGAGCAGGGTTTTAAATTGAATTGATTGCTGCAAACTATAGGTAAAGAGAAGAAAAAGACAAATAGTATGCTGCCGTGGTTCTGCGCTGCATCTACCTGCTGCATGCTCATTTTGAACATACGCAATATGCATTATATTAAAGAGCCTATCCAATTAGAGGCACCTTAATTAAATAAGGTCTTCATCTTGAGGAGTCATTCTTTTCAGTCCGCTTGAATTCCTTGTCAAAAAATCATGGGCCCTAATCCTGCAAAAGCACTTCTGCTCGAACTCAAGAATGGGAACAACCTCACGCAAATCTCTTGTCAAGTGCCCAGGACCACTCGGCCACCTCTTAGTGTCTCCCAAGGTGAGATGCTCCTGTGGTGGGAGGTTGATTTCCCTCCTGTCACATCAAGCATGCATATAACTTATTTTAAGAATATAACAACATGACTTCTGTGAATCTAATTTCTTTAAAATACGTGAAACATTAATAAAACAAAGTTAATTATGGGACATCTTTAACTTATTGTCTTACCCCCAAGGCATTTACATTTGCTTTTCTCTGAACACATGAATGAATAATTTCTGATAAGAAAAATTAATTTCAGAAAAGGAGAAAAAAATCAATCCAAAGTTGAAAGCTTTGCCTTAAACCATTAATTTGACATGTAAACACAAGAAGATTAAAGGTTTCTCAGGGCATAGAACTTTCCATTCTTATACCCTAACAAGAAGCAGAATCTGGTAACGGTAGCTGGTCTGATGTTCTTCTCCGTGGTTTAGTCTTTCATGACATATTTGGAACAGGATCTCTGTTCTTCCATTTCCAGGTTTGAACACTTCAAATTAGTTTGACAGAGAACTTTTTAGATAATAGTCTACATTACAGTTTGTTCCACATCAAAGGAAAGACGTTTAAGCTATTAGAAACAAACCCATGAATGAACCTGAATACTTTGGAAGTTGCAGAGTAGAAAGTCCAGATATCATCATCCTTGCCTGTAACAAGACTTGATCCAAAATCCTAATGGTGAGGAAGGGGGAGTCCTGACCATATTAGAGAGAGCTTCCATGGGAATCACAGCACTGAAAACTTGTTTTGCTTATAAAAACACCTTCTGAGAACAAGAATCTTTTGGGAACCGCAGAGTCCCTCCAAGGTTTCCTGGGAAACCAGAAGCATGAGAAGTTCAGTCTAGCAAGGGAAAGCATGAAAATAGCAATATTTTATAAATTTCAAGGAAAGAACGGGCAGAAGACAGTAAAAAGAGAACTTCATTCCTAATGTGAGTAGACAGAGCAAGAAAGCCTGATCTTCCTCTGCCTCTTCAGTGCTAAAAACGGAAGATTCTGTAATGAAAAAAAAATGCAAAAAGATGCTTTCAATATCCACTTAAATAATAAGGTTTAAGGAGATCCCCATTTGCTGTCAGCTCTCAGATTTATAGCAGTTCAGAATGAAGTACTTCCTTTAGAATATCAGTGTAAAACTTATGATTACAAAAGGGACCTGCTCTTCTACTTTTTGCCTTTGTTTACTAGTGCCTCCACATTAGCTCTGAACTTGTACACATTAGCTACTGTAATAATTCTTGAAGATAATTTTATTTTAAAATAAATAAATGTACTTCTTTGGTCAGCCAAACTATGCTCAAAAATTTAAAACTGGGAAAAAATTAATGTCTATACAAAGGCCAAAGCTGATGTTATCATATGGAAGGGAGTCATGTATACATTTGTGCATCATTGTGTCTACCTCAATGACTGTGTCCATTACCTGCCCAAATGGATCACTGTGCACTCTCTTTTCATGAACTATCATTCCATAGAAAGTCTCAGGCTGCATCTAAAAATATATCTAATATATCTACAATACAGGCACATACACCTACATATGTGTTTTTATATGTGTATGCAAAGAAAGTGGGAGATCAGGCGTGGCATCCAAAGCAATGTAAAATGGAACTAAATACTTGTTTTGAAAACTGCATCCACCTTATGTCTCAGCATGTACCCATTATCTTATGGTTAATGTAAATTATAGTAACCTAGATAAAATATTTGGCTTTTATTAGTAATCTAGAAAGCAGAGATTCTCCAGATTTAAGCTCCACTGCAGTCATGGTGGCACTAAAATGAATGCTAAAGACTAGAATTAGTGTCAGGAATCAGAGTTGTCCTGTTAGGAAAACTTCAGAAGTCAGGTTGCTTATCTGGAGGATATTGGTATAAAACAACAGCGGTAGACACAGCCCAAACTTCTCATAGTACTCTTTTACACATATTTTCTGGTTTTTTATGATGGCTTCACTGAGTGTGTTGATGCCACACTACATGGAAGAAAAGAGGACATTTTCTTATCTGGATAGGGGCTGGAATGCTCCATACTTTAGTCAAAGACTGTGAGTGACAGTAAAAGGAAAAAGAACTGTGCTACAGCTGTTCGTTCTTACTATCTCTGTTTTCTTAATTTGTGCCATTGTTCTAAACCTTTATTAAAAACAAAGGCATACATTATTCTACACAAATGTTAAAAGATTCATAGATTTCGTTTAATCTTCCAATTAACATTTTTAAAATTTTACTTGTCATGATCCCCGAGATGTCTGTAAATTTCAGCTGTGCCCCTGTATGTTGGTGGAGCATCATGTTCTTCCCTGTAGGAATCATTAAGATACATGTCCACCAGAGAAATTTGCTACTTCAATCAGTGAATGTTTTTGAAAGAATGTTCTGTATGGGCTTATCTTCCCAAACTGCACATTATCTACACAAGCATCTCCTGAGCATGGAACGCAGTCAATACCAGCATACTTAAGATATAGGAATTACAAAAAGCATTTTACATAGAGAAAGCTATTGAGATCGGGACGTACAAAGAAATCAGGAAATTATTTATTATCTGTCCACTGTGGACAGATATTCAGAGCACAATAAGTCAGATTCATAATGCAGCTGAGTGCTGCACCTAGCAGTAGCTGTTTTTCAGGAGAGATGTGCATTTGGCAGATGCTAAAACTGGATTTGCCAAGAACCCACAATTCAACACCCCTTAATGGTAAAAGCAGTATAATTATATTTAGGAACTGACCAGTCAAGGAGTGGAAACTATTATGTTTGGAAGGGGTTTGCAAGAAGAGGTAGAAGAAGGAGGAATATGGGGTTTTCTATGAAAAGGGTGCAGTGCTCTGCAATCTACACCCTTCTAATCCTTTCAGATACAGAATGGGAGGGGATGGTAAGGGTAATTCAATTTTACTTTTAAATAAATGTAATTTTCTGTCAGTAATTATGTTCATCTGGCAAGCTGAACAGCTAGAAACGGGGAAAACAACAAACAGAAATTGCTCTAGTGACATCTTTCTATAAACAAAGTTCTGAGCAGCTAAGAAAAGAACATACGTGGCTTCCTGGCTGGATCTGCCTTCTTGGGCTTGACTCTGCTCTCTAAAATAGTCTGCAGATCAGCAAACCACGCAGAGGGTGGTTCAAAAATGTGTGCTACCTCCCACAGGGCAAACCCCATCTCCCATGTCCTGAAGACCAACTGTGTAGTCCTTGTCACTCCTGTCACTCCCCCTGACACGTGTGGTCCCTCACACACCATTTC
>JAOXNG010000021.1:92360743-92388446 GCA_028566535.1 Scolopax minor
AACAAGGGAATTTTACTATCAGAATAAATATTTGCCTTTAAAATAATGATAGTGAAACATCCAACAACCTTTCATCTGCTGAGATGGAGAGTAAAAAATAGTGTAGAAGAATCCTCACAAAGCATGTATTTCTCAATATATGCTTCAAAATATAGACATGTTTAGATGAAATAAGCTCCAACAAATGCTTATAAACCTAGCATATTCATATCTATGTAACTGCTATATATAATAATATATAAACATATTATTTAACAACATTTTTATTATGCTATCATAAACATATTACTTGAAATATCTGTTATCCAATATAAAGTTATGCCAATAAAGTGAATGTAGTAAGTGGTTCTTTTATGAGAACATCTCTGAAACGTGACTTTATTAAAGAAACATCCCAGTTTAAAAATGAGAGACTCTAACATAAGATTCAAGTAGGACAAACTGTTCTTAGGCTAGGAATAATCCATAACAGATTGAACATTCTAAAAAAAATTGCAAATGCACAACGCTAATTATCTTACAGATATAATATGAGAATCTCTAAGATATGCATTAAAAAGGAGGAAATATTGAAATAAATTGGATGCTATAAAATTAAAGCTAAACTATTCCAACAGGAAAAAAAGATGTATAGGTCAAGATTATGAGTCATTCAAAAGAATTTGGAGATGTATTTAATTATTTTCTCCAGGTACGTTTATAGCTGAGCTCAAAAACTTGCAGCATACTTCTGGAGTAAACCCACTAAAGCTTAAAGTTGCAGATGTAGGTTCTTCATGTATATCTGCCATGCTAGAGAATATGGGTATTGCAAAATAGTATCTGTACCCAAGGAAAAAACCCTGCTTTGAATACACTTAAAGTTTAGTAAAATATCCATAGATAACTCTCAGAATGGTTGGTGTTCTTTTCCTAAAAAATACCATGCTTCATGTTGAAAGAGACATATAACTTTGAGGGGTGCTGGTTATTTTTCTTACTGGGACTGAAAAGAAATAAAATTATGCTCAGGAGCACTTATGTTTGGAACCTAACTTCCAAATAATAGTCAATAAATTGTTTGTGACTATCTGTATCTTTGGTAGAACACAAGGGAGTCTATTTCAAAGGTGGAAAATGAGAAACAGCTATTGTTATTTTGATGAAGTCTTCAATGTCTTGTCTGTTCCTGGAAAGCTTGTCATACTTGCTGAATTTTTAACTTTGTGCTGATACAGAAATATTAAATCATTAATTTCAATAGAGACTAGATGAGTGGAAGTGAATGTAAGAGATCAAACAAGGACAATTTTGTATAAACTAGATTCAATAGGAGAGGCAAACATCTGCCTTTGGTACTCGAATAACTAAAGCCAGAAAGTGCCTTTGACTGTGTAGAATAGGAATCTTTGAAAAATGTTCTGTGAGATTTCACTGATAGTTTGAAAATTACTGAAAACTAGTGCTGTGATATTTGGCCCATAGTAAAGTCACAGTGGAATCCACCTATGTTCAAACTGCTGAACAAGTATATCTTTTCCCCCATTATTTCTATTAGAATCTGCAAAGAATTGGAAAATAATAGGGATATAATGGGTTGCATAACAAGGGTAGAATATAAATACAATAAGGACCCAATATTGGGTATATTGGGTATATGGGACATAATGGATGTATGCTCAAGGTTTTTTTATTAAAACTATTTTCCCTCCCCTTCCTTTTTCCCATATTCCCTAGCAAATCCTCAAATCTGGTACCAAAATGCCTCTGGGTACGAAACTATGCAGGCAATTATATTTTTTAACGGAAGCTCCAAAGGTTAAGATCTATTACTAATGGATATTTTTCAGGAAAGTAACATAACCCAAAAGGAATGGTATCGGACAATTTTTATTCCACTAAAGATATCCACCATAGAGATGAATCAGAAGGCATAATGGCAGCTAAACTCTCTGTCATGGCTACAGAAGGCAACTCTAGGTTCTATGCTAGTTTCCTAAAATTTGATATTATGAATAAATAAAAGATTATGCAATGAGTTGTTGCACTAAATATGACATAACTTTGCATCAGAAAGCAGGATAATTACCTGAAATTAAAAGGAGAACAGGTTAAAATCTATTCTGAAGAGATTTTTTTTAAGTGATCTAGAAGAAACAAATCAGCAAATACTACAAAACATTAAATGAGAAGTTTCAGAAACTTGAAAACTTGCGAAAGTATGCTGACATGGAAGAAGGATAATGAGAAACTAAATGGTGCATTAGCATAAGATTGTCTTAATGATCTGTAAATAAAGACAAAACAAAGATTAGTAAGAAAAAGTAACACAGCTAGAGGCGGGGTGGAGGGGGGAAGTCTAAATTGAACTTACCTAAAAAACCAAAACCATAAAAAACAATGAAAGAGAAAAATGCACAACACAATGGTAAAATAAAAAGTGCAGCATTATGGCAGAAAAGAACTAGGTGTTTCAATGGACTGCAAACTTACTGTAAATTAGCAGTGTTATTTATGCTTCTACCCAAATAAATGAGTAATAATTCCTTTATTGGAGAAAAATCTGCAGTGCATTACAAAAGTGCATAATGGTACTATTGCAGCTGTGATAATCTAAATTATATTCATGGGGCTAATAAAACATCTCACCCTTCCCTACAAGCTCTGCTTTATTAAGCAGAATAATGCATGTAAGACATAGAAGATAATTATGATGCTTTGTTTGGCATGTGAGGCATCTGGCACAATGCCTCTAGGATTGGGCAGTGGACTTTAAAAAAGAAAAGACTAATAGGAGAGAGTTTAGAGGACAGCAATACAAATTATTAGGGATGTGAAGGAAAAACATTTAGGGAAAGAAGAAACTGAGGTAGCATAGTGACACTGGGCTTGAAATGTTAAATAGAATGCAAAGGAAAAGACTGATCAAGTTAAGTCTACTAATTGTAGAACAAGAAATAATATGCTTATTTGCAACAACATTATTTAATTATTTTGTTTCACTATTGGCATGAATTTACCAAGTACCTTGATGGCTCCTTAGTGAGGTTGTAGGGTCTTAAAGCTAAGAGATGTTTCAGGATAGGAGTCAGAGGCAGGAGGATGGATCTTCAAGCTGAGAAGTCATGCTTTGGGGTTGGGGGATAGGGACTCTAAGTTACAACTCTAGAGGTACGTCTCTGTAAGTTTTGTTGCTGTGTCTCTAAAGAGTTAATTAATACCACTAGCACTTTTTATTTTGTTAGTGTATTAACTGCATTTGCTCTCATTGCATATCTGTCCAATTCTCCAAGGGCTGTTCAGCAAATCTATGACCTCCATCAGAAAAGTCTGTCTCAGTCAGATAAAATCAGACAATCCAGACATCAGATAATCTTTTTAACTTAAATTATTGATCTGTTTTACACAATCACAAACCATGAAACCAAAGGTTATTTCCTGTTGAACAGGTATGGAAATTTAGGAAGATGTTTCAAATACTTAGGGAAAAATACGTTGGATTTTTCCCCAGGAGAGTTCATTTGAGTTCCTGATTGTGATATTCCTGCAAGATCTGTATTGGCTTTTCAGGGAAAAAACATTGTTTTCTTAAAACTCAGATGTTGTAGATGATTTGGTAATTTCAATTGAATTATTATTGCCCATATTGTTTTCTACCATCCACAAATGTCTGTGTCCATATGAAGAAGGATATTATCCTTATAGATGCATACACAAATCATGAATAATTCTTCTTGTGACTTCCCATACAATTATATAAATTTTAATTTTGAGAAAACATTTAGAGCTTCACTGAAACACAAAGGGGAGTAGGCCTGCCATAAATCCTGTGTTAAAATTATAATATTCTGTATTCTTTTTACATGTTATGATTTTGAATCAAGTTTTCTTCTGTAAAGCAAATGCTACAGCATTTTTTGAGTCAGGTAAAACATGGAGTAGAAATCAACATCTGAAGGTGGAAATACATTTTTAAGAAGGAATGTTTATTCTGGGAATTATTTTTTTTAAAGCGACATAATCTTATTACATGATACTTTTGTTAAATACAAACTACATAAATACACAGGAAATCATCAGGCTAGTCCTATTCTGAGAAAAAAATTAAACAGTTTACTGAGCAAGAATGATGCAATAATTAGCTTAAACAACTTTAAACAAAAAGAATGATACGCTGAATATTTTTGACAAACACAATAAGATTTTTAAATGTTCGCCTGTAATATATATGTTTGTATACTCTACTGAGTAAAATTTTCTATATGAAGTGTCTAATTCCTGGAAACAAAAGAGAAATTAAAAATTAAGCTTAAAATTAAGCTTTTCTTTTGACTCACTTGTGGTTTTTGCAAATGGACATAGTCAAAAAAAGGGGAAATTCCTCAATCAGTTCTTTAGAACACATAGATTTGGATTATGTTTTGGTTTTGCCTTAGCTTCCTCTATATACTTTCCTTTTTTATTGGCAAGACATGTTATTCAAGTGATGCTTGAATATCCTTTTTCTGTTCTGTATTTAGGGTATTTGGTAAATTTATGTGGAGACTTCGTGACGTGAGAATTTCATCTGTTTTAAGACCATTTTCTTAAAGAACTTTCCTATGAATTGGCACTACAGAGAAAATATCACTTTGGATCATAGCACCCAACCATTATTCTTACACTCTATTACACTGCAGATGGTTTAAGGTGAAGGTCTCAATTCTCTGCTGCATTGAGTCACTTAGTAGGTTAAACAAACAAATCTCTATAGTAAACAGCTTCCCTGAAAGAACAAAAGCTTTTTTTCCCTTTTGTCTGTATCAGTGTTTCAAATTCCCATTCTAAATGCTCAACTGATAAAACATTTTACTTTATTAGACAGATATGTTCCTACAGAGCTCTCCTTGTATTGTTATTGCTTGATTTCACAAGTCCTTTTCTGAAGAGGCACGAACAGTGGAAGTTGCTAGGGAAGGAGTGAGAACAGCCTCTATATTTAGTCTCACAGTCTCTCAGAGCTGCTTTAAAGAGCAGATTTAGTGGCCATCATGCAGGACATTTGTCATCCATATTTGTCCTATACTTACTGTATTCACCCTTCTCCTCAGATATGCCTGTATGTGTGGTGATCCAGGAGCATGGTAGTGGTCATGAGCACATCTTACATGACTGATCCACCTTCTCAACTCAACTGGTTTGCTTGGGAAACACAATATTTCTAAATAATATAGCAGAGGTAAGAGGTTTGGAGCAGTCTGTGTGACTGAGTAGGTTCTTTGTAAACTTTCCTAATTTCCCCCCTTCAGTCTACAGTGCAGCTATAGGACCATCTTCAACTGTGAAACCTCATGAAGATCAACCAAGCCAAAGGCAAGGTCCTGCACTTGGGCCATGGCAATCCCAAGAAGAAATACAGGCTGAATGAAGAATGGTTGGAGAGCAGCCCTGAGGAGAACTCTTTATCAAGGAGTGTAGCAATAGGACGAGGGGTAATGGTTTTAAACTGAAAGAGGGGAGATTTAGATTAGATACTAGAGAGAAATTCTTTCCTGTGAGAGTGGTGAGACACTGGAACAGGTTTCCCAGAGAAGTTGTGGGTTCCCCATCCCTGGAAGGGTTCAAGGCCAGACTGGATGGGCCTTTGAGCAACCTGGTGTAGTGGGAGGTGTCCTGCCCAGGGCAGGGCAGTTGGAACTTGATGATCTTTAATGTCCCTTCCAACTTGAACCATTCTATGATTCTATGAAATGTATGCAAACTCTGAGCCCTTGCAGATGAAGGGCTTAATGTCAGTTGATCAAGTGCCTGTCTTTGAGGAGCTTTCTGAACTTTCCACTCTGAGGGTAATTCACAGATGAGCAGTTCCAGAAGTTAACGTATTTAGAAATAAATTAAATAAAAATTTGGATACTGTTGCTATATTTAAAATATTGACATCTTCACATTATAATGCCCCTGGAGAAAACCTGATTTTTTTTTTTTTAAAAAATAGCAATTTAATGAGTAGCAGGAACACTGTCACGATTGACAAAGAAAACATATGAATAAATTAATATAATAAAGCAGGGGTTTGCTTTAAGCTAGCCTTGACTTGGAGGACCAGCTACAGCACATACGTGTATTTTTTAAAACCTTTATGAAAAAAAATATTATGTGGCTTGCTTTGCTACTTACTATTGCATTTACCACTCTGATGTTAATGCAAAGAAAGAAAAAAATAGAACTGTCTTTCAAGGAGGAATGTGAAACAAGAGTGATAATATACCTAGTAGTAGTTGTATAAAGCAAACAAATAAATTGCTATAAGTACAAAGCAAAGTGAATAATACCCTTATGACTAGAAAAAAACCCTGAAGTGATAATGTGGGGGAAAGTCACACGATGAGGGGAATGCAGAAATGTGGTCAGTACTCATAGCTAATTGGAAGCAAGAGATATTAGTGGCAGAACCTCTGCAGGTCTTTTTCAGTTAGTTTTTGATGCATTTCCACTTAAATGGGGTAAAATGAATCTAGTTTGCCTGACATTTCCTAAACATTAATGGTGTGAAATTGAAGGTGTTACGAATTAATAAACTGTGCAAGACTTAAAGTATATTTATAGAACACTTTGTTTATTTGCATAGCACGTCAGCAAACATGAAAAATATTATTTCAATTTAGCCTCTTTTTTAATTTGACATGAAGAAAATCAAACATTGCACCTGTGAGGCATTCCAGCTCCCTTTTATTTTCATCTGGACTTCCTTTTGTGCTTGAAGGTTCCTTACAAGTGTAAAGATCAAACTTTTGTGCCAGAATTATATGGTAAAATACATGAATCGCTTATTACACATCCAAAAAAAGCTAGAAACACTGAACATTTGAAAGCTTTTCTACAGAGGAAAAAGAAGAAACTTCACCTTATTTTAAGAAATACAGAATTAGATGCACTGCATAACATATGTTCACTGGTATTTTGGCTTCTTCAAAAGCCAGAATGCTTGTAATATATTATTTTTTTGTTAAAAAAAAAAAAGTGACAGATGTAAATTACTATCTAGAAAATCTGAACAGAAGGATTTATTTTTTTTTTAAGAGTTTATCTTTGAGCAGAATTGAAAAGAAAGAAAGAGAGAAGGGAAAAACATTGGGAGAACTGTATGGGAGCCAGTAAGTCACAAAGCTACTGAACAAAGAGCTTTAGTTCCCCTCTCTTTTAAATTTCTTCCACACATGAATCCATCACTTTTTCTTGGTTTTCAGAAATACCTAATTTTTTTGCGAGGGATGTGGTCCCCTTCACAAACCAGTGCAAAATGTGCCATGCCGAAGGGCAGCATTCTCTAAGTGATATAGAATTTAACTCCTTGAAGTCTTGGAAAATCAGTTTTTGTTATCTCTTTCATAAAAGCATTTATTGGACCCAATCAAGCAGTAGATTCAGGACCTGATTAGATTCCCATTAACTATTAACATTAAATTCTGAAATATGCTAGCAGTGTAAGCTTTTATTTGATTTTCCATTATTGTTTCCTTCTAGAAATCATAATTAGCTGCCTCTCTAGAAGTTGTGGAGCTAAAATATATTTGACCTGGTTGATGAGATATAAGCCTCTTCAAATAGGGAGATAATATGCTCTGATATACATGATGAAAGAAGCCCATCCTAATATGCTGGATTTGACATGTGTGTGGCTGCCTCACACAGCTCTAATTTATGCTCATTCATTCACTCTTTCAGTCTTCTATACACAAACAGCAGAAAAGGTATCACACTGGAAATTTATGTAAACGTGTGTGTGTGTACATTTATATAAAACCATTTTCATAATGCTGAGGGTCATTTGTGAGACAAAGCTCAACCCTTTCCATAGCCCAGACTAGATTCACTGAGACTCATATTCCTCCGCAGGGATGCCATACAATTGGATTGCCAAGGTGGGAATGTCATTTTTTACTACAGTCATCCAACAATACATGAGGATTGATAACATACAGTGATTCAGTGCATGGTTAAGCACAACACTGGAAGTGGTTGGCTAAACACAGGTGTCCAATGTCATTTGAAATGTCACTGGGTATCTCGTTGGCTTCCATCTGCAGCTCCCAAAAGGCACAGGTCCCTGCAGATCTTTCTGTTGCATCTTGCAGGCAGCAGCAGCAACATGTGTACTCCAGGGTGTTTTCATGGTACAAAGCATCCATCTTTAGGTAAATGAGCATTATTTCAAGATGCAAGACTCAGTTTGTGATAAAGTAATGCATATGTAAGTACCAGTGTGATGGTGGATAGTCATATAAATTAGTTAACTAAGCTCCTGTATCAGACAGTAGAGTGTGAGAGATCACTATAAAAGTGATCCTAATGTAAACAACATATTACTCTCTTGTATCCATCAACTGCATTACTAGCTCTCCATTGTCTACAGCATAAACCTTGACACTTCAAATGTCTATAGGCACTTTAATGTAGACACCTAAATATAAATGCGCTGATCTTGAACTGTATCCTGCCCTAGATATTTACTGTTAGATGTTAAAAGCTGAGCTAGTCACCCCAGGTCTTCTATAGAGAATGGAAATTTTAGATCCATTTTAGAGTTCTGCTTTTGATTATGTGTAGTGCGTACCAGAAGTCCCTGTTTCTCTCCTTTTACTTTAAAGGGACACTGGAGTCACTAGCTCAGCCAGTAATGCCTACAAGTTCCTGAAATTTATCATGTTAGAGGTTCATGCAATTTCTTTATCATTAGAATTGCTCACAGTCTTAAATTTAATAACATTCTCAAAAGCACTAGTATTCTAGAAAGTTTATATGGAAAGTTAAAATATTTTTTTCTCACCACAGAATTTGTAAGACCAGCAGCTACTTAGTCCATGCATGTTTCTGCCAACTACTGCTTTCCTAACTTGAAAATTGACTTACTGAGATTTTTACCATATTTTTACATTTGATGTTAACCAATTAAAAGAACTTGTCAAAATAGCATCATCAATTAACCTTCCCCACAAAATATACAAAACAAAACAAAAAATGCCCTGTCGATAACATTTCCAACTGAAAATTAATCTTATTTAAAACAAGCAAATCTCAAAAAAACCATGTGAAAACTGTTGAAATGTTTTTTAAAATTCAATTTCCAGTCTGATAGCAAAATTAATAACAATTCAAGGCAAGAATATGCCTTCTATAAAGCAAAAATCCCTCAGATCTTTCTAATGGTGTTAGTCTGAAGACATATGGTGCAATTTTGTTTCTTTCCAGCCTTCTATTAAACTGGAAAAACAGCTCCCATTATACTTGACTGTGGCACTTCAGAATTGTAAAAAGTTTGAAAATAATGCTGGCTAAGAAGCAACTTTATTAATGAGGAATGAGAAGTATGCATACTGTACCTGAAGTAAGTTGTATATTTGTGATTCATGGGTACGATTAAAATAATATCACCTGAAATTATGAATAGACAGCCATGTGAGAGAGGATAAAATTAGGGACCCTGCTGAAGGTGCAGGATTAATACTGGAATGAGAGATATGCAGAGCTCAGTTGAAGTAGCTATGTAACTTATCAAGATGCAAAACTGTGCTTCACATCACTCGATGATTTTCCTGTTTAGGATTTGTTCCATTTCTAACAGTAATAACTTACTGCCAACTTAAATAAAAAAATGTAAAACTAGTTTGGGTGAAAAAAATTTTCAAATAGTACCTACGTTGTTTTTCATACACAGAAGGGTTTTCTCACCCAGAGAGTCTCTCTTTGCATGCACAATTTATGTCACTTTTCAGAATCTTGCTGAATCAGGTGTCCCCATGATTTCTCAATGTGCATGGCTGAAAATGGAGGCATCTAAATTCATTCGTTCACTCAAAAATTTAGGTTGTCATAGGTATATATTATTTGACACTCTTGTTATATTGTTTGAGAATGATTGCTATAATATAATATTAATAAGGAAGTTTTCAGTGACTACGATTTGACAAAAGCATTTCCATAAAACTTGCAAAACATATAGCTTCAATTTTATTACATTTCCCCGCAGAGTTAACAGTGAAACTGTTTCTAAATTGTAGTATTATAGCAGAGGCAAAACTGGAAGGCTTTTAGAAATAAACCAGTCTCATTTACCTGTCTAAGTAAGATGAAATGGAAAAAGTAAACTATATTGTGACAAGCAATGCAGATTAAAAGAAATTCTTTGGCATCTGAAGTGTCATTTAAAACACAGATGAGGAGAGATTTTTAAAAACTACTGTAGGACAGAACTCGTGTGAATTGGCAGACCTCCACTGATTGCCTTGGAACCTTGCCGATTACATTAGCTGAGGATCTGAGTTTATATGAGTTTTAACTTCACAGCATCCCTTAAATCACCAGGAATAAGATGCCCTAGTGACTCAGTAAATCAAGGCAAGATCAAATAATTATTAAAAAATAAATGAGGTCTGTTCTTTAGCGCAATACAATTTTATTTTGAATAGCATTACATACAAATGTATCCTAAACTACTTTAAAAGAAAAACTATAAATAATACAATTATGGGGTTTAATAATAAATAATAGATTAAAAGCTGTTAAGGATGTTGGGGAAACAGTTTCATCTTAGGTTTAGAATGGATGAAAGTTTTGTGGGATAAAACCGGGCAAGGATGTTAGCTTGATAATAGACTGCAGGAAAAAATGCAAAACTTTTGACTTCTGAAAACGGCACCAATAATATTAAGCCATGAAATAATTAAAAAAAAAAGGCTGATATAAAAAAAAATTTAAAAAAGAAAAAACTTGAGGGTTTTTTTTATACTTGGACAGGTACTGGGAACAGGTAGAAGATGGTCTTGGTTTAATTTATGAATGAAGAAATAGACTCTGTGTTTGGATCAGGTCAGCTACTGTGCAGGGTCAACACTTCCTTCCTCCAAGGCAGGAAAATTGGGTAAAATAAAATAATTTATAAAATTCTTACCTCCAGACAGCTTCTTGAGGTTTTCTGAAGCAATGGAAGTAATTAGATAATGATAGAAAACACGATAAGCTATCTCTGACTAGAATAGAACAAACATTAGTCTATTATACTCAGATTTTGGCAATGCATGCACACATTCATTACACAAATAATATGTATTTTGAATATAGCCATATGTTATGGATAGATACGCTTAAACTGTCACGTTGAGCCTTTTCATTGCAAACATATGATGGTTTGTGGCCAATAATGTCAAATATGTTGATTCAAAATAGTAAAATATTAAGTGTTTTCACAAAAAGAGGGGTCTGCAGATCTTATTGTTATCTAAAAACAAACACTTGTTTTAGGTAAGATGATAAAAGAAAGAGAGAACTTTAAAGAAGTATGCATATAAAATTATACTAATAAATTACTGGAGGTCTCTAGATCCACTTTGTTCCACCCAAAGTAGTCAAAGGCTGGCATGAATCAGATATGGTACCAGTGTATATTTGAACCCTCATGAGCTTACCCCACGTTGAACAACTTGCACAGGTACTTTACAAATTAAGGTCTTCCACTGCCCTTGAGACCTCATTTGCCTGCCCTTCAAAATGGTCTGCACGTCACTTCCTGTCTTCTTTAATATACATTTATATTTACATTAAAATTTACTTTTGAAATTAAGTTATGCTAATCTATCATTGAACAGACTACTTTGGCAGACCATGACAAAAGATTTTCTTTTTGTTTATACTCTCTAACGCAAAGTTGTCAATACTAATGTCTTCTTGTTATTTGGAATTAAATTTTTCTTCCTAAAAGTGCCAAAGGCTACAAAAGAAAAGTGCACTTTTAATGCTAAAATGCTGTACGAAAGGATTTTATATGTAACTACAGTAACAAAAGCTCCTTTCCCTGTGGAAAAGACCTATTTCCCTTACCTGACAAGCAGCGCTTCCACATACTTGTTATTCCTGCACGTTCTAGTGATTAGTTGGGCGACTCTGAGAGTTATTTGCATCTTTCTTCCCTGTTACAGCACTGCTGCCTGGGGAGAGCTGGAAACCTTGGTTAATATTAATGAAATAATTTGGGACACCGAGCAGCACACTCACTTCTGCTGCCTGGGCAGTAATATTACTCCTCATTAAAGCTCGTGGAAGTTCATCTCACATTCAATTACAGATGCCTAAAAACTGTTTTCCAGGCAATCTATGCTCCTTAGACAAGAGAAGACGGGGAGAAAAGGATCTGTTCCCCCCAGGGATTCACTGCTCTCTTTGCATATAATACTGTCAACCGTTTGGGAGATTTTACTAAGTGACTTGTTGGTCAGAGCGATGTCATACTGAGAGATGATGAATGACTCTGGACTTCTGCTCTAAGATCGAGCAGAAATAATGCAGTAGTCTCAAAGGAATATTGGAAGTTGTATCTGTAACTGCTTCAGAAAAGGAGCCAACATTTATAATGTTGTTCTAAATTCTAGGCGAGTAAAAGCCCTGCTTCTTTTCTGAGAGCACAACACTTTGTACACTGTTAACCCTTTTGAATATGAAGATAATGGGGTTGCCTTTTGTTCAGTGAGAGGCTGCAGGGGCTAGAAGTTCAGGAGGGAGAGAGGAAGCAGAGACCTCATACACTTCTTAACACCAATTGTTTTTTTTGTATCTCAGCTTGTGTTCTACTGGGAGGTTTTTTCTGTATTCAGTAGAAAAAGACATGATTCGTTTGTAAATACAACAGTTTACAAACACATGACAAGGCCAATTCTTAGGGTTATAAAATAAGGTGGCAGCTAAGGGAAAATATGAACTATTTCAAAGTTGAATTTGAATAGTTTCAGTTGTAAAATTTGAAATTAGATTATTTTTTTTTAATTACCTGCAAGAATTAATTACCAGCACCAACCTCTCTACAGTTTCAAGTCGTTGTAGAGAGTGATGAGGTCTCCCCTCAGTCTCCTCTTCCTCAAACTAAATCAATTGTTCTGCGTGGGATTTGTTCTCCAGGCCCTTCACCAGCTTCGTTACCATCCTCTGCCCCCTCTCCAGCACCTTGATGTCTCTCTTGGACTGAGGTGCCCAGAACTGGACACAACACTCCAGGTATGGCCTCCCCAGTGCTGAGTACAGGGGGACAATCACCCCCCCGCTTCTGCTGGTCACACTATTTCTAATCCAAGCCAGGATGCCATTGGCTTTCTTGGCCACCTGGGCATACTGCTGGCTCATATTCAGTTAGAACCCCCAGGTCCTTTTCTGCCAGGCAGCTCCAGCCACCCTGCCCCATGGAGTTACTGTGGCCCAAGTGCAGGTCCTGGCACTTGGCCTTGTTGAAGCTCATGCCATTAATGTTGGCCCATTTATTTCTTTTCCTTTTTATTATGAGAAGAAAAAGAATTTTAATTCAGCTTCCATGAAAGGATCCTAAAATAACCTATGCTAGAATTCAGAAATGTTTATTTAAATTCTGGACTGTAATTGATTTCTCTGTCATAACAGGAAATTTGCTCTTCAGTGATATAACTTGGACCGCAGAAAGGTTCCCTGAGACAGGTGCTTTAGAAGAGAAATTTGGAATTGGAAATTATCATTATATGGGCTATATTTTACAGGTATTGTTTCCCTAGTCTAGACTGAATTATCTGCTTTGGAGGACAGTCTTCACTGCTCGCAAGTGCAGCATTATTTCTAACTGAAATATTGGAAGATTTAAATAATTTCTTTTTACGCCTCATGCATTGCAGATGGATTGTTAGTGTTAACTATCAATATATGCTGTAATTTTTGTTTTTTGAAAAAGTAATGAATGCTCTCGCCTTCCATAGTTTTTCTTGTCATCTTATCCTATTTAATATTATTAGATGCTTTGTTACAGCATATAAATATGTAGCGTGTACGTCAAAGAGCACCTTCAGATGAATGAGGAAGTTAAGGAGCTGTCTTCTCAGAGAGTGTAAAAAGCTATAGCTCCACTGGTCTGCTTGGCAGCAGAAAATCACCTGGCTTTCAGCATTAATAATTATTTTTGTCCACTATTGTTCACCTTGAAGACTGATAATGCATCTACTGCACCTGAAAGGCAAAGATGGAATTGCTTTGCACGGTTCAGTTCCTTTTTTAAGATTTCCCAAATGCTCATCAACTCTGAGGTCTCTCTCATGTACTTTAAGCTTCCTCTGTTGAATCTGATCATGACTTTATTTGCAGGTTTAGCAAACAGGTCAGAGCTATGGCAGGGTCAGCATGCTAATGGCAACCACCTCCCTACCCATGTAGCCTAGCAAAGTGCTCTATTCTAAGAAGGTGCTTCGACTTTGGTAATAATCTTTTTTAATTTCAATAACAATTTAAAAAGGTTTCTGGATAATTTTTGTTTGACTTCTAGAGGGTTTTTTTGGCAATTATGTCATTACTTTTGCTTTTGAAGCATACATTTTTAACAGTTCATTTACAGTGTGGCCTAACTGCTTATGCTATTTTAAAAATAAATACCTATTAGATGAAGGTTTAAAAACAATATGCTGAGCACACAGAGCAATGATTTCAATGACATTTTGTGTGAAGCTGGAACAGAGAGGCTGAATGCACACTTTCAATGGCTGGGTTGAAATGACATACTGTAATGGCTCCAAAGGAGCTGTTACAATCTACCCAGTCAATGATCCATGAACTAAGAAGGATTTACTCAATTTGAAACCAATACCTTCTAACATGTTAAAAAATAAACAAACAAAGTCTCCCATGCTCTGCTGATCCAGAAATGTCCTCCTTTACTCACAGGCACCAATCTTCTGCCTTGTCCTTGTGGCTCTCTCTACTTTGGCTTCTGAAGGGCTTAATACGAGAAAATATTTTGGTCTGCTTTGATAATTGTGTCAAGGGTATTTTCAGCTCCTGGGAGGAAGAGTTAATGTACAATTAATGTATTTACTACTCATTTTAGAGAAATGAATTTTCATACCTAGCTGAACCACAGACATGAGAGCAGTTTTGGACTAATTATGTATTTTACCCAGTACTTTTGCTCCCTGTCTGAAAAAAAGTAGATTCACTGACGACTACTTCTTTAACAGCTGCTTTAAACAGCAATGCATTTTGGGCCCGAGTTCTGTGGTTTGGCAGATGGATCTGGAATACAAATTTAACTTCCACAATGTAAAGAACTGTATACGTATATTTAGGAGGGGAAAAACATCTACAATACTTGATTTTAACAAAAAATCACTTCTCTGATATTTGCACAAAGACCCCAAACAAAAAATATTTTAGAGAGGACAAAGGTTGATTAGGGATCTTGCCATATTTATTTGTATGAATATTGATAAAACATTATATAGTCATAATGAAAAAACATATCTTCTTGTTATAGGTAATTTATAAAAAATATTATATAACAAAACATTCCAATACACAGTATGAACATATACATATTGAAATACTATGTAATACTGAGAAATAGAAACAATTTCAAAATGAGATCTTTAAAATCAGAATGAGCTTTTGAGTCTGGAGACTGTTTCAAACCAGAATAGTATCACCAGTCTATGATTTTACAATTAATAGGTGCTTGGAGAACAATGACCATATAGGAAATTAATAAATGCTTAAGATACACTATTTAATCTGTTCCCTGTACAGCTGACGACAGGGTGACAATTCTGTTGAATGGTGACTTCTGAGATTCTGACAATTGCTGTCATTCTCTACTGGATGGAAAACATAAGTCTTTGCGGAGCACAAATATTACCCTGATGTCCAGGACAAGGCCAGGCTTTTCAGTGTGGGGTGAGTGCTCTTGTGAGACCACTTGTGGCCAAAGCGTTGAGTTGTTTTGAATTGAGCAGGATAAGAACTTGATCCTCAGCCATCAATATGTTTGTACCCTAGCCATTAGATGTGAGAGTCTTATTATTTCTCGTTCCACTGACATTCTACCTTACCTGTGAAACCTTAACCAAGAAAAAGTACATCTCTGGGATGCACACTAGATGTGTTAAAGTTGCCATTCAACACAGATGTTCTGGTGAATTCTGATGTTTGCTTCATTAAAGGAAAACAAATACTTCTGGACACTTTGGGAACATCTTCTTGGTTGTCAACTCAAACACAAGCAGAGAAAGGATGTGCAGCAGAGAACAGATTAATATTTTTGCACATGTGAAATGGCTTTATTTGTCTTTATTAAATGTCTTTTTTGAAGTATATAAGGGGTTTTTTCCCATTATGGGCCATAGGATGGCATTTGAAGTACTTTAGTTCTGAAATAATTATTTTTTTCTATGATGAACTGTTTTCCTATGTTCTTCCTTTATACACTGGATTTCCTGTGTTGTATTTCAGTGGAAAAACAAAACCTTCAAATGAAGAAATATTAGTCTTGATCTTTCATAGAAAATCAATATGCTTTGTGGTTTCTTCTTACTTAGACTTTGTCAAATGTGTAATATGTCCCAGAAAGACCTGCTGGTGTTCATCAATTATTGTTTTACTGCAAGCAAAATAAAAAACTAAAATATGCTTTTATTGAACAAAAGAAAGAAGAGAACTTGGACTCTTTACTTGTAGTACGATTAAAATCTGAGTGTTTGAGGGGTTTTATCAGTGTTTCTGGGATTTTTATTTATTTTTGGATCAACATAAAATAGCACAAATCTGCCAATTTAAAGGCAAAAAGTGAGGCTGTTTTCCCAACGAGTTAAAATCAGACCTAGTGTAAATGCTTGTTCACCCAGAATTTGAATTCTATCCAACAATTTTCCTGCTAACAACCTAAGATAGGAATACTGCTTCTGTTAATTTCCATCGATTAGGTTCATGTTAAATATTGGGTTTCAGAGTTGATATTTTTTTAACACAATTTACTGCGTTCTGTGTTGTAACACCATGTGATAATGGAAAATTGCTTAAGATAGAAAAATAAAAAAAAATGTGACCTTGTAGTAAAGCATATCTAAGATGTCCTCAAATAGTATAGTGAAGCATTTCTATGGCATTTTAAAAATAAAGACAAGTAGTATTTTAATGTTATTACCCTCTGACCCATAAAAATTTGAGCTTGTTTGTTTTATGTATAAATTGGGACTTGACATAGCTGATGCACAAGATAATAAAAATACAGAGAGGAAAATTGGGTATTTGTTCTTGTAAAGTATGAACAAAAGAGTGCACTCAGAGGAAATAAAAGGTCATAAATACACAATTTATGAAATAAAACAGGATTTTTGCTATTTTCCTCTTTCACAAAATATCTAATCAGACTTTGGAAGTCATTAGATCAATTAAAATACTATCAAAATCAGCCTTTTCTAAAGTGAACATTTATAACACTATTGAAAATTGTCACCTGTGATAGATAAATTTCTGACTCACATGTAATGTGAGTCCATTAAAATATTGGAAATATTGGAAAAGTAGTAATTTTTCACCATATTGAGAAAATACTAATATATTTAATTTTGCTTTTTAAAGTTTAAAGTACTATTTTTCCTATCATGAATAAACATATGATTAGATCAGCTGTCTATGATTCTTCCCTAGCATATTATTTCTTATGGTCTTATGTTGCGGGTATTTTTCTCTTTAATATTTTATTTCCAGAAAACAACATAAAGCCTTTGTTGAAATGATTTGAGTGTTGTCTAGAATCAACAGCAATGAAGATAAACTAAATAAAAATTGTTTATTTTATTTCTTATCAGTGATAAAATGAGAATTCATTAAATAAAACTCACCTTTACAAGTTTGTATGATTGCACTAGTGAAATATAAATTGGGAAAAGAAAAATCACTATATTCGTTAGAGAAACCAAACAAACAAACAAAAAAAAGGACTCATTTCTGCTTTTTGCTGTAAGTATTTAATCCAGAGCAGATCATCCAGATCTGTAATGGCATATTTTGTTTCACATTATAGAATTTGTTGTTATTCTGAAAGAAAAACAGTGAAATTAATAAGGGAGAATCCAAAGAAGAATGCTCAACAATGTGATTCATACACCAAGTTATCAGACATAATTAGTGTGATTTGGCTAAGTTATTAATTGTGGGCAATGCACATTAATACACAAGAAAATTATTACAATCATGGTATGAATTTTTCAAATTCGAACCAAGAATTTATTTCCCACTGTACTTTTTAATTCACACTCAATTTCTTAGATGTTCCAGAGGAAGTAGTAATGTCTTATGCATTTCTGGTGATAAAAGCTGTAAATGTGGGGAACGATTTCCTTTTTCTTTTTCTGTGTCTCACAAAAGGATACTCATGGACATCAGCAAAACAAAGACAAAAGAATATTTAATACAAAAACAGATTTGGAAGAGACTCTAAGTTGCTATGCAGCTCCTCCCCTTATCATAACATGAGATGTATTATAGATAATTTATTTTCAGATATTCTTAAGAGGTTTCATTCAAGGAAAAACATGGCCTCTTCAAGCAATCTATTCTAGTAGTTTTTGGAGCAGTGAGCTTGCTAGGCTCACAGTTAGTTTAAATGCTAAATCTGAAGTACTGCTCAATTGTCTCCTACTTATTAAATCCCAAACACATCCCACTCTGAAAGGCAGTACTTTGGCAATGAAATACTATTCAGCTGGTTCCTTGGCTTCCATATCTGACAGAAAGCCTCAAATATTTTTGCCTATCATCTAGAAAAAAACCCACTTGATTCAGATTGTACCTTCTTAACTTCTACTTTTTGAGTGTGACTTGTGTTTGCGATTATATAAGTAAACCCCAGATTCTGTGCTTTGATAAAGTAAAATGTGTTGGTTCTGTTTTAGGTTTTTCTAGCATTACAAACATAATAGCCCATGTCTGAGAAATCATGGTTTTGGTCACCATAATAATGAAACGAAGTAAAGTAGGGTTGAAGACAAACACTTTGGTAATATCAGATTTGAGAATCTGACATTCAAGTAATCTACAAATCTGCAATTTCTGTAACACATACCAGAAAAAGGGAAAGAATCTTTTCTTACATTCTGCACTGCTTTTTTGGCAAAGGGCAAGCAGTGAGGACAAAATCCATACATTTTCATCTCATAACTTTTCTTCTGGCCACAAAATCTGCCCCATCATTTTGGTAAATGACATTTCTAGAAGCTACTAAATATGCTCTGTCACATGTAGTTGGTAAGCTAGTATTTGAAATGTTCATGTTCCTTACTAAACCTTTATCTATTGAGAAAAAAAAAAAAAGAAAAAAAGGTTTCTATAAAATCTATCAAGCATCATTTACACTTAAGAAAAAGCAGTTTGGGGGAAGAGGAGAAACAGCAATAGGACATGTCATTCTACAATATTTTTTAAAAAATCAGAAAGAGAAAATACCTATTAAAATTTATGAACACTGGGTGGACAGCCTGATAGTTCATGTTTGGATAATTTTATTTGGGCAGTGTTTCCTCAGAGTGACATTTATACCCATCAGCACTTAGACTCCACTTTCAAGCCAAATTGAGAGTGTCAGCAATCGGTGTACTGTGCTGTAGTAGTTCATGAAATGGAGCTGGCTAAAAAACAGCATTACAGTTTCCAGAAAATTGTGTGGTTTTGTTGTGGTTTTTTTTTTTAAAGAAGAATTTTATTTTTGTTCTGAATCGGACCAAAATGAAATAAAAAAAAATTAAAAACACAGAATTTCCCGTGAGCTGGAAGCTTCCCAAACTTTGCAGCTGCTCAGTGAAATGAGCTCCGGGCTGTGTTACTGGCAAGAATGCAAAGCCTGTCAAACTGCATGTGTTAATTGTAAGATGCACAGTGTTGACTCCCTTCTCCTAACTTCTAGCATGGTACCTCGGCCTTCCTCCTTTTCCATGACTTCACATGCCAGACAGAGTTAGTTGGTGGTTTGTTAATCTGGTAACCAGCTGCTCCATTCATGTGGTCAAGGGATGGACAAGAAACCAGGGCTCTGCACAACCATTCGGGCAGTGCTTTTCAGAAAAGGGTTTATGCTGAAAATATTCCTTAGAAGATATAGTAAAGGGCTGCTCTCTGTCATAAAACCTCTCTTGTCATGTAACTACATGTGACTGTCCAGTTGTGGTACATCATCTGGAAATCTAATTGTTCTTCCAGCACATAACTTGATGCAGCATATACGAATTGAGGAAAGTAAAATTTAATCAGCTGAAAATATACAGCTGAGGAGGTGAGGAAGTTCCCCATTTTGAGTTATTGTCATATAATGTACTAAACTTTGAACCTTGAACTGAACGTGGGGACAGTTTCTGGGGCTGGGGTATTCTCACTGTGATATAGCAGGCAATTAATGAACTATTATTTTCGAATAAAGAATCATTTTCCTACCAAATTTTATTCCCTTAGAAATTGCATGAATATCTGCACTGCTGAAATTGAAACAGGTTCAAAGGAAGAAGCTAGTAGTATCAGTGCCTCATGTAGGAAAATGCCAATCTCCTGTTTTTGGAACCATGGGGGAAAGGCAATCACACCTTTACAATATGTACACATCTTCATCATCCCATGAAATTTAATTGTATTATTTTATGGTCATTTAACTGAAGAATTATTTAGGATGCATTTGTATCAAGAGTAGATGCTGGCTAGGCACTGTCAAGCACAACACTACAACCATGACCTAGAAAAAAAGAAGAACTAGATGTTCTCTATGGTCCCTTCCAACTCTAAAAATTCATTGAAATTCAGTGAAATACAATGAAACGCATCAGACAGAGAGCCCAAGGTAGCCCGGTAGAGTCATCTAAATGAAGGGAACTATTGCTTTATAGAATTTTCTAAAAGTTAGTATAACTTACAGAGCTGAAAAAGACACGGGAGTTAACTGGCAAATTGAAATGCATGCTGTAATATTCTTTAAGATACACAAATTTAATTTCCATCTTTCTCAATGTACTATGTGACTCTTTTCTCTTGTATCATACATATTTTTAATACATCTTCTATTCAACACTTCTTAATACATCTAACTTGAACTTTTCTGTTCTGACATCACATTTTTAAAAAGATCCACAATAAATAGTCCCATTTCTGATATGCCAGGATGAAACATTTGCCTTTCAAAATTCAGTCTTGAATCTTTAATTTTCTTAATGCTTCCCTTATTGCCCATTTATTGCAGTCAAGACAGAAAATTTTGGATTAAAGTAGTTTGTTGATTGACACAATAATTCTTCTAAGATAATACTGTTTTCTTTTTTAGCAGGTACGGCCTATGTTTCACAAAATATGGTTAAAATCCAGGAATGTTGTTCCAGAAATATTTATTAGAGCAAACTCTAAGGGTTTGGAGGTTTTTTTGGTGCAAATCTGTTATACACCATGGTGGTCTTAAATAGTACAGGGATGAAATGCATACCCAAAAAAATCAGTAGTCTTTTTCTGTTGTTCAGCTATCAGACCTGAACACATGTTTCTAACTGGAAATATTTTTTCTGTGGTCTAAAATATTCTATTAACTTCTAAGCACTTGCTTCAAAATCCCTATAGTTCCCTGTTTCTTCTGAGGGAGCAAGAAAACACCTATGAAGTCAGGCCACCTAAGGAGCCCCAACAAGGCATCTGAGAGGCATCCATCATTTCCTGTGTCAGCTGTAAACAATTTAAAAGTGTCAGACTTGCAGCTCAAATCAGCCCAACAGCTACTGGATGCCTGGAATAATCAAACATATGTGAGATAGACTTTCTAAAATTATTTCTGTATCATACAAAGCTGTAAATCTATTTACATAATTAGAAATAAGATTTTGCCATTGCCATGTGAAGCCTTACGACCTGGAGTATAGAGTCTAATTCCACTTATTACAGATTCAGTATTTTATAAATGTAAGACCCCCATCTAAACTTGCAATTATTAGTTTTATCCCCATTCCTTTACAGCTTCCTGCTCAAGTATAAAGATAACCGGAGTTCCTGTATTTTGATTGTAGCTTTGATCATTGCTTACTGTTTTGGTCCTGGACAAGCCATCGGTCTTGGGGTTGAAGGTACACTGAAAACTGATGGAGCCCTCTCAATTTCAGTTCCCTTACACTTCTGAAGTGATCATGAAGACATGATCTATTAGCACAGTATTTTCTGTGTAACTACATTTAATCACTAGTTAAATTTGTCTATTTGTCTTTGGCAGATATGTTTAGCTACTAAATATAGTTTAAAGTAATCCAGATTAAGAAAAAAAAAAAACAACAACCAACCAATCAAACAAAAAAACTGGACAAGAACATGTGGCATTTATCCTCAAGCATTCTTAGGTCTACATCCAGGTGGGTCATCTGTGTTTGGTTCTGCCAACTGCTCTTGTTTTGGGAACAAATTGGTAAAAGTAGGTAGGTCTTTAACTCTTATTATACTTACAAAAAATGTATACCAAATCCTGCTTCTTTCTAGATAAGAAGAATGAAACAGCTGGAGACCATTTCTTTGCTCAGATTCCAAGACATGTTCTATCAAGCACATATCCCAAAGGTCTTTTCTCAGGATACTATTCAAGTCCACATGTGCTTGTATCCAGCTTTTCTATCCATGTGTGTCCTTTGTGCTTTTGTCTTTATTTTTACAAACAGGAGCAGCTCCAGCAGACAGCATTCTACATTTTGAAGCTAACCACCACTTGCACAAGCTTTTACCCCCTGCTTTCAGCCTCAGTGAAAGGCAGTCATTGCTCTCACCAGTTCCAATATGATTTAACCCAGTTTCAAGCATTAAAGAAGGAAAAGATGTGTACACATCCATGCACTTTTGAGGAAAATATTATCAAGAATATGTGATAGTTTGTATATTTAGCAGGAAAAGAGGGAATAACAACATAATAAATTTCCAAACTCTTTTTGTGAAAAGAAATATACTGAAAGTTAAGCTAATGACATTGAAGTCAGTTGAAAGAAAGGCTTTGTTCTTCATTGGTCTAAAGGAATATTGTAAACGTTTCCTGAAAACGTGAATCTTCTTCCACAGACAAGAAACTGTAGGAGGAGGAAATGAAGACTTCTCTTTCTGAAAACCATCTTCAGGCACAGTTGTAATAAAAAGTCCTAATAGACTGAACAAAATATTAGGGTGTAATATGTCAAGATATCCCTGTAGAGAACAGAGATGATTGATGAACATCAGTTGGTAAACAGCCATTAATCAATTGCTCTTATAGGGGATTTGGATGATGCAGCTTTCAAGTGGAAAGTTTAATTCCAAAGTCTAGCTCTTACATGCATATTATTTAAATTCTGAACTTTTTTTCCCCCTAGTACCACCAGCAGCATCTATCAGATGTCTTTGCTGTGGCTTTTTTTCTTCAGTCTTCTTTGTAACAACTGTACATATTAATGACTTATACCTATGCCATATTATTTTAGTGGATTATTTTCTAGTGACAGAGAAATTATGAAAGAAGAATGTGTATGTTCCTTTGTAACATGCAGCATATTTTAGTGGAAGCTACATTCAGTGCAAAGCTGACATGTATACTTACATGTCACAATATGCTTAAATTTATGCTTAAAATCACAATATTAAAGAAACCAAATCCAAAAAACCATGCAGCTCCAAATCATTTGAAAAAAAAATTATTGACAGTTTCAGTATCTAGCTGGTATCTTATTCTCTTTTACTTTGTTTGATAATGTGTACATATTAATCAAAGTTGGAGGATCCTAACAATAGTGATGCACTCCAGACAACCATCATAATTCAAATATGGTGTGTTTAAATCCGGCTTGATCCAAAGCCCCACTATAAGTAACTGCTGCCCCTCTCTCTGGCCTCAACACTGTCCAGTGATGACTGACAGTCAAGGAGCAAGGAATAGCCAGAGGCAGGCCCTCAGTTGAGATCCAGTACACTGGAGAACAGAAGAAACTGGAACTTGACTTTCAAACAACACTTAATATAAAAGAAAAAAAAATTCTTGGTAAAATGGAAATTACCAAAGGCTTTTGATATGATGTCACAAGATCCTGAATTTTCTTTCTGTACAGGTATAATCATGGGGGATGAACAACACAATACACATGAATGGTTTATTTACTGTAGCTTACAATCAAAGGAGAAGTTGGAGAAACCACAAAAGAGACTTTGAGAGGCAGCTAAACAGAACTAACACATTTTGCTATCTAATTTATTTCTGGGACACTCCAATATTTACTGAGAATTTCTGTCCTGCACATATACCACATATAAAGTTCTATTGTTTCATAGTAAACAATTCTAGAGGAAAATAGGTTATTCTTTATGTTCATCTTTTATTTTTCAAATCACATGTACTATTCATAGTATTAATTTAATCATTACAGGTTTTAGAGATGCAGAGAGAGGAAGAAGAATAAAGCAATAATAAGAAACCATGGCAGATTCTTCAAATCATAATACAGAGTTAAGAGATGCCTTAAGACATTTCAACAAGGAGCAACAGTATTTCATTTTAGTTCACATCAAAGGGGCAGACCAAGCCTGGAAGTGGAACATCCACATTTTGTCAGACAAACACATCTCATATCTCGGCTAAGAACATAAACAAATTTTTCACCGTTTAGCAGCTGCTGCTACACACAGAGCAGATACAGTCTCTTTGGTGTACAGAAATATTTTTTTTTCTTACAAGTTATCTTTAAACAGAATTTTTCACTCCCCTCAATTTAAGTCCTTTACCAATGATTCTACTGGATTTGCATTATTGCGTATTTTGACAGTAGATGTTTAAGGTTTTGCAACAACCTTTCTTGTTATTCTCACATTACATAAAGCCCTGCAAAAAAAAAATATTGAGCATCTGCATGTTAATTCTGCATAGCCAATGGCAAACTGAACATCTAGAAAAATATCACTTGGACTGAGAGAAAAATCAGCATGTGAGCTGTGGTAGGCCACGATCAAGAAGAATGAGGGCTGTCTGTAACTGACCACCCCCACAGAAAAGTTAATATATAAAATAATCCAGAAAACATCTTCCAGTTTACACCCACATTTCCTCTTTTCTGACAGACACATTAAGTAATAAAAAACACAGAACCTCCCAGAGCCCCACAGCTAAGAAAAGAAAATAAAGTACATTGGGCTGTGATGAAGCTTTTACAGGTGTAACAAAATGATGCTAAAAATTGTATTTAGAAATCTATAGAGTTTAATTTGTCATCTCGCATCCAAACATGGGGTTTGGACATATGTGTTGAGACAGCATTAAGCTTGATATTTGCAAAAGATAAGTATCTTCTTTATAGTAGCAGCAAAGCAGCTGCTAGCAAGATAAGAAAATTCTGTAAACGGGGAAAGAATGAGATGTCCTAAAATGCTCCTTGTAACAACTAAATTATTATTTACCAGGTGAACCCTTGCAGTCACAAGTGACCATGCCCCTTTACCATGGTTATTTCCTATAAAACAAAAAGAGTATGCTGAGACCAAAGCAGAAACCCTTAAGAAAAATGTTACGGTTAAAAACTATGGGGGAGTTGAATAGGCTGTTATCAGCAGTTGGTCATGGATAAAACCTGAGTAGTATGAAATGTTTATCTTAATCCAAAAGAAGATATGGGGTATAAAAGGATGGGGATTTTATTTTATTTTATTTTACATAATCTGTTTAGGCATTTGTAGAAAGTCTGCAAAAGCTTGTGTTTTAAGATACCTTGGAGACAGTATGTCTAAATCTTGATAAATAAAGCTGTTCACACATTTTTCTACTTAAATGTTATTTTGCTTTAAGATGCAGGTTCTTTTCTTACTTTTAAGGCAAATAATAATAGCCAGATTAGTGAAATAAAATGTGGGAGTTTTGTACAGTGTTTACAAACAAATTATTAAATTATTTCCCTCAGCATATTTGATTTTCAGAATATTTTTGTTTCTTTATGCATTGGTGTTACGGAATTTCTAATTGTTAGAGATGATTTCTTTACTCTTAATTTTGAATGGAACTTTCTGAATATAATTTAGTAGATTATGATTTTAAATCTCAAAGGCAAGCCTAGAAATTTATGCAGAAGTAAATTTGAACTAAAGATTTTCAGGTTTTCATCTAAAGACATTTAAAAATCTCTGAAGACTTTGCAAGAGATATATTTAACTCAGACACTGAGTTCTTATTTGAATGTTTAAAAAGAGGTTATAAATAAATTTAAGTATTTTAGTGGTGCACATTTTTCTTGGACAATATCTCTTATACAGTATTTTATTGACTTTAAGTGTGAAATGATTGCGGCTCTGATCAACAGTTTATGCTTCAGTGTACAAGGACCCTTGGTATTTATAAATGACAGGTCTACAGAATTCCTGTGAATGAAAATGACCCCAAGTCACTGAGCACTGCTTGTGCTTGTGCTGCAGGTATATACACAGCCAAATCATGAAGTGAAACTCTTCAAGGACTCTCAACATACTTAACATGAGGTAGTTTATGATTACTGTTGGACTAAAGGAAGACAGATTCAGGCTTCCTGGAGATCCATTACAAGTTACAGCAGAAGATATACCTAAGAAAAGAAAATAGAATGCTATTTCTAATGTATAACATGTACGTGGTGTGTAAAATGGGGTATCTGCAGCAATGGCAGTATTAGCCCATCTACTAGTTTCATAAGTTTATTTGACACAGAGCACGATACCATATAAAACAAACCTTGTTTTTCTGCTATAAATATTCAGACACACTGATAAATACTCATGACTCATTCATGTGATCTGACATCAGTAGCATTGTTTTTTCAGAGACTGCATTATATATGTGTTCTCAACCTGTCAGCCTGCTAGGCAGAATCACTACCACGAGAATGATTAAACTTTTGTTTTAGCACAATTGCATTGCAACATTGTCCAAAGGCAGAAAAAAATCCTCTTCTCTCCCACACAATAGCCCTGAACAGAATATAGAAACAAAAAAGCCTTTGCTTGTAGGCTTCACCTACCTAGATTTCTCTACTCTTTTCCCATTACGATAATTCTTTCATATTTTCTCCTTTTTAGGCGGAACATAGAAGTGATTGTCACTCTCTCTGTGGCTGTGCAGCAGCAGAGATCGCAGCTGGTGGTCTCAGCTAAATGAGTACTGAAGCTCAGATTCAGGCCAGACAACTCAGGTCAGCGTGCTGGCACAAGACCTGTAACTTGAAAGTCTTTGAGCTTGCAAAGAACTGCAGGGAATTCCCTGAAAACTAAATACTCCTATACAGCTGGATCAAGGACACAGCAATAATGGGACAATTCAGCCACTGAGTGTTCTAGACTTACAGATTTCTTATCTTTTTTTTTTTGTTGTTTCTCCCCCAGAATAAGATTTTCCTTTTTCTATTTTCATATAAATTCACAAGCTCTTCAAGACTGCAAGACTGCCCAATCAGAATCTCAGAATTTTTTGCTAGATGTGATATAGGTGGATGATGCAGAATGTGCCTTGTATAGAAACATATGGTTTTTCTAATTACACATGCTGTTGCTGCTCCCTTCAGCACCTTGCAGGGACCTCTTTGTTTGCTGACTGCTCCAGAGCACAGCTGTTCATATGCCAGGCAATGGCCAACGGCTTTGGGGTCTTCCCATCTCTTTCAGGGACACCAAAACATCCAGTTACCAGATAACTTCACTGCTGGCTTCATCACTCAGGCTCCTTTATTAAGACAGAACGGCAAGTAGGAAGTGAGGCAAAATCAGACCAACCTAATCCCCTTCCTACTGATTAGGCACCCATTACAGAATCACAGAATGATGTCAGGTTGGAAGGGACCTCTGGAGATCATCTAGTCCAACTCACTGCCAGAGCAGGTCCTGCTTGAACTGGGGAGCCCAGAACTGGACCCAGTGCTCCAGATGGGGCCTCCCCAGGGCAGAGTAAAGG
>JAOXNG010000021.1:92414143-92427750 GCA_028566535.1 Scolopax minor
GGCGAAGCACGAGTGACCCAATACATCAGATTCTGGGGGTGATGCTTTGGAGGTTATCCCTTTTTAGCAGATGAATTGTTTTCCTCCTTTTCCCCATAAATATACTCAGGGGAAAAATTTTGTAACTAGTGACAACTGAGGTAACTAAATATTTCAGCTTTTCTCAGATACAGATAAAAATGTTGTAAGCCTTGCTTGAGAGTGTCCAGTCACAGCATGAAGGACAAATTTTTCATGGACTTTGCTTTAGCGTGATGTATGGCTCTCTTTGCCCCCTCCCCCCCAATAAATTACCTTCATCCAGGATAAATGTAAATATAAGAACAAGCAGTAACATTACTTGATAATTTAATTCTCCTTCACTGTGTCCTTTCAAGCTCTCACAAAGCATTGCAATCTTTTAGAGTGACTTAATGCATAAAGCATCAAAGTACTGAGAGATCCCAATAGTTTCACAAAAGTAGGCAGGCATTGATTTTAAACTGGTGGGGTTTTTTTTTTCCTTCCTCTTTATTAACATCTTTCTTTTTTACAAAATGAAATTTGATGGAGTACAGCTGTCTCTGGCCTTTGGAATTATAATGCCAATTGAAAAGTTTATTATTAAATAGTTGGCATTATTCTGTTTTGTAAATTTTAAAATTACAGAGTAACTACCTTCTGCCCATTAAATTAAGAGTGCATGGACTGATTCGTTTTCTGTTAAGCATGAAGAAAAAATGGCTTTAACTTCTTGATCCTGTGAGAATATGCCTTCATCTGTAAAATGTCTCAAATAAAATGTCTCAAATAAAACATGACTGGGATTATTTTTTTCTTCTGCATGAGTGTGCAATACGGAATATTTCTTACTTGTGTCGTTTATATCACACCTTACAGTCTTCATTACAGAGACAAACTGCCTTTGATTTTCAGACGACTGAATACAAAGCAGGTCTGCCCCATCTGATATAATGTTCATCATATTCACATCAAGTCATATATTCCTAGAGCGTCTAGAGGCCCGAGTGGCAGGAATCCTGGATTTTTGGCTGTCACCACTGAAGAAAGAAACAAACCCCCAAAACATGATGGTTTATTCATCCTTCTCATGAAGAGAGAAGGCACTGGAACCTTTGCTGTTCAACTGAAGGAGTTAACTTATGGGATAAGTCCCATCCTCCTGTTTGTTTTTTTTTATGGTTGGACTCAATGATCTCAAAGGTCCATTCTAACCATGAATATTCTGTGATTCTGTAACTATTCTACTTTAACACACCCTCAGGTGTTCATACCTCTTCATTCTTTCAATGTACGAGATCAATTGTCTCAGCTCCATTGATGTCAGGCCTGCTTTTCTTCAGACAAGTGCTAATCGAGTACAAAACCCAAGAGTTTTACCACTCTTTGGGAGAGTTTGTAGTCAACTTCAGACACCAGGCAAACTTCAAGGCTAATAAAAAAAAAGCTTTAAACCTTTGCTAGTTTTGGAAAAGTGCAGGGCACGGTGACCATGTGGTCTGGTTTACAGGTCTTATTGAATGGAAGCATGTGTACCTGAGAGGTGGCATGGTTGCAAGGCCAATGGCATTCTGGGGGGCATCAGGAAGAGTGTGACCAGCAAGTCAAAGGAGGTCATCCTGCCCGTCTGCTCTGCCCTGGTGAGGCCCCATCTGGAGCACTGGGACCAGTTCTGGGCTCTCCAGTTCAGGAAGGACAGGGAACTGCTGGAGAGGGTATACTGAATATTATATATGAATATATATGAATAATTCCATCCAGCTGTTAGCAGAACTAGTGGCAGAACATCCAAAATGGCATTGTTATCTTTGGTATGCACGGGATTGTGTAAACAACCTTTCTACTACCCCTAAGAAAAGCGTCTTTGACTATTTTGTTCTTACACCATACTATGTTACTACTTCCATTCTTTGGAATTTGGTGTCCTTGTTATACTTACTATCTTTGTAATTAAGCCCACTTCAGTAAAAGCTTTACCTGTTAGATACTGTGGTACAGATTCTGTTTCAGTTTATACCATGTAAGAACGTCTGTCCCATTTGGCTATTAAAGCTATATTTTCTATTACATCATCAATAAGATAAATAGTGACTATATGGCGGGCTTAAGTATACCATAAAGCCTAAAAAAGAAGCAAACATCTGAGACCTCCAAAATATATGTGCTAGAGAGCTACATAGAGCTAAAGAACTCAGCAACAGGTTTCCATATCAATAACCTAGTCTTCAGATTTTAATAGCTCCAGTGATCTAGGGAAATAGACACTATATCTAGCAAAATGCAAGTTTATAGCTCAGTGGATGGAGATTCAGGCTTTCATTATAAATAAATGGCATTGCATTAAACTGCCCTAGCCTCTTACTGCACAACATTCTCTGACACCCGTAAAATATTACTACATTACCTTGCCCTTTGTACCAACAACAGCAGCACATATTGCTGACAGCAATTAATTTGGCCCAGGGAACACTGGGTTCTTTCGGAACTGCAGTACACAGGAATGGAGTGGGTTGACCATGTCTTTCTAAAGCAAGACATCCTAGCTTTTGAGGCAAGAAGGACCGAAATGCAAATGACTAAGAAGTCACCTTATCCACCCATTTTTGCTCCTTGGAGCTAATCATTCTTGTATGTGACAAGATAGATGCTGATTTACAATATGCCGTTTGTACTGAGCAGACCATATTTTACATGATTTTTTGAATAAAATATGGAAAATTAGCACTAAAGACTTGAATTTTTTAGGTAAACAGACTCTTAAATATCGTCAAAAAAGACAGGTAGTCCCTAATTTACTAAATATTTTAGATAATCTTATGAAATAAAGCTTTTCTGTTCACTTGACAGCATACATTATACCAGCCTGGTAGAAGTACCACTTATTCAAGTGGTGTTCTCTGACTTTGCATTTTACGACTGTTACAAGGTCCTTCTGCCCATTCCAAAGCAGACCATTAAGGGAAACTAATATGTCTATACTTAACACCATGTAATTTTTCTTCCCCAAACCATCTGCTACTGGACACTGGTAGAGAGAAGACTTTGGGCTAGACACATTCTTCTTCAGCTTTTATGAAGTGTTTTTACTTAAATTATCATTAATCCCATTTAAGACAGCTACTGGGCCAGTTCCAATCAGCACTTTATCCTGTTACTGCACTCATGATCTTTTCTCACAAAAGAGTTGGAAGGGATGCACACAACATTAAAATATATACATATAAAATATGCCTGTTGCTTTTGCTTACATGGTTTGCCTGGACTATAAAACTGAAAACTTTTTATTCTTCAGTATTTCTGCTGACACTGGGCAGAAGTGTCAGAAACACATTCTAACACACCAGTGTGTGATAAAAGCAAAGGAGTCCCCTTTTACTGTAGATAAAATTCTACCAGGAAACCCTAACTTTGCATTGTAATTGTTAACTATATCACTTAAACAAACCAGCCTCTCCTTGGGAAGTGCAGTTTGGTGGCACTATTTTATCTGGTAAAGGTTTCTGCCAGCTTAGCTGTCCCACTCGCAGATCACCCCTTATCCTTCTTGAGATCAGCATTGCTGTTATTGTTGTGAAAAATCAAACAAAAGACAGCAATTCCAAAGTTTCAGTAGAACTGAAGCAATATTCAGAAGGGTCTAAAAAATATGGGTTATTTCCCTTATATTTTCTCAATATGTTTTTGGCTCAGTCGTTTATTGATGCTGTATGGTTTGACCCCAAGAATTCAACTACCAGAAAATATATATCAGAATGATTGTATGAGAAGACGGGCCATGAATACCTTTACTACATAGTAATAAGATCAGTGTTTGTTGTTCAAGGAAGGCTTTTATTTTCTTTGCTGCAATTAACTTGGTTTCCTGCTTTATGAGATTCTGTTTGGTGGTGCTCTAAATTTTAGAGCAAACTCTTCATAAACATGATCAAAACTGCTTTCTTCATAATGATATTTTTGTTTGATGAGCTTTATGGATCATGACTCTCCTTGTTTAGAAACAAACAAAACTGCACTCCCAGAATCACTTTTCTCTTTCCTTCTTTTCTTCGGGAGTAATCATGTCTATCAATCAGCCTTGTTACTTACTCACTGCCAAAATGTACCCCTCACTGTTAGGAACTGTAAATTGAATTGCATTACAGAACATGAAATAAACTCTCAGACAACAAAAAACTGGCTGTGATTACATTCAGGCACAAAAAAACCCAAAAAAAACAAACCACAGGGGGAGATTTCTAAAGCTGAGCACCAGAAAAAAACAAAACAAAGCCCAAAGCCAAGGAAACCCAGTTATGAATGAAACGCTCCATGGGACTTCTCGCTTGTGCCATTAGACCCATGATGAAATTCCTTGACACGGCACTCTGCTCTGCTTGGAGACTGGGGGAAGCAGAGAAGGTGTCATCGTGCTGTTTGTAAGTCTTACTGGTGCATTTTTCAATTACAGGATATTGGTGCAGAGTGGGCGAACGTGCTCGGTGAAGTGTGATCAGGTCTTGAGTCCTAATTCTGTACCTACTACCTACCTGTGCACATGGCAAGTAATTTTTTGTGTTTACCTCTCTATGAAGTGAGAAGTATACATACGGTTTGTGGATTAATTAGGTGAAAATTCTGAAGTACATCTTGAACATGCAGAGTAAATTTAAAGAGTCAGATCCACACACGTTTTTAAGCACTAATCACCTGTCAAAACAAACAAAATTAAGTGCCTAAATAGCTTTTTTTTTTTTTAAGATTTGAGCTTTTGTGCTTGCTGTTTGTAAGTCTTGTTTTTCCTTTAAACAAGTACTTGCTTGTAGAATGTGTTGGGGAACAAGTTCAATAAAGAAAATTGCATGATGGCAAGTATTTTTCAAATGTTGCAGTTTATTACACTTTTATATACTTTTAATATATTTTTATATAGTTTTAGTTGTATACAATGCATTTTCCTTCTTAAGGCCTTATGTAGTTTTCTATTACCATAAGCAGAGATTATTAGGAGGAAAACGGAAGCTGTTTTTCCCAAAGTTGAGATGCTTTTTTGATGTACACTTGTGCTAAAGTACTGAGTTCCATCTCTGAGTGCTATCAATAGAAGTTCCATCTCTGAGTGGGGAAAGACTACTAGGCAGTGTCAGGCATGGTGACAGAAATGGCTTTATGAATTTAAAACCATAGCAGTTACTTCTGAGAATCATAGAATTGCCTAGGTTGGAAGGGACCTTTAAGATCATCTAGTCCAACCATTAAATTACCATTGACAAAACCCATTGTTAAACCATATTTCTAAGCTCTATGTAAACCCAATTGCATGATGAATGGGATTTTTTTTTTAAATTTTGCCTACAAGTTTGAGATAAGACTGTTACTGGAGGTTAAGCATTAAGTTCTGTAAAAGTAGCAATAGCAATAATAATTTGTTTGCCTCTTGACAAAATTACAGTCTGAGCTCTCAGAAGCCACAGGAAATAAAATACACAGGAAAAGGCATGAAATGGAAGAACAGAAAGGAAAAAGGATCATACAGATAAAATCATTGTTGGACTACTGGTTCTTCATTACAATCAGTTAAATTTCAGCAAACAATGAGTCTCCTTGTTGACTACCAACTTACATGCTGGCAGCTTACTTGAAGGCATCACTATGAGAATAAACCTTGTTAAAAATCCTTGGAAAAAAAATGGACATTCTGCAAAATAAACTAACTAGCTAAATAAATAAACTTATGCATTGTTTTCAAGCTTACAGTCCTGGATTCTTTCTTAAACATGCATACCTGGGGAGAAAAGTTTCTTAGTACTCTTGACAATAGGGTGGAGGATTATGTACAATGAAAACTTAATTAGTACATGTTTAATGCTTTTAGTTGCTCTATCACTGTCCCTAATACAAACCAACTCCACTATTTAACTGCCATTTGAGTTAGTTTGGATCTAATCCGACACAAAAGGAGCAGAAGAGAACGTTGTGCTTTTCTCACTAACTTTCCAAAGATTGCGGGGGGCTTTGTTGTTGTGAAATTTTGGTAATTATTAAGTTGGAAAGAATCAGTTAAAAGGCTTTGGCTTAAGACAGCACATAACCACCAGGGAAATTCTTGGATCCTAGAGAAGCCTCTTGATCCATATAATACAGTCAATAAAGCTGAGAATCCCAAGGCAGGTCTTAAGATCCTTGTTTTTAGCTTTGTGCCTGTGATGCCTTATGGACTCTTAGCGTGTATTTCAGAAGCTCCTGAAATCAGGAGGGACTTGGTATCATGGAAGAGGATCCTTCATAAAAGATTAGTGGAGACTCATTTGATTCCAGGCTGTAAAGCTGATAATATCTGAGGGTTCCTGATCTCACATATATTTTTAATAGGGACTAAAGAAGAACCGTTGGCAAGGCTCTCTTACTGTAGCTATTATGTGAGATTTTTAAAAATCCAAAAATAGATGAAAAGAAAAATCATTTTAAAAGTATGAAACATGAGGCAAACCTATAACAAACCTTTGAAATATTTTTTTTATATAAAAAGAAGACACAGCTTAGCAGTATTTCTTCTTAAAGAGTGTTGCAGATTCGAACTCCTGCATAAATATACTTTAATTTGAAACTGTCTCCTTTTCTTTGTACATGCCTAAACTTGCTGCATTGCAGTGTTGTGCACATTGGTAATTTAATGTAGGTTAACCTCTTTAAATGTTAACATGATTATCTAAACACGGATATGCATTTCAGTTTGAAAATGTAATGATCACAAAAACCAGGAGGATCTAATTTAAGTTAAAGGGCAGCGAAGAGTCAGGCACAGTGATTATTTACATAATCAAGTACCATTTATTATGATGATGTGTGTTTGTTTACCCACTGAGCAGTTGCGACAACATAGCAAGCACCTACTGATATCTGATTTAAGCACAGAAGTCTACTTAGGGGTCTACCATTTTCAACCCTGTGGGTAAGGAGCTTCTGTAGGGTGTAAAAGAAGCATTATGGGTCCAAAGTCTCGCTGTCATTAAAAAAATAACAACAAGGCAGTTAAGGCATGTGATTATGGTCTGTGAAAGAGGTCTCTGTCTTTCAGAGGTGTTTTCAGATTGGCTGTTCTGACACAATCAAACCCATGATGAACCACAAAATATATCTAGGATGACTCAAACACGTGCAGGGAAGTAGTTACTATTTCCCACTGAAGTAATTCCAGAATCGCTTGGCACAGGATGTTCTCAGAGAGTGGCTCCGAGTCACACTCCAGGGTGGTTTGCACAGGGTTAAATTCACCCATCTGTTTTTACCCACAATTTTAAATTACTGCCCTTCGCTTTGAGTTTGAGTCTCCTCAAAGGTAAGAAATCTCTGAACACAGGAGTCTGCAATGCCTTAATGTAAAACTGAAAATACAAGTCTGGCCGTTAAACAGTATTAGGCTTCCAAGAGCTTGACTTATCAGTAGAAATTTTGACAGGAAGCACAGGAAAAGTGTCCTAGATAGCAAATATGAGTGACCACTTATAAGTAAAGTGCAGGCTGAGAGCTTTGTAAATGCAAGGAAATTACACAGATAGGACTTCTAACTTTGTTACCTCCCCAGCTGCCATGCCCCTAATACTATTTTAAATTATATTATTGTCAGTAGGATAATTTAAATATAAAGCATTACATCTATTTGACTGGATTATCTCTATGCACCCAGAGATTAATATAACCAGTTCTAAACCATTGGCTGTTTTGTGGATATTTACCAGGTATATTTGTGGATATTACCAGATATAACCAGATATGCCTGGCTTCTGATCCCTTTTTTTTTTTTTTTAATTTCAGATAATATACAATTTCATAAAGTATTTGGTGAATATGTTGGGGGATATAAGGAATATGTTGCAATAAAGCTAGAGAATCTGTGATTTGAAAATTTATTACATAGAAAAATGACTATATCAAGCTAAATATTTGATTTATTTCTTCAACTAAAGTCTGCATATTAACACAGCCTTCTGTTTCTGAAAGCGGTGCTGTTGAATTACAATTTCTGATGAGCACATTCAACCATCAGCAAGTTTTATGGCTATAAATTACATGTATGAATTTGTGTGCCTCTTTTGAACCTTAGGAAGTTTAAGTTCAATGTTTTTCTTCCATGGAGGAATTAAAACAGAAGAGTTGTGCCTCGTGCCCAAAGCGATTAGCCGGCTTTGAATCACTGCCAGTTTTCTACCAATAGAAGTTGGTGGAGCTGGGCATGTCTCTGTTACACCTTCTTTGTGAAAGAATAACATTGCACCAGGGGTATTTTTTCCTCAAATAAAGCGTGAACAAACAGTAAACAATTCTCACCTAATGATTTCCATACATACTTGAAGAACAAATCTACTGGTAAAAGATCTCTGTCACTACTTCTGTTTGTTAATACCACAGTCACGATGGCTTCTCTTTGTTTGCTGGCTGCTTTCTACTTTTGATGCCCTAGGTTTATAATCAGTCACACCTCTATGGCTTGCATTTACAGTCCGTTTGGGGAGAAAGCTGTCATGTTCCACTTTGGCTTAATCATGTGTTGGGTAGGGTGGTATCCCTTCCAGTCCCCAGAACAGCCTGTCCTCAGATAGATTATGTGGTCTCTAAGTTTTCATAATTGCTTCTTCCATGCAAAGTGAACAAAAAGTTACAATATTTTCGATTAACTCTGAAGAGGACTGATTAGTTAATATCAAAGATATTAATACTAAAAATACTAAATATTAATACTAATACTATTAATACTAATACTAAATACTAATACTAAAAATACTAAAAAAAATTCAGTGAAAGATATATCAGACATGCTAAAGATATACCAGTAGACCAATCATGACAGGTCTGGTGATTATAGAGCTTAAAATTATATAAACCTCAATAACTTAGAATAGATAAAGTGTTTGATTTACCCATTACAAGACCTTCTCTATTTACTTAGTTTTTTTCTACCAAAACATTTTTCTGTCAACACTGGGGAAACAAAAATTCTCTGTATGTTTTCCTGCTCCTAATTTGTTTTCACAGACTAAGAGAAATTTTTAATAAGCTTGTAGAAATGTCAGTTCCTGTGTGACCTATGTAAGACAAATCTCATACATTCTGGTGAGAATAGGAAATACAACAGTTTTCGGATCATCCAAGCTCAAGTTCATAAGTTGGTGCTCCGTACATCTGGCATTTCCTTAGGCTGTTTTCGGAGTTAACTGTTGCAGTCGGTGCTGAATTGAGTTGTAATGAAGCCACAAATTGTTCAGCTCAGTAGGGAACCTGATAACTCTCATGGTTTATCTAGGATAGGGTTCTGATTTCCTTCATTAGTTATGAGTCAGGCCAGTTTCCTGTTTTGGAGGACTTTTTTTTTAGGCGAACATTACATTCTCTCTAACAGCTTACTAAGGTATTTTTAGTGTTGCGGGTTTTTTTTTTTTGTTTGTTTGTTTGGTTGTTTTTTCTTAAAGGATTCCTATACAGACTCAGGGGTTTGCACTACATATATTTCTTTGCCAAGATCTGATGGAATTAGTTTCCACCCCAAACTTCAGAAACTCAGTGTTATTTATTGGTGTTCTGTAAATCACTAGTAGGGATCACAAGTAAATCACTCCAGCATCACTAGGAGATGCTGGAGCCAGTGTCTGATTCCCTCCCCCTGTGGGAGAGTGGCTGTGTGTGGCTTAGCTGCCTGCAGGGTTAAATGTATTTTTATCTCTGGGATAGTGTAAGTTTGTTGTTTTTTATAATCACAACAAATTACTTTGACTACAAGTTTCTCCTTGATTGTCTCACAACCCACATCTGGTGAGGAATTCATCCATTAAACTCCCGCTGTTGACATGATTGTTAGTTTTTACAGTAAGTAAACTTCACGTTGCTTTGGGAAACAACAAATTGGACTACAACGAATGTTAATTGTTGGGGGTTTTTTGCTGTTGCTATTTGATACTGCTACATTCTTCTATGGGTAAAATTATATGTCTCTCTATCTCTAATATCTGATTATTGAGAAATTTTCTCAGTGTTTCTCTGTGATTTTATAAACTTGAAAGGGTTGAATGTATTGAGAAAGGGCATCACCGGAGAATCTCCTTAAAGCAGACACTGGTATTTATCAAAGTCTGGTTTTAACATCTTTTACATGGCAATAAGAGGGTTTTTTTCATTGCAATCGAAATGCTATCATGGTGATTCTGTGAGTCGCCACAGTACATAGATCTTACAATTGCACTTTATTCTAAAAAGGTCTCATCACTGGGAAGCTTCTATTATCTCTAGCTCATTCCAGTGAATCTATGTCTGCTGACCCACTGGATATACCGGGATGAATTACAAATAGGAGAACAAAGAGAAGAGTTTATAGGTACACTGAATTCCTTTGGGTACCCCAGTCCATTCTCTCAGCGCAGCCCATTGTCTGCAAACATCAAAGAGTTGCCATACATTTCCAAGTCTGCTGGATGATTACAGAATTGTAACTTTACAGGTTTGTTTGAACTTCTTTGCGTGCTGGTCTTCAATATTCTGGAATGAAAAAGTTACTGTAGGTTTTGAGAAGTTTTCTCCTATAAAGATTGGATGCAAACACTCTCTAGGTCTAAAACTTTTGGAAGGTGATAGAAGGGAAATCTGATACAGGTTATGAAACACAAATTGTGGGTATCATTGGTGCAGGACCTAGAGTGACAGACTGCAAACAGGGTGGACAGACCCAGAGGAGTAATCCTCTTTCCTTGCTGTAGTGTTGTTATATTTACCTGGACACCTTCATCTAGGTGAAGGCTCTAGAGAAAAGTCCTACAAGGAGAGGCTGAGGGAACTGGGCATGGTTAGTTTGGAGAAGAGGAGGCTGAGGGAGACCTCCTTGTCCTCTACAGCTCCTTGAAAGGAGGGTGTAGAGAGGTGAGGTGTAGCCAGCTCACAAGACAGGGTTAAGAAAGGTGTTTGGCCTGGTGTGGTATGATCTTTCTGTTCCTTTCTGCCCTGCCAGATGCTCCATTTCAATAATGAAACTTGACTCTGGAACATGTTTTGCTGTAAGAAGCCACCATCCTCTGAAGTCCTTTCTTCGAACTGTGTGGGTGCCCAGTGTGAAAGGAAGTTTGAAAATAAATCAATCGAGGCAGGAATTTTCACAGGCTGAAACAAACGATGTGCATCTTGGTGATAGAACCGCTTTTCTTTTCTCACCCGAACTCCAAATTATCCAGAAGAGAAGAAACCCATATAGAATCCTGAGAATTCTGCACATTTTGGAACTGTAAAAGACTGGGGAAATCTGCATATTGTCAGTTTTCTCCTGCCCATAGAAATTACATTGTCACCAATTTATCTATGATAAATTGCCTCCTTTAGATTTAACTCTTCACTATATTTCCAACTTCAGATGTAAGCTTACCACAGACCAGCTGTAAATGTAATGCTTTCTATTCAGTTATTTTACTATCTAACCATACCATGCTGCTTCTGAAAGCCCTTGTACTAAAGGCAGAGTATTGTATAAGCCATTTATTTTAAATATTCAAGCCTGTTCAACAGAATGACCCAGAGACTAAGAATGCATCTTATTTTTTCACCCTCCTTAGCCTTTGTCTAAAGCAGCTGTCACTAGAGTTGCTGATTCCAGTTTTGCTCCCTTCATTCTATGTTCACCTGTTTCTGCTTAATGCAAATTTTCAGCATCCATTCCCTCTTCAGATTCATTTTACCTTTAGAAATTAAAATTACTCTAGGATGCTGCAGTTCAGAGGAGATCTCAATAATTTCCCTTTTTCCATCTTGGAAAACTAGTAGAGGACACAGATGCAATTAGAATATCAGCCTTGAGGCAGGACAACTTGCTCACTGAAAACCAATGTCCCATAAACCATTCATTTGACCTAGTTTTTAAGTTAAAAAATAATGTTCACAGATTGATATGCAAGATATCTTTAGTAGTATTTATACAGTATAATAAGTCAAAAATGAAATCCAGACCAATTACAAATTCATCTACTATTTTTGATATGTAGAATTTTTGCTTTAACTTCAGAGGCTAAATTTTCAAACTGTTTCAAACTAAATCTTTCTTTCCACCCAGCTAAACTGGGAGGACAGTCCTGAGCCCAGGCAGAGGTGCCTGGGTAGAATGTTTTGGGATAGCAAGATTTGGACAAGCTGAGGGCATGGAAAACAGTGGCTAACCCTTCATAAAGCATGGCATCTCCAGGTCCATGCATTTGCTGAAATTTCAGAGCCTGGCTCTGTTCTTTCCCATAGACTGACTATGAGCATGGCATTGACTGTTGGCAGAAGTTTAGCTGGAGGTAGCCCCACTACAGGTTGTTATACCAGACTGCCCAGGCTTCTGCACCACCTGACCTCTCCATGTCCTCACTGTCTTGGTGTCCCCCTCTGCAGCCCCGTGAAGACCCAGGACAGGCATCAGCCATGAAGATTCTGTACCTGCTCTTCTCCATCTTCCTCCTGTTGATCCAGGGTTCTGCAGGTGAGAGGGGAAGAAGGGAGGTGGGTGAGGTATGAGTGGCCATCAGAGGCATTCCTTCATGTGCTTGTGAAGTGATCATGTTAGTTAGAGATTTCCTTCTCCTCAATCTCCCCTAACATTTGCATTGCTCCAAGTGCCTTTCCAAGAGGACATGGAGTGTGGGTGGAGAGAGCCTGTGGAAATAGAGTGCTGGAATATTCTGTGCATCAGGAAGAGATTTGGCTTCAGGTTCCCACTGTGTACCCATATGTTCCTCTTTGTGGGTCTCTGGAGAATCTTTTTTGCTGTGTAGGGATGGGAGAACCCCTGGATGGGACAGAGTTTTTGGCTCTGTGGGTTGCCTGAGGCACAAAGCAGTCCCTTCTCCCATTAATGGTGTCTCAGCAAAGTGTTCACAAACCTTATTTCCCCAAAGCATGACCCCTGCAAGGGCTGGGCAAGGACTTTCCATCAGAGATCCCTCCAAGGCAAAGGTTCAACCAGGATAAGGACATGGGCTGTGGGGAGTGTTCTGATTGCTATCTCTGCTGGTCAAGGCAGTGGTGAACACACAGCTGGGGAGCCAGCATGGCTCTCTTCAACATCATGCTGCTCCTTCCCACTGTCTCTCCTTGTGTGCACCCACAAGGGACTGAAAGTGTCCTTCTAGGAGAGACACGTTGGCCTTGTAGCTGTGGCTGTGGTGAGCCCACCAATTGGCCTGAAAGGCACAGGGAGTGTCAGGATTTGTGCAACCACACACTGCCAGAGCAGATGACCTCTTTCATTCTTTTGTGTGCAGCATTCCCCATGGAGACAGGCAACCAATTTGGATGCATACAAAGAGGTGGATACTGCACCTTGGGACGCTGCCCCCGCAACCATAGATCTCTTGGAAGATGTTCGATATTTTACGCCTGCTGCAAAAAGTAAGGCCTATATTTCTGGCTAAGGAAAGAGTTTACTCCTTTCTCCACAGAAATCTCTGTTACAAATTTCTTTCCAGCCAATGTCTTGCTTGTCACTGCAGGGGAGATGGGAGAGAGTGGGAGGAAAGGGAAAAGTAAGTTCCAACAGGTGATGTGTTTGTCTGTTTTCTTTGTACAGTGTCTGGGGTTGAGACCCTGAACTCTGCAAGTCCTCATCAAGAGGATGTCCCTCT
>JAOXNG010000021.1:92476935-92491475 GCA_028566535.1 Scolopax minor
CCTGTGCCACTGCTCCGAAGTACCCATCCTCAGCAGAGCATCTTCCCCCTCCTCTATAAAGGGAGCAGCAAAAATCGCTCCCAATTTCCTTCCACGCTTCAAGGGGCTGAGCAGAAGCATTATTGACAATTTGGGGGGGGAAAGAAGGAATGTGCTGCCTTTATCCATTTTTAATTGCTGGAGACTGTAAAGTTGTTCTTTAGGAAATAAATACTTTACTACTTTCCTCTCCCACTCTCAGCATGCCAGCGCATGTGGTTTATCGACGGGCATTTAATAATAACTTTCAATACCGGAATTTTTTCAATTGCTTCTTCAGATTTTTGCTCCAAACCGCTGCGGTTGGATTACTCATGGGAAAAGCTGAGCAAATGGATTTTGTGTAGTGTGCGTCTGCACAGAGAGAGAGTGAGAGAGCACAGACTCCCTTCTCTTGATGGTATTTCAAAGGTTAAAAAAGGCCTAGTTTTCCCACCATGCTTTGATCTTCTTCAACATCAGGGTAGGAATCTCAAGTGGACAGATAAGGTGTCCTCATTCCATCGCAGACTTAGGTTATCTAAGTGCAGATGTTCTACTTGCAAGCCCCTAAGACTGAACAACAATTAGTGTTTCCCAACACCTCAGGTGCAAGTGACTTGAGTGTGTTTACAATCCTCCTTGCCAATCTTCCGTTTCTCTCCCACAAAATTAAAGACTCTTACATTTTCAGGAGGAGATTTGCATTTTATTGAAGTGAAACAATGTCTTAACTGCATAGGCAATATTTTAAAGATCTCTTACTTTCAGTTATTACTGTTTGTGTCACAGAATTAATAGAAGGAAGGGAACTTTATTATTATTATTATTATTTTTTATTATTTTCTGCAATGCAACCACTGTCTACCATGGTGTGATGTTGCTAAGAAACCAATTAAATCTGGTAATAGCAGAAATGATTAATGTGTGGGATTCTTTTCTATGATCATTCTAACATGATTTTTACTACCCAATCCAATCCTGACATACCTGAAGTCATCTTTTACACTGTAAATATTTCAGATTTTTTTGCATTAATTTGATTTTTTAATCGACTCTGCACACTAAAAAATAAAATGTCTGAAAGCTGACGTGACGTGTTTTGTTCAGTTATAGTTATCATTTAAACATGATTGAGAACATGGAGGCGTTCAGTAGAGGGTCACATTGGGGGAATATTTGTAGACATTGACCAGGGTCAGAAACATACTGTAAACATATCAATAAAGTATGTGTCAATTAATAAAGGGTGAAAAAAAATCAAAATACCTGTTCTTAAAAGTGATGTGATATAGAATTAGGTTGAATTACAGGCATATTACTTATGGAACAAAGCAATTTCTAGAGCAAGAATCAATCTAATTCAAGGTAACGTAGTTTATTTCTATGTAATTAGTATGAAAGAAGTTTTTGGATACTAATATGTATTTCTTTGTTTTGGAAGCTAATTCAAAAGGATTTTGCATTATGAGACAAATTTTCAAAGCACACTCTTAAAAAAAATCCATACACTTCCTCCATACACTTTCTATCTCATTTCTCTTTTTGTTCATCTTCCTTGCATTTTCTGTTCATTTGGTCATTTTCTTCTCTCTGTTCTGATAAGACCATGTTTTTCTTAACAATATTTTTTTCATTCCCTTTTTTCAGCTTATTGTTACTTAACCTTTATAATGAAGTAGTTCATATAACAGGGATTCTCAAACACGAGGAGTCATGATCCCACTTAGGGTAATAAGTGTAACAGTGTAAACAGAATTGTGGTTGAAAGTCTGGAAATGACCCCAGAAATGAGAATGGAAATGGGGATTGTAAGCCATGAAGTGGAGCCAAAAGCAGAAAAAAAAATTCAGAACATTAGCCAAAGGGTAAAATAACATGCATCCAAGCCTATTCTGCAAAGTGCTGCAGACTCTACAGGGGAATAATTATGAAAACAAGAAACAACTGTCAGATAATACAAAAAAGAATAGGGAAAATAAAGTAAATTGGGGAACAAAAATAAAATGTAAGAGATTCTTGGCCAGTCAAGTAAAGCCCAGGTTTTTCCCACCTTCACTTTTTTCTTGAACTCTTGCTCCCTCTCAAAATTATCGCTAAGTACTTCAAGCTTCCAAATGTTCTTCAGTCTCTGCCCTCCCAGGTTGCAGTTTTTCTCCATATCTTTGTGAAGAACAACAAGGTTGGATGGTGTGGGAGGGAGCTTGCCTTTCAAACAGTCCGGTATCTTCTGCCGATACACAGCCAGCTATTAAACTACCGACCCACTTCTCTTCTAAGCCATGTTTTCATGGGGCAATGAGGCCATCTCAGGTCAGGCACCATACTGCCCTGCAGTAAAAAACTCAAAGAAAGAGAAAAAAAAATTACTGACAGCTGACACTGTGGCTCTTTTATGGGGAAAGGCAAGATGAGAGACCTTGGAGTTCTATAAGAAATGGCAGAAACTTTGGAGGCACCACTGGATTCAATGTAAGAGGGTAGACTAATTTTGCCAGAGTCTTTGACAATTTTTTTCTAGCAGGCCATAGAATGACTGTAATTGCCATTTCTTTCATAGCTAGAATTTCCAGCACCACGTGGACACAATACTGAGTTGATTGTTTACATTTCAGTGTCAACTTAAACTATTGCTAATCAGTTTTTTAAGGGTATATCTGAAGGCACAGGAGGCAGCCTTTAGAGTTTTGATCATAAATTCTTTATCTGTTTCACATTTGAAATGAGCATCTTAAGGAGCATAGAGAATTATACCAAAATAACAGATTTCCACCAGAGCAGTGCATGTATTTTTATTTTATGTATTATGTATGTGATTTCTCCATTTATCTTTGTTAAGTTTTGATCAGGTTGCTATTATTAGGATCAGTAAAACTGACATATCTAACAGCAAAATGAGATGAGAGACTTAGAAGTGTTTTTCCTTGAAGAAAACTCAGAGTGGTTTGCTCAGGATCTCAAAGCAATGCCGTTGATTTTTCTCTGTTCAGTTTCACTTGCTTTCCTTCACGTTATTTACTTATATAGCTGAAGAAAATAAAAGGTTAATTTGGGAGAAATCTGTGCAAGCTTTAAAATCAATAAACTGAGATGAAAGACTTAGCAGCAAGCATGTTGGGTAGTTACATTTGGTGTGGCTGTCTGGAATAAAATTAATTATTTCCCACTAAATGTGACAGCTTTGGGGATAGAAATACACTGACTCTAAGTGGCTCACTGAAGTATACGTCAGTGTGGAAAAATTAATAGAGCTCCATATAAATTAGGTGAGACAAGAAAGAAGTTTTACAGATTGCAGCTATCCTTTCCTTGCAGGGAGGGTTGAGGAGCACCCCCATCCTCAGTCTGCTCATCTGTCTGTCTTTGAAGTGGACTGTGAACACTGAAAGAAAAAAAGAGTCTTGTAAACAACGGGGCATGGGGGTGAGGATGAATTTATTGGATCTACTAGGACTTCTTCATGCTGTTTTAGCAAACACAGTTTGAGAGCATCTCAGCTGGGAGCTGGTCTGGTCTGTTAAAAAATAACTTGCAAGGCCATGAGTGATTCATTTTTGTATCCACACATATGAAGTATGGCTTCTATGGACACACAGGGTGATGATGTGTGTCCCTTTTGGAGACATGATGCTCCCTTTTGGAGAAATGATGCTACACTAACATTTCTGCCTAAGAAAAGCTTGTGAGCAACATTTCCAGAGGAGCAAGAAGTTACACTCATCACACATTTATAGAGAGACGTGGTGGTGACTGATTATCTAGTTTTGATTCCAGAAATACTGCTTCTACATATATAAAGTAGAACATATGTAAAGTAGAACTGCTTCTGCTTGGTCTTAACAATAGAGACTAACTTGGCTGTATCAAAAGCAAGTTCTGCCATACTCTTTTAAATTCTCTCTTGAATGACAAGCAGATATTTTTCCTTGTGGATGAAGAAACCTGTCTTTTCAAAGCAAAAATATGGAGGTTTCCTTTTTTTTTTTTTACCATGGCCCTTTGATCAAATAAGAAACCAGAGCTCAATTTGTGTCTGTGGACAGGAGTTCAAAACTTTATGTTCCACTTCTGCAAATACCTTATTCTAAGGTGGCAGTACTGTTAAGTCAACAACAATAAAAAATCTGTTCTTTTTTTTATACAATAGAGAAGAATGCATTGGAGCCAGCGGTGATCTATTAAGCCTGACTGTCTTGTCTAATGTTTGTTCAGGATTCTCATCTGAGGACTAATGGCTTGTCACACATTTTTAATATTTTATCAGTGATTTTATAAGGTAAAATGTGTAAGAAACACTTAAAGCCAGCACCAAAAAAAATAAGCCTTTGAAATTGTTTTGGATCAATTCCAAAGAAAGTGCAAAGAATGACACGGTCCTTCTTCCAGAGTAAAGCTGATGGCTAAAGTACCTCTGAATTAGTGCATTTGAATTCAATAAGGTAAACATATATATTAAGTCAGTATTTCCTTGGATTAAATAGAATGTTAGTCTTTAGATTCTGTATGGGGTAAAAAAAAAATAAATTCTACCATTCTACTTCACCAGCAAATACTGTTTGGCACCTATTTTTAGGAGGTGGCTCTACTCTATGATACCATAGAAATGCTCAAGCTCTAGAGTTGGGGACTTATCACTGTCTTCTGTTTTTTTTTTCTGCTTGCTAATGTAATCAAATTCCAGATTGGTTTGGTTTATTGTGTTTTTTTCCCCCAGAATTTTGTGAAATCATTTTGAAATTAAATACCTGAATCACAGACAAAAAAGTATCTATATCCACATTCCTCAAGCAGCCAAACTTCCTTGGAACTTTTCTAGTAAAGTTGTCAAGCCTTGTTCTACAGTGGGATCCCGCCCAGTCAGTCCCATTAAGCACTTAAAAGTATGATCATTGCCAAAGGAGGTGATTTATCCACACCAGCAGTGCTGCCTAATTCATTAATTGCATCAAAATCATCATTCAAAATGAATGAAAATGTCTCACAGAAAATATTTTTTCCTGATTTAGTAATTAATAGTGCCCCTTTGTGAAGAGTAATTCCAGGTATTCTGTATTTCCAATACCATCTCCAGTTCTCCTGTGTTTTCCTTATTCTTTTTGCTCCCTGATATTCTAAAGCAACAGCAAATCGTTTCACATCCTGTTATATTAACATAATATCTTATCATTTATTCTAGAAATAGTAGAAGATATGGTGCTTTTCAATTAATTTTTGCATGTGATTCATATCAGCTAAATTTAGATGTCTACAGTGATGATATCTACATCTGATCCAATCACCTTAGACTCACATTAAACAGATGAATCACCTGAGGTGTGATAATTATGAGATGAAACTTACTTGAAAGTACTAATTTCTCTCCACTGACTGCAAATAGTCTAAGGTCACTAACTCAATTATAGGAATCTACTTTTGCTGTGACAGATCCCACTTTCCGTGCCTTTTGTTATTTGCATTTTGTATGTCCTCTTAGTCATTTTAATTTCTGCTTTAGATTATACTTACTTTCATTTCTTGGCATCAATAAATACATATATCAATAAAATGAGTGTCATAATATAACTGTAATGAAAATAAATACTAATTATTGACATGAAGAAAATACTAAATTCTGCTATTTAACCATTCTTCATTGTAAAATAGAAGTTATATTAAGAACAGAATCTAAACCCAATGCACTTATTTATATATTTCATGCTCATACATGAGCACAAATGTGCCTTGATGTCCATCTTATAAACACAGTGCCAGACAGGCACTCTAAGTTTGATAACAGGCCTTGAAAAAAAACTTGGACTATTACTTTTGAGAATTTTAAAAGTCCACAGAAAAAGAAATTGAATGACCTCTTCACATCTACGTTCATGTAAAATTGGGACACTACAAAGCTTTTCAACATGAGATAGAAACCAAGGAAATGAGGATGGCTGAAGGACACAGGAAGGCATGGAAATCCAGGTAAACATTTAGCTGAAGGGCTTTAGTACTTTAGCACCAGGATAAACCAGAGCCCACGTTTTCAATTTTCAAATCAAATCATTTAACAGCTAGGCTAATACACAAAACAAAGAAACAGCATATCATTGAGGGATATTTTTATAAAGAAAAGAGTGAGGAAATCCTTCACAGTCAAGGGGGACACAGATTGCTATGTGTGGAAAAGTCGACCAGATCCCTTTTTAACACTTTGGACTGGCTCAGCTAAGTGCTGGCTTAAGCCATTTCATGCTGGTTTTTGGTGCCATAATAAATACAGTTTTTAGAGTACCCACTGCTGGATCAAAAGACTTCAGGCACATGAGTGTTTTGCCAAGCAGGTTTATAAGCCTTTGAAGGAATAACTTTTTTCTTTGTTGGCCTTCTGCTAGATAAAATGTCACCTGTTTGTACCACTCTGTTTTTATGCTGCTTCAGATGTCATCGACTGACTTACAGCAAGCATAAAGCTTGGTTAAAAGTATGAAGTCAGCATAAAATTCACATCGTCTCCTGTGATTACCCAGACAGAAATACAGGCCTATACTCCTAACTGATCTGCAGTGCTCCGTGATGCAGCAATAGATGTAGTATGAAATTATTATGAAATGATGTAACACAGATGACTACAGACCTTCATAGATCTGCTTCTTTTAAATCTCAGCTGTGGATTCAGGAACTTTCTCTGGCAATACTTTCTCTGGCACCTCAGAAAATAAAAATGCCATGCATCCTGACACCATAGCACACTGTCTTGCCAGAAGAGCTAAGGTTTGTGGGGCTATATTATAAATAGGATCACTGAATTTACTTGGGTTAGGCTAGAAAACCCCAAACCAACTCTTTACTGTTGACGCTGCTGTTAAGCTCATTTTTTTTTTTTAAATCCAGTGAACCCATTTACAATATTGTCTGCACACAGCTGCATCAGAACAGATTGAGAAAAAAAAAAGCATACTGCTGTGCAGGCTAAGAATAAATAACTGGGGAAGAGGAGGGAGCAGAAAGTTCTTACAGTTTTTGCCACTAGAGGAAAGCATCAACGAACACGACCCTTAGGCTCTTAATTCACGTTTATAGATTTCACTTTCTAAGCTGGATGTTTAACTTCCAGGCTCTCGAACACTTGATATGAAATATGTCCAAGTCCCTTAACTTCTTTATTGTCCCTAATCCTTGTTTTCTGTACCTGTAACATAATTTTTAATGCTTGCCCTGCCTATGGCTAGGTGCTTGTGGTATCCATGGAGAGAGGAAGATTATGATGAAGTACCTTAGATACACACTTATGATAACAAAATCTTCAAAATTGTCAAAAGGTGCTACATATTTTCACAGGAATGTGTATAAAAAGAGGTAGAATTCTTCCTTTGTTTATTTCTTCTGTAAATAGATCCCTTTTAAAGAAGATTTTAGTATAGGGTGGAAAGATAATTCATTATTCTAATACCATTTTTCAAGTACCAAAGCTCAAAAATAGGGAAATACATGTTACTTCAGGTTTAAATGTGATCTTTTTAAAGGGATTTTTTAGTATTATTTTTTAGGAATTTAGTGTACTCCAACACTGCAACAGTGATCGAGCAGCTTCTTACACTTCAGACACTGACATATTTTAGTGTACTGCACATTTTTTTTTATTAAAAATTGAATTTAGAACCTTAGTCAAGATAGGTAGTAGGCTAGTATTGGTATTTAGTATAATAGATCAGTGTGCTCATTGCCTGTATTAAGGTATAAGAAAGATATAGATAATTTTTCAAACTGTATGACACCCATTTTTAGTAGTATACCTACTGCAATAACTCCTGAAATTCTGCACCAGGGGTTAGTTTTAGTCCCACTGAGCAGTATTTTCTGCATCATGAAGAAGGTTTAGCAGTAAGTATCACCTCCTTATCTAATCAATTTTATCCACCTATGTAATCAATTTTATGACAATTTACAGTATTTTCATTAGAGAAGAAGGGAAGGTGGGTTTGCATCCCTTCAGAGACAAGAGGGGCTTGAGCTCTTGTGCACTGCACCCGAAGCAGGCACTCCAAGCACTGGACAAACAGGGTTCTGTGCCCCCCCCCTTCTGGTGCACTTGTTTTACGAAGTTCAGTCCACGTCTGCAATTCAGCAGAAGGGGAGTCTTTAAAGGAATTGTAATAGACCCCAGATGGTAAGACAGAAGAGATGGCAATCTCTCCTGGCATCCACAGGTTTCTAAGTTAGATCTACAAGGTTTTCCCTTTATTTAGTGTTTTTAAGCTAATAGTTTCTGCCTTTTCAAGCATACAAAAAATTATATTTATTTTGATTTTTATTTTATTTTTTGTTTTAGTTATAGGCTGGGTAGAGTATATAACTGCCTGAAGAGAAGTGTATTACTCAGCTATATTGGCAAATTCCCATTTAGAGTTTGAGGGTTTGGTTAGACACATTATTTTATCCGTTGTTATACTAAGTTATATTTTCCAGGAAATATTTGTGTAGAAGCTTGGAGGCTCAAGATAATCTGTTCTCACATTTCCTTCATAATTTTGAAGAAAGAATCCACTCACTTCTGAAAAACAACTTGAGAAATTCTTTAAATCTCTCAAAACTCCCTTTAATGTCATGCCTACCTACTCTTGTAGGTAGAAAAGAATCAGACAGACAGTAAGCTGTGATTATTCCTTCCCTTTCATATCTTGTTCTCTTTTTATTAACTTCCATAGTCCTGCCATTCCTTCTATTTGACCTCTGCTCCTACTAGAAAAGGCAAATGAACAAGAAAGGATTCAGCTACCAAAGCTCTGCCAATCATCACTGTTTTCATTTGCTTTGAAGTTATGCATCCTTTCCCAACACCCAACATCCTTCTGCCTATAAGATCATAAGCTCTGCTGGGCCAGAGCTGTCTATTTATCTGTATTTGTAAAGCATTCTTGGGTACTGGCCCCCTTGTTATTGAGCTCACATGTACTGCAGTACTCCAGTTGTGGGATCACCATTTAGGTGGTTACGTTCAGGCCAGATTTTAGTTTTCCAAACCTGAAGTGGATGGAAAATCTTGCAGTCTTGAGCAGATGTCCACAAGACCCCCTGTGTTTTCTTTTGATTGCATCCAAGTAGCTTCTTTCAGGATTGGGAAATAGCACATCAGTGCTGTCTTACTCAACTATCATGCAGTACATTACATATTCAACTATCACACTGGTTCATGAAGCTAACACATGAAGGCCAGTGTCAATTCCATCGAATCATATCTGGCTCTAACATTCCCTTATGTTCCGTATAGAAAGGACAATCAGTTGGGAGTTCTGAAATGGTACATGAGGCAGGCATCCTTACAGGCTTGGAAACAAAAAAAGGCAGTCTGAATTGGGCCCTCAATTGTAATTTTAAAAAATATTCAGAGATGGAAAATCGCCTGCTTCTGCTGGTTGTTTATTTCAGCAGATAATTATCCTCACTATTAAAAAAAATCTATATTTGCTCGTGTATTTGAGTTTGACTGGCTTCATTTTCCAGCCTTTGATTCTTGTAACACTTTTCTCTGTTTCTCCAATAACATGTACATCTTGCGGTATTATCTGTCTTTCCCTGGAAATGATCATTCAAAATATCTTTTTTTCAACTATTCATCCAGTTCCAAATGTGAATTTTAATACATGACATCTATTAAAAGTTGGGCGTCTTCTCACAGCACAATGGATTTTTCTTGCCCAGTACGTGACATAGGCACTTCTCTGTACAATGGAAGACTGTGTTCCTGATTCTGAGAAAACCAGGTGAGCAAATGATGCTTTTACCTGTGCTTGGCTGCTCTGAGGCTATTAAAAAAGCTCAGATAAAAATTATCTCACACGCAGATCTTATGAGTGTGTCATTGCAAGGAAGTCTCCATCAAGAAATGGAAAAGCACAAGTCATAGTAAAAGAAAAATGACATCAACAAGACAAATGACAATGACAATAAGGTGCACGCAGCAGCAAGAGGGACTAATCAGCAGCGTATCTCCATGACAGTCCAAGTGACAACACCAAAACTGGCAGGCCAGATGCCTGAGAATTCTGCCTGGGAGGGAAAATCATTTGCTGAGGAAAAAAAATATCTGCACAGTTTGACATCTCTGTTGTAAAAGATAAGGATGAACACTCTACAGAGCTGAGAATAGTATATGGCCTATCCCCAAAAGTGTGGTTTTTTATTTTTAATATTTTCAATTGGCAGGAGAGACTGGTGGTAAAACACTGAATATTGACACCCCCCACTCTCCTTCCCCCCACCCCGAGTTAAAATACCTCAGTACAGGAATTTTTCTCGTAGTCAGTCACCATGACCACAGGTGTATTTGGGGCAAGGAAACATGATGTACATAGTAAGTAAAGAGTTTTTTTCCTGAGTGTTTTTTATTTGTTTAGTCATGCCTAACCTTACTTTACACAGTAACTGTTATTATTCATTTTCTTATACCTTAGTGATACCAAAGTCTGAAACACACAAAGAAGTAAGACAACTTTTGAAGTGAAAATGCTCGAGCATCGATTCAAAAACTAGTTACTTTTACTGTTAAAGTAATGACCCCTCTTCAACCAAACAGTCAATACAGTGTTTCTTTATTGTCAGAATAATTGGCTAGTCAGTGCAATTATTTCTTGTACATGTAGTTGTATAATGGCAATTTAAAATGAAAACATACCTTTCCCATTGAGATTTAGAATAAGTGGGTGATTTTAAGGTAATCAAATGTCAATGGAATTATTTCAGTTCCATCCTGATTTATTATAGCTATTAAAGCAGAAGGTAAAGCATAATGAAGCTATCTGTTTGGTGTGCCCAGGAGGTATTTTCAACACTAAGTAACAACCACCTTAATTCTTTTGACTTGTAAAAATCAGAGGTTCGGAAGAAATTATTGAAATCTGAATTATTATTTTTTTCAATTTAATAATGTTATCCCTTTTCTTAATAGGTATTTTAAACCAATAGAAAAGTTTTATAAGATTCTTTTCCTATGGAATTATTTCACTGTTTATCACCTAGTTTTGACACTATGAGTGAAATCAGGGGAAAAAGTCACGTCATAAACTTATGAAAAACTGGCCTCATGGTGGAAACAGGAAACTGCCTTTTTATAGCGACACTAATGAGAATCACACTAAAAGCTACTATAACCAGACCTATGAAAACAAATGCTCGCAGACAATACGTAATTTAGAATATTTGGACACATCTTAGTGTGCATTAATGCCAGATATTATTCAAAATCCTTTGTGGTTTAGTGGGTTGATTAGGATTTTTAATATCTTCATATTAATTCTCTGTGAAATGACAAAGCCAGTGAGCAGAGGGTTTGTACTCTGAAAAGTATTAAAATGAGAAAATGGATAAAAGAACACTTGAATATTTTTCATACAGGGAAATTGTGCAAAGTATTTTAGCTCTGGGATTCAATAATACACACAGCTTGATGTTTCAGAAGTTGTGCAAAAATCATTTCATCACACTGAATGAACTCTTCAAGAGAGCCAAGAAGGAGTATTAATCCATCACTCTGTTGTCTGTAAGAGAAAAATCAGTTGTTATTCTTCATGCTGCATAATAATGATTGTTCTTGTTTTGCTTCTTTGAAGTGAGACTGTTATTGTGGAAACCAATGAAAACCAAAGAAGTTTCAATGGTTGCAAACACTTTACAAATAAGACAGCAAGCCTTGGAGAGACCACTCATTATGGTGTGTGGTAGGAAGCTAGCATTAAAGGAGTGATGGCAAAACAGACACAGCAGGAAGACAAAACTCAGTGCAGAATAGCACTTCCAAGACTCTGTGCAGAGTAAATAGGGCCATGAGTAGCACAACCAGTAAAGTTCAGCTTCCTGTGGAATTTTGTTTTAGTTTGAGGATTCCCTGATGTCAAATAAGATCTGAAAGCAGAGAAAAGCATTTTCTTCAGTAGTGAAGCAACAGGATCATTCTCTCTTTCAGTCAACTACATATCTTTTTTTTTTTTTCCTAAACTTTCAAGGATTTACTATCTATCCAGACAATTAAAACAATTCAAGCAGATTAAAATGTTACTAGCATTTGTTGCCAAATGTCATACTTTCTGACTGTAAGCCTTACAGAGAAATTCAAGTAATTGATGTGACAAGTGCCTACAAAGAAACAGGAACCATAATTCCAGCAGGAACCAGAATGCTATATATGTTATATAAGGATGATACTTCACAGAAATCTTTTCTGGTCAGAATAGGAACATGAGGAGAAATAAAAATATAGAAGGCATTAACATAGACCAACATACAGAAATTGGGAAGTAGAGCAGCACAAGCCAGTAAGTGTAAGAAAATCAATACAAATTCACAGTATTACATTTACTGGATCCCTGCCAGCTCATAATGATTCATCATTACCTTCATCAAAGCTAAACATGCTCTAGTTGTCACAAGTTTTATGGTAGAAAGTTAATTGAGCAATATGGATAAATACATGCCATTTTTAATACTAGTCTGATTCTTGTAGTTAAAGATCCAAGACAGATGTCCAAAGGCATCTATTGCTGGTAACTTTCGAGTGTATTCCGGAAGTCCTGCATTAATTTAAAAGGTAGCAGTGAGAATTATTCTTCATGAAAAAGTGATCTGGATATTGATGGTGACACTAATGAGACAAAACCTCAGAATGGTGGCCTTCAGTTCAATGAAAGAGAAAAATGGGAAAAAATCAAACCAAAGAAGTCATATTAAAGTGATCCTTTATATGTTTCCTGAGTATTTTGGATTCTGTATCACACTTTTTTGCATCCATATATTAATCCAAATTATGACCATTTAAGACAGTTTTACTGTCTATCACCAGCATATAGGTGCTGCTCTGTAACTTTGTCACTTACTTAAGGACAGATAAAAATAGCCTTAGAACAGACAATTTCAGTTTTGTCCAACTTTTATTTAAATATATAATAACTTCTGCAACCTGTCATCATACAGAAGTACTATGGAGATTACGAAACACTGCGTTGATTCTTATAATGTTCTGTGTTATTTTAAGAATTGAATAAATGTCTTACTGCACTTAGATCTACTGCTTTTCTATAAAAACAATACTTGAGCAAAGTATGTGTGAATAAATGTGGGAAGGTATCCTGATGCAACTATGAAAGCGCAGCTGCTATGGGAAAGATACATTTAAGAATGTTGGAACACAAAAACTTTGAATAAGACTAAGACTTAAAGAGGAATTTCAGGTTTTACAAGACATCTGGTGACAGTTTATCCTACCTCTGCCTCAAGCAGCTAAGAAAGGTGTGTGAGATAGGAACGAAGTCATCCTTGGTTTCTTCTTGATCCTTTACTTGTTTAAAAATTACTCAGTTCAGTAGATCCAGCCTTTGAGTGCGATCAAACTAATCTAATATTGACAACCTAAAAACTTAAATTTTAGGAAAGCGCTGTATGGAACTTCTCCTGATAGTTTCCCTGAAAAAGTTAACAGTGGATTTGAAAATAAACATCAGGATCTATTTAAATTCATATATGCCTGAAATAAATGCTGCCTGAACATGAGTTAGTGAAAAATATTTTTTTCTTTCCCTTATTGCAATATTGTTTACATCTGCATAGAAAATCAAAATTCCATTATCAAGAGCTCTAAGATCATTTATTGTTACATTGAAGAGCAATACCTGAATGTGCCAAATCTCTCTCTGAAGGAACATTCTAGAAAAATATGCAAATGATTTCTGATAACATGGTCTGAGAGTGCATTGCTGCAGTTTTGTGTTGTGTACATTCTGATTCTCAATATTTTTTATAAAACATGAAATTTTTGGTTCGGGTTTGGGATTTTTATTTGGTTTTATGGAGAAAACAGATTTTTATTATCCAATGTCACAATAGATGTTTTGATATTCTCAGTATGCAGAAGGAAACCTGAGCTATTTGGTTCTTATCTATTGAAGAGAAACAGGACGACCTGCTGAATCTGGAGTACCTGTTAAATGGATACACAACATATACACTATGGACAATCTGGATCTTCAGAAATAACTTACTTTTTGTAGGGAATCATTTTTAATGTGTGATCATAATGCACAATATTCGTTAGTGTAAGTACTTTTCCTGAACTTTATTCTAGGTGTGAATCCAAGCATCTGCAGTATAATTTGAATTTCAGCTACCTTGAAAATGTATGGTTTGTTAGAATGTGCATGTCTAACTTCTTGAAGGTACTTGGAATGAGTTCTGATAATCATATCTGCTGAAGAATTATATATTTAGAGAAACCATGGTCAACAAAGATCTTTATTTTAATCACCCAGATTGACATATACAATTGTTTATATAGTTTAGTTGTAAATTATGTATATCTGAGTAAACCCATTCATAGGATCATTAAATGGTTTGGGTTGGAAGGGACCTTAAAGACCACTGAGTTCCAATCCCCTGCCCTGGGCAGGGACACCTCCCACCAGAGCAGGTTTCTCCAAGCCCCATCCAGCCTGGCCTTGAACCCCTCCAGGGATGGGGCACCCACAGCTTCTCTGGGCAACCTCTTCCAGTGTCTCACCACC
>JAOXNG010000021.1:92496140-92508495 GCA_028566535.1 Scolopax minor
AAGGAGCTTAAATCCATCGAAGAAAAGCTTGAGGGATCTAAAGACAGTCATTATTGATGCAAGACAAGGGATATTCTAAAGATAGGTAATGTCAAGTGGGAACTGTAATGAGCCAGAGTTAAAACATGGCTGCCTGCCCCCTAACAGCCGAATAAACTGTTGTAGACTTGCTTAAGCCCATTGCATTTTGCCCATGGTTATCTTTGGCACGAGGATAAGATCCCTCTTATACACACTCTTCATAAAGCAGAGCGTTCTCTGCCAAAACACTAGGGGCAACCATCATTAATGCTAAATGGTTCCTGTAGGAAATGAGAGGAAAACGGCAAGGTGAAGGGAAAATCCCCAATGGAAAATGGTTTGTTAATAACTGCAGGTATTTCTCACATCTGGAATTATCAGCACAGTGAATTAAAGCACATCAGTCAGCTTAAACACCCATTGTTAAACGAAGAATTTAGGGATGAAAGAAAAAGGGGGATAAGCGGGTCCATCTGTAAAAAAAGGGTCTGGGTATACTTAAATTCTGTTTTTGTTTATTTCTAAAATATTGCATTCAATTCCCGTGAATAACCTTTATATTTTCATAGATGAGAAAACAAAATAAATTAGAACATAAAGCTAGAAAAGTGAGTATAACAATATTAATATTAATATGGAATCCAAGAGTCTAAATTTCTCTTTCATATTTTCCCCACTGACCTCAAAAGTCATCCCCATAGGTTCTCTCAAAATAAATAACCAACCAAATAAATAAATATTAGTTCTTAGCTACATAAACATGAACCTGAACTGATTTCAATGAAACTGACTATTTTTCTCCCTCTTCAGATTGTTTCACATTACAAAAAGATTAAGAAGTATAGAATTTTGCTTAAACTTTCACATTCCACGACTTGGATTTATTGCCTCTAACTTTAGGCATTTTATTGAATATCTCAGTTAGAAACCCAGTTGGCTGCTCACAGAGTCAAGGCAGAAAGATGTGTGTCACTTTGTAGGAGCTGAATAATATTCAAGAGAACTTCTTGTTCTCTATTGATTCTAGGGGAACTGTAGGTCATCTCCTCAGATTAGGCGTTTTATGTCTGTTTCCAAGGTAAAATGACAGAAACACTAAAAAGCCACTAAATTGAGACATTATTTTTAGAGCTATTGCTCATGGCCTAAAGAGGAGGGTGGAAAGAAAAAGAAACAGGCAGGTATCCAAGTTTTCAGGGCTACTAATCTACGTGTTTCTTGGAAGGGACTCTCCTATGTCATTTAAACTTCATGCTTTCCAGGTCAGACCTATAAAACAACAAAAAAAAAAGCCAGATAAATTAAAACTTCTCTATGTATTATATTCATTGTGAAAGCTAGGTCCTCATTGCTCTTTTAATTCTTGTTTGCATTGACAAGGCCAGTAAACATGGCATTGCCTGTGTTAAATCTACAAAAGGGTAAAAGGTTGTTCCAGAAGCAGAATGTAACTCAGAATGTATCTTTTGCATATAAAAAATGGGTCTATGTTTATAAAAAATATTTGTAGTGAATTAGACTACTTAAACAATTCTAGGCTGCTGTAGCCAACCTACTGCCAATAGTCCTTAACTAAAGTCAACAAAAAGAAATGTCTTACTGATACTGTTTGTTGAAATATTAATTCAAATATCAGCTGTAAAAATAGTAAGTTCTTTAATAAAGTAGCCCTGCTCTCTATCAAAGTTTACAGAATTTTGTTCTGCCCAAACTGGAGTATGTAAATATAACTAAACATTGCAATAAATATTAAAAGACAGTAAAAATGGAGATAACATTTGAAATGTCTATGTTATAAATATTGCTTAAGTTGATATTTCTTTTGAATATAGTTTTCCTTCCTGTTTTTTTTTTTTTTCTATGCCAAACATTTATTTACACAAATATTTATTCTTGGCCTCAAAAAAAAAAAAAAACCAAGCTGCTGCAAGTGTGACAAAAAGGCTTAAAATGTTAGAGTGTGTTGTGCTTGGATGAAGGAACCGGTGGGCACTAAGTGCTTGGCAGTGAGATGCCGTGCCACTCCCTGGATGTCTGCTGATAATCAAAGCATTGTGTGGAGTGAATGCCACTTCAGTTTCATGAGCTTTTTATGTGACGTGGCATATCAAATCTGCCAAGCAGAGGACCATCTGGAAACAAGTCATCAGGATGGATTCTGACACCCTCGGACAGAAAAGAGTGAAGACAAAGAAGACAATGGGGGAGAAACCCCCACACCACCCCAAAAAACCTTGGCCATATACAAATAGAGATTAAGTTAACGAAACCCAAATTCATTCTGTATACTGCAATAAAATTTTAATTAATAATAAGCATAGATTAACTCAAATTAATTTAAAAATTCATTTTAATAATTACTCCCTTACACAGAAGCTGGTTTTTGCTTTCTTTTTTCTCTTAGTTGCAAAAGCACAAATCTTTCTGGGCATAACAGAAGTGTTATTCTTTTTTCCTCTTCTTTTTCTCCACCTAGGGAATAAAAAAAATTTTTTTTAAAAGCTTCACAGCCTAATGTTCAACCCACATTGCACATTGTAGAAACACTCACAGAGAGATTTTTGATAAATATTCTGAAACCATTAGGCTACAGTTGTTCAGATGAAAAGATATTACACAATCATATATCCCTGCAAAAGTAAACTTGTGCTCTAAATGTCATCCAGTTATTAAAATACCACAGCTCCTGATGGTTTAACCAAAATGAAGACCTATGAAAAGTGTTTATATTCACTTGATTTTTGGGTTCTGAAGGCAAATTTATCATTTATATAGACATTCTTATCAGGAGTGGATTATACCTGAAAAATCATGATGCCAGAACTGAAGGCTTAAAACACCTTTTCAGTTGTAAGTCTTTGAGGACCGAAAACATGTTCTGTGCTTTGTAGGAGTGAGAAACATCCACAGACCCTCATTGAAGACAGTCACAGTCTAAAACCAGGAAAAACCCCAAACCACTGAGTGGTCTAATGATACACAGAAATCAGTTTAAGATCACATTTGCACCAGCTCTGGGTTGAACTAAAATCATTCAAGCAGAAATGATTATGGTTCCAGTCTCTAAACTGGGGGGAAGGTTTCTGGTGAGAGCCTTGAGTGAGTTACAGGGCAGACTTAGAGGGAGAGTGGCAAGAGAAGAAGGAAGGATTGCTGATTAGCCTAACAATGAATGAAAATGGATATTTATAATTCTTTGAAGTTAGTTCAGATCTAGACACATTTCTCTTTTTTTTTTTTTGTTTAAAAACATGCTGACTTATTTAGACTGTTTTACATAGGAAGATGCATAAAGATAATATAGAATGGGTTTGAAGAAAGACAGAGAGGAGACAGGTTCACCTGCAGTACGTATGAAGCCTGATAAGAGCCTAAACAAATCAAAGTAGGGCACAGAAAAAGGAAGAGCCACCTCTTAGACAAACTATGTGTGCAAAGAGGGATAAAGAGAGGAAAAAACTGGAGTTGGACGAATCAGCTGAAAGATTCTTCTTAACAGCACAGAGAAGGTGTAGTGTTGTCAAGAATAGCAGTTTACTAATAAAAAAAGTACTGAAGAGAGGTATGATATTTATTTTGGGCTGTATTAATTTTAAGTTGACCAGGAAACCTGAGAAAGGAAATGTCTGAGAAATATATGGCTCTGGTTAGAAGTTACACAATGAACAGGAGAAAAATCATAAAGTTGGAGGGAAGGTGAAAAAGGGTGGAAAAAGAGAAAAGGTGAGGAAAAACCTGGTGCTAACGAGGAGGTTAAGTGCCCTAATGTCTGATTTGTGAAGTGTTGTATGGATATGCAGTTTCTTCTGCATATATGTAGAAAATAATCTTATTAATACATTCCAATGGCTTTATTTAAAAAGCTGTCATGTAAGAACGTGCTATATCATACAGCAGGTAGATAAAAGTGCTGAAATCTTCGTTAAAGTAATATTCTGTTACAAAGTAAAGGCAGAGATTTCTAAGCACTGCCAGAACATTTATTCAGTGGTGTTGGAAGCAGGGAAACATCTTAAGTAAAATCAGTCCATTGCTAAGCTTTTGCTGGTATAGCTTTTTAATCTATCTGCCAACATAATAAAAAAGAAACTATAAATTAACTGATTCGCTAGCTCCTTTTCTGTGGAGCTTCTTCTGAATAAAATCTTTAGAATATTTTATTCCTTCCTAGAAACAAACTTTTAAATTTCTATGGGGAGCAATTAAAATTAAGAGTGTGAGATGATGCTAAATGGGAACCAGGTAACAGTGAAAGAAAAGTAATTTTCCACTCTCCACATCATTCAATCTAAAGCAGCAAAGTACAAATTACTCGTGCAAACTTCACAAAAGGAAACTTCACATTTTCTGATGGGAATTCGGCAGTGTAGTTCCAAATCTCTGCTTAACGCCTTCTGTTCCCTGAAACTTTTCCTTATAGTGGTTATTAAAGGGCAAATAACATCCTTAACTGAAGGGAATGTTTGCACTAATAATGATATTATGGCTTTGTGTTTCTCCTTTTATAGCAATTTAATGTAATATAATTTGTCTTCAATGAAGCAAGAGTCTAGGGCAGGCACACTGGGAGGTTGTCTCATGAACAGTGCCATTGTATTTTTGTAAACATTTAATTATGAAGTTTTGGTGAATCATCCATGAACAAGGCATAAAATATGACTCATTAAAACATTTATTTTCATCCCTTCATCTATCACAGTGCCCAAAATAATTGTCTTCAACATTTCTGCAAACCCTGTATTCACTGCTTAAATTTAATGCTCGAGATTGAAAGATATAAAAACTGGATGCAGCTTTCCTTCCCAAATAGTGTTTATATGTGTGGTAAAGAGGGGGAAAATGGAGAAATTCTGCCAAAAGTTAGTAACAAAAGTTGCTGCAGCCTGAAGCTGAAATAACTAATCTCTTGGTGACTTATATGGAAGTTTTATGTTCTGTCTTACCTAGCAAGTCATAAAAAAATCATATCTTAGCTACTCTAGCCAGCTGCTTCATTTATGAGTTAGGATTCGTTCTACAAAACTGCAGATGGGTAGGTGTGAATATACCTATTTCTGTCCAGCAGACAGGAAATATTTATTCACAGCTGGCAGGTCAACTCAAATTACCTGCAAAAAAGCTCACTTCAGCTACTTATTTTTCAGACACAAAAAAAGAAAAGAAAAATCCTACAAAGAAACAGTATATGATATTGAGGGAAAATTAAAAATCGGAAGACAAAAATTTAAGTGGATTATGTCCCAATCAGGACTTACCCTGAAAGGTAAGTTCCTGAAAGGGTACGTTCATTGACCAATCCTTGGTTTGCATTTTACATGCCAATTAAATTAATTCAAATACTGCACATAATTGTGTATGCACATAATGTGCAAATACTGCAAATTATTGTATTATAGATACAGTATAAATTAAAATACAATAAATGCAATAAAAATTAAAATACAATCAATTAAAAAAATTATTATGTAAATACAATAAATATTTATACAGGCATAGCAAAGAAAATAAAATATACAGTGTTGCATCTTCTAAGATCACTAATTTCATTCTGAGTAAGTATTAATTAACTGTTTGCAAAGTGTTGCAAAATCCTATGCCATACATACAATAAATGCTACAAGTTACCAGTTAATTGCACGAAGCTGTCAAAAAATATGAATTTTTATACATAGTTTGTATGCTATTAACATGCAAAAGGAAACTGAGGAGGGCTGGGAATTTAGGTAGCCTGTAAGGTTGAGCCGAACGTTCTTTGAAATGTTTCCTGCTTTTTTTTTCTATGTGTTACTGAGTGCAAAGTGTGTTCCTGCAACCGTTTCGTTTTATCTTAAGACATTGACGAGTGAATTTCAGAAGTTAAAAAAGGGAACAGGACGCCTTGATTTCCCTCAATGCCTTGAGCATTATAGAAGGGGATTTAGACGTTTCTATGCCAGTTTTCACCTAAACTATTAATTTTTTCTCCGGGATTGGTAACAGAGCTCACAGCCCTCAGCTGGATGCCTGACTTTCCTCCTGACTGGATATGGGTCTCAACGATGGTCACAAGCTGTGTGTAAGGACACTGGAAAGAAAGAAACGAAACCAGATAAAAGGTGAAGGGCTGGAGCAAGCTTCTGGCAGGACCTGTGGCCCCATGAAGAGGATCCCATGCCGGAGCAGGTTTTCTAGAAGGACCTGCGACTCCATGGAGGAACAGTCTGTTCCTGAAGGACAACAATCCACGGGAAGGAGCCACCCCGGCTGGACCAGTCCATGAAGAACAGTAGCCTGTGGGAAGGACCCACATTGCAGAAGTTCATGGAGGACTAGGGGAGGGTGTGTGTGGAGCAGGGGAAGAACATGAGGAGGAAGGAGCAGTAGAGATAATGTGTGATTCACTGACCATAACCCCCTTTTCCCCCACTCCCCTGCTCTCAAGGGCAGGAGGTAGAGAAATTGGGAGTGAAGTTGAGCCAAGGAAGAAGGGAAGGGTAGGAGGAAGGTGTTTTAAGGTTTGGTTTTATTTCATATTATCCTATTATGTCAATTGACAATAAATTACATTTGTTTCCTCTAGTCGAGTCCGTTTTGCCCATGCTGGGAATTGCTGAGTGAACTCCTATTTTGGCCCATGAGCCTTTTGCTATATTGTCTCTCCCTCTGTCCGGCCGAGGAAAGGGAGTGACAGAGTGGCTTCAGTGGCTCCTGGAGGAGAGCCCAGCTGAACCCACCACAGACAGAAAAAGGAAGCTAGATAAAGAAAGCCAAAAGTTAAAGTATCTAGTTAAAAGTGGTAATTTTTTTTTTTTTTTTGTGTGTGTGTGTGTGTCTGGTTTTGTATTTTAAGTTAGGCAAAAAAGATAGAAAAAAAGATAGAATCCATAATATGGCCATGAGATGCACTATCTCCTTCTCTGAATGTTTTCATGCCACAAGATCAGGCTATGTTTTGCTATGGCTTGCTCTCTATTAAACCCAATTCAGAAACCGCTTCTGTTTCACAAGGCACGAAAACCTATACCCCAGGATGTCTGTCATTACCTTTGGATAAAATGGACTGTGACTTGCATTTTCTGCTTAATTCTGTGTTGTCAATATCCGTTACCTTCTTTCAGAGCGTGCCTCGTCAATGGGGCCCACGAGGAAATGTATCGCCAACGGCGCCTAAACCAGGAACCTCAAACAGCCCGGTAAAGACAGGCGCATCCATTTTTTGTGCTGATGTGGAGCTTGGACACCTCACAAGAAGGTTTCTTTGGAACATCTGACCTGCGTAGCACCGTGGCAGACTGCAGGCAGCTGCGTTCTGCCCAGGAAATTTAACTGCTGAGTTTACGTCTTAATTTTTGCACTTGTCTCTTCCACAGAGAGTCCTAATAAAGAACTGGGGGCAGTTTTCCATGCAGATTTCCATTCTGGGTGAAGGACGAATTTTCATTACAACCCAAGATGTATTAGGTATGTCAAGTCTGTAATAATTTACTATCCAAAGCTGCAAGCAGACACCACTCTATTCTTTAGCTCCTCCTTAAGGTTACATATCTCTATTCCATTTCTTGTCCCTTTATTGAATATTAAGTGGTAAAACGTTTCTTTGCAGCTGTTCTAAATGCATAGAAGGGGGTTAACTTCACTGTGTCAATTATTAAGATAAAATTCTTCATTCAGTTCTTAGTGATATTTGATTGTCAGTAACAGTTTTGTTACTGTTAAGTTCCTGTCCAAGTTTCTGTTACGGTCTCAGTTTCAGGGGATAATGGCTCTAACATGGCACCGGGCAGGTTCTGAGCAGAGAAATGAGTTACAGAGAATTCTGCATGGTGTTCAAGTTACCCTCCTGGGTGATTTTTCTGTCTGTCTCATCTAATTACCTTTATTACCACCTCCTTCACGTACAGAGTTTCGCTTGCCTTTTTGGGGATTCAGAATGCAGGCATGTGATGGCTGTGAGGGATGCCTTCATTTCAGGGCTGGAAACCTTGAGCCGTGATTTTATTGAGATTCACAGGGAAGTCCGCAAAGATCAGATGGTGTTTTGGGGAGTGATTAGTGTGGATTTGCCTCAAACTGTTTCTAATGAGAAAGATGTGGGTGCATATTTACTTTCTTCTTCCTCTGTCTCCTCCTCTGTGTAGAACAGGATTTTTTCCCTTTTCCCCTGGTGCATCATATCTCTGCTTGGTGTATCTAATCGATTTTTCTGTTTCAGAGGATTGGAGCCTTGCCAGGTTTCTAGGGACTGCCTGAAGCTTTTTATAGATCTCTCCTTCCTGCTCCCTTTGCTTTCCTTAAGAGTCTTTTTTCAATTGTCACATTTTCTGTATTTAAGTAATTTTTCATTTAATTTTCTTGTTTAAGCAGGAGATGAAAGAAACTACTTCCTTCAGGGTGCTGCTTTGGTAGGCTTTCTGGGATGGTGGGGTGGATCCCTATTCATTCTCAGAGTGACAGATAGAGAGTAGATCAAGGGCCTGCTCTGGGATGTGGCAGGGAAGTCACAGGTAATTAAAGAGGGGCTGAAGACCTATTAATGTGTGACAGAAAAAAAAAGGAAAAACATCTAAAGCAGTTTATAGGAGTGTCACTGGGATGAGATTACAGGTTTTTACACAGAACCAAGCCTATGCCACCAGTAAGAACTAGGCAACTTTGAAGACTTACTAAGAAGCAGGTGGGGAAGGCTGCTGAGGTTCTAAGCGTGGGAACAAAGTGGTTCTTGGTAATTTTCATTGTGTAAATCCCTGCTGGGTTTTTCAGAAGGGCTGTGTTCCAACATGTGTAACAACTCTTCCCAGGACGACTGTACGTTTCGATCGTTATTCAGAGGGAAAACAAAGGTGAAGAGAACGGAAGAAAAAACTCAAAATCTAATTTTCATTTCCTCCCAGATATTTCAGGCTAAACCATGGGTTTAGGTGAATCCATATTCATCCAAGGTTTTCAAGAGCTTCATAATCTTAACTGAATTTGTACTCAGGTTCTGATGAGTGTAATAAAATCAACTTAATCTGAGGTCACAGAAGGTGTGAGGGAAGCTTTTCCTCAATTAAATTTCATTGTACCTTTATTTGAACCAGTCCATGACATCAGTCCCACTAAGTGAAAAACTGGCATTTTAAACCTTATACACACGCTTAATAATGTAGAGAAATTGTACTGTACTAGTTGAATTATTTTTCTTTAAAGTAGATAAGGAATAAATAAATATGAAGCTAAAATGTATGTGCATAAAACCTATGCAGCACACAATATGATTTTAAAGGTTACTGGAAATGAAAATAAGGTGTTAATTGGTCAGAAATCAACACTATAGGAAGCTGCAAAAATAAGGCGCTTTTGTATTATTTACAGTAAGTTTGTAGTCCCTTGTGCTGTTAAGTTCACTTTGAAATTTATTCAGTCATGGCAGCAGGGTATTTGATCAAACCACTGATGCAAAAGCAAAATGGACAAAAAAATTCTGCTCAGTCAAAATCAATATACAATTTTGGAAGGTCTGACTTGTTCAAGTTACGCGCTTATACTAATAAGTGTTCGTTATGCGCTTATAATAATTCATAACAAGAACCTTCTCTGGTATACGGCAGGCCTTTTGCAGCATACTTTCCTTGTCTTTTGTCAGAAATCTAGTCCTCTAATGTCAGCAAGGTGCTGCTGCCCTCATTTCTGAGAACATGTCCCCTCTGCACCTTCACTCACTTAGGTTCAATTCTTTCTTTCTGTTGCAGGAAGTTTTTTCTTCCCTGAGCTGTCCTGACGTCTTTTGCTGCAGGGCTCAATGGCCAGACCTTTATGTCTCTATAACCTGAAGACAAATACCACTTTTCATTCACCAGTATGAGCAGGCAGAATAATCCAGAAAAGAAATTGCCCACTTAATGATTTGTGCACCCTTATAATTCCAACTAGACTCAAGTATTAGGTCTTCTCAAGTGCTGGAAGAAAACCTCCTTAAAGAGAACAACTTCTTAGAGTTTGAAAGATGGGATAATATATTATGCCATCTCTATACACTGTTGTTACAATACAAATTTGGTAGATCTGGACTGCTAGGATGTTGTGTCTGTATCGCAAGATGAAAAACATTCCCGTTTGGTACGCAGACTGCTGATCCTCTGAGCTGAGCCAGAAACCAACAGTTTGAGTCATTATTACCAGGAATGAAACAAACAAACAAACAAACAAAACATTGAAAAATAATTTAAAGTAACTTTATAATAAATAATACATTTTAAAATAAATATATTTATTCTCTAAGTCATTCAGTGAAACAAAACCACCAGACTATTGTATGCAAGAAGTAGTTCTGACTTTACAAGTCATTAAAAGGAAGTACATATAGGTTTATAAGATACTAAGAAAAACAATGTGGTGATTGTCCACTTAGAGCTAAAGTTTGTCTACACAGCAGGTGTTAGTTAGGATGGTGCAAAAGACTCTTAACCCCTGCCGATGAGAACCTCTGTATGAAATTTCGTCTATTTCCAGAATAACAGGATTACAGAATCATAGAATTGTAGGGGTTGGAAGGGACCTCTGGAGATCATCTGGCCCAAGCCACCTACCAAAGCAGGTTCTCCTAGAGCAGGTTTTTAATACCTCCAGAAGAGACTTCACCATCTCTCTGGGCAGCCTGTTCCCAGGCTCTGTCACCCTCAAAGTAAAGAAGTTTTTCTTCATGTTCACATGGAACTTCCTGTGTTGGAGTTTGTGATTATTGCCCTTTGTCCTCTTGCTGGGCAACACTGAAAACAGACTGGCCCCATCTTCTTGACATCTGCTTTTTAGCTATTTGTAAGAATTGATAAGATCCCTGCTCGATCCCTCTTCTCCAGGCTCAAGAGGACCAGGTCTCTCAGCTTTTCCTCATAAGAGAGATGTTCCAGTCCCTTGACTTCCTTTATAGGCCTCTGCTGGACTGTGTCCAGTAGTTTCTTGTCTTCTTAAACCGAGGATCCCAGAACTGGACACAGTACTACAGGTGTGATCTTGCCTCTCCAGTCAAGAGAATTGAAGCAGGTTAAAAGGACAGACTACTCGGTCTGGGAGGACTGAACAAGTCTTTGTACCTGTTGAAATCTGGAGATATGACCATCATATTCTATTATCATTATCAAAATGTGAATGGAAATTGCCATTCTGCTTATCTCATCTGTATTTAAAGTTAAGCTGATCCTCACCTCATGATCTCATTAGAAGTCCCTGTGCCTGTCAGTTTGAATGATGCTATCTTCTATGAAACCTTCTCTACTAGTCACTAATCTGCCATTATATTATATTCAACTCTCTGTATTATTCTAATTTTTGCTTTCCTAGTAATGATATATTGTCTCTTTACTGTACTCAGATTTTCATCTGTATCTGACCTGCAAAATCATTTTATGCCTTTTCTCATGTAGCTCACATGACCGATTCAGATTTTCTCATCAGCCTCCACAGTTCTATCCTGGTTCATAGTTAAGTTTTTCATAAAATATTTATTTCTGGTTACGGCTAACAGTGAGCTGAGAAAAGCATAATTTCCTTCCCCAACCTCTCACTGGTTGTCTTTCCAGATACTGTTCCTCCTTTAATATCTGGAATGAACTCTAATTACTCCAGTCAATCTATATTACTTGATTTAATCATGAGGAGAGGCTAAGCTGCATGATGATTTACTTCTGTGCAACTCCATATAAATCACCTGGTGTTAGAAGAAGAGAAGATTTCTCTTACTATTCTCCTCTCTGTACTTCACAGATTGCTTGACAGAGATACAAGACAGTGCTATTGGATGTAATCTTGATAATAATACAAGGAGGAAAAAAAGAAGAAAAAAAAAAAAAAGAAACGAAACCTTCACGTGAACATTTCACCTTAATTTCCAAACAGCAGAGTGCTGAATTTAGAGCACAGAGCTTCTAGATGATGTCTCATACAACAATGGACTGTCACGCAAATCAATTATTACTTGGAACTTGTAAACCTTAGAAAGATAAACAGATTTGTCTTTGCCATTCTCAGCTAGCAAAAGTCAGTAGAATGAGAAATGCAAACCCTAAAGTTCTTATTAAATATAGTTATAATCACTTGTGGAAATGGAAATATTTTATTCAGACTTACTGATGGTAATTATTTACTTTGATTAAATTATTTACAGTTTGCACCTAGCCCAATTAGCAATACTATTTAATTATAGGAGAATGGTGGATTGTGGAACACTGCTAATTCTGGTAAACTGTGCTGGTTTTGAGTAGGATAGTTATTTTTTTCCCATAGTAGATTGCACGGGACTTGCTTGGATTTGTGTTGAAACAAGTGCTGATAATACAGGGATGTTTTTGTTACTGCTGAGCAGTGCTCACGCAGAGTC
>JAOXNG010000021.1:92509213-92522655 GCA_028566535.1 Scolopax minor
GGGTTTAGTGATAAAAGTAACTGTTGGAAAATGTTGTAGGCACAAGTAAAACTAGACCTTCAGAGTTGTGGTTCATTTGTCTTCCCAAGTAACTGTTACACGGGATGGAGCCCGGCTTTCCTGGAGAAGGCTGAACACCTGCCTGCTGATGGGAAGCAGTCAGTGAATTCTTCATTTTTCTTTTCTTGTGTATACAGCTTTTGCTTCACCTGTAAAACTGTCTTTATCTCAACGCATGTGTTTTCTCACTTTTACTCTTCTGATGCTCTTCCTCAGCCCACTGAGTGGTGAAAAGGTATAAACCTTTTATATGAATGCCAGAAGGTAGACCAGTGAGTTGACTGGGAAAAAATCTTGTGGGTTGATGGCTGTACAGGTGAAGAAAAGGTAAAGAAAATAAGTTGAATCTCTTTTTCCAGTAATGGATGCGTGGTCCTGAATATTTTTCTTGCACTGGCTCAGTATATTACATTGTTATATATTATATTAATCATATCATATTATATTTCATCCATTTCTTATTAGTTTATTATCCATTGATTATCTTGATATTATATTGAATTTGTATAAAAAGTTACTGGACATTGTCCCATAATTGTTTGATAGATGCTGTCACTACAACTTGCTGTACTGTTTAAATAATTATAATTTGATCTGCCGTTTTTATATTGACATAAGCAATCCCAGAGGCCTTCTCAAGACATGGAATACTTCTTAATGCTTGCCTATACTAAGCCAGGGGTGAGACACAGACGCTCGTGTAGGAAGACTTGATGTCACTGAGGGGCTCTGTGGAGCCTCGTTGCATTCTGCACCCCGTGTCTTTTGTGGAGAATGTCATTGTTCCTCTCCAGAGGACTCTATGTCCCACCAAAGGCTGTGTGTTCCTTGAGAAGAGCAGCCTTGTATGGTATATGAGAGTTACCCAAGATAAATAAGGCACTCTGAATCCAGCTCTGACCGACAAGAACTTCTGTGTCATAAAGAAATCAGGCTACAATTTTAAAATAGCAGTCAAGAATATATATTGTACTGAAATTCAAATTTAGAAGTGGTTGCAATAAGCAAAACCCAAGGTTCCATGATTGATGTGTGTCAGAAAGCAGCAGAAACTTGTTTCTTTTTTCCAGACAAAAAAAATATCTAAACCAAAAATGGTCCCCCAAAATATCTTAGAGTGTCAATAAATTTAGTCAAACGTAAGACTTTACATAAACAAGCAACTAATAACAATAAATTAATGATATGTAAGTCTGGATTTCTCTTGATGTCATTTGACAGTAAATCGTAGGACAAATCCAGACTCAGGCTTCTGGCTGAATATCAAGAGACAATAACTGCTCCCCATTCCCACACAGACAAGACAGCTGTGATCACCATAATTACTTATCACAAAAAACAAAATCTGAGAGGGATTAAACAAGAAAGAAGACATTATTTTATCATAGTTATCTCACTTTTTATATCAAGCATTTTTCACACTTTTTTAACAACAGAAAATACTTCATGTTGACTAAGGCTGGCTGCCACTGAGAATATTAAGAGATAAATCCTGTACATATTCTAGGGCTGTATTCTAATTAATTGACTTTATCATATAATCACAGAATGTTTCAGGATGGAAGGGACCTTAAAGATCATAGAGTTCCTGCCCTGGGCAGGGACATTTCCCACTAGAGCAGGTTGTTCCAAGCCCCATCCAGCCTGGCTTTGAACCCCTCCAGGGATGGGGCAGCCACAGCTTCTCTGGGCAACCTCTTCCAGTGTCTCACCACCCTCACACTAAAGAAGTTCTTCCTAAGATCTAATCTAAATTTCCCCTCTTTCAGTTTAAAACCATTACCCCTCGTCCTATTGCTACACTCCCTGATAAACAGTCCCTCCCTATCTCTCCTCTAGACCCTATTAGGTACTGGAAGGCTGATATAAGGAATCCCCTGAGCCTTCTCTTCTCCAGGCTGAACACCCCCCGCTCTCTCAGCCTGTCCTCATCAGAGAGGTGCTCCATCCCTCTGAGCATTTTCATGGCTCTGCTCTGGACCCATTCCAACAGGTCCATGTCCTTCCTGTGCTGAGGACTCCAGAGCTGGACGCAGTGCTCCAGGTGGGGTCTCACCAGAGCAGAGCAGAGGGGCAGAATCACCTTCCTCTACCTGCTGGCCGTGCTTCTTTTGCTGCAGCCCAGGATGGGGTTGGCTTTCTGTGCTGCCAGCACACATTGACGAAAGAATTTTGCATTTATAAACAGTATAACAGTAATAAAAAGGAAGCTGAAAAACTTTTATTAAGATATTGAGTATGATTTTGTATAACATCCAGGATACATAATATTTAACAACAAAATTTTGTTCATAAAAGCAACAGTGAGCAACAACATGTGCCTGTATAAACTGGATTTCTGTGTTTGACAGAGATAATTTTTACTCTGTAAATCCAGTACTAGAGAGAACAAAAAATCAAGACTATCACACATAGACAGCTTCACAATTAAAATATATATTAAAAACATGAGTAACTCTAGGTACATCTGGAGACAACTTTAAAAAATGAACAAGATTTAATTATCTTCGGTGCCTCATGAAAGTCAATGCAGTAAGAGAGCAGAAGAATCAAATCTGCATGAGTAACAAACCCAGGATGTGGCTTCAAGTCATTACAAACCACAATGAGATCCTCCTTGGTGGTATTGTTAAATCTAAAACTGGGTGGATTATATGAAATAATTGACTTTTGGTTGGTTACCTATTTATTGGATCAGTTTCATTCTGAAAACCTTAAAAAAAAAAAAAGTGAAGAATTTGTTTGGGTAATTGCAAATATTTGAAAACAAAGTTATTCCATTTAAAAAAAAAATAGTCTAGAAACAGCCCTAAAGAGAGGATGGTGACATTTAAGACATGGCTTAGTAAAGGGTTGGGGTTTTGCTGTTTGTTTGTTTTGGGGTGGGTTGTTTTGGTTTGGTTTGGTTTGGTTTTTTTTATCAGAATTAGATTGACAGTTGGACTAGATGATCTTAAAGGTCCCTTCCAACCTAGATGATTTTGTGATTCTACCTGAATGAAAGACTACAAGGATAAATTCAAGTGGAAGTGGAAAAAAATAAATGACTTCATAAAATAAAAGCAATTAATAAGTAAGGAGAGTATTTACCAAATCATAAATAACACCATGAGTTAAGTATCTAACACCATGAGGTAGTATCACTGAAAGAGCAGGAGTCTTGAGACCTCAGCACATGTCAGGTGCTGTAGGTCTGTTCCACAGCATCAGATACCTGCACTCATATCTCATGTGACTGTGGCCCTCCTATCCACCCACCATTCTTCTCTGCTAGAAAATTCTCAGGGTGGCTTGCTGAGAGCCAGAGGATCAAGGAACAGAAGATCAAGGCCTAACATCCCAAGATGCTCAAAAAACATTGAGGAAAGCAGGATAGGTTTGTTTACAGTTTTGACTCTTACAGAATTTAATGGAGTACAGAGTATTCTCACAACATATTTCTGTTTGAAAAATCAATATTTTCCATTGAAAAATTGCTGCATTTGGGGAATTCCTGGCTAGGATTATTTAGGCTAGTTTTCAAGAAAATCAAATACTTCAAATATTAACTGTTCCACTCTCATTTTGATATAAAAAAAAGTGCCTAAAGAATAAAAAGAAGCAGTTGTCAACTGTAGTGATGCATCATTACTATTATGTTTTGAGAAGGTTTATACAAAGAAGTATGATTTTTCTCCTTTTTGAACTGAAGTAATTTTTCACTAAATGTATTAGTCCTCCCGAAGAATGGTATTTTTCAAAACATGATGGGTTTCCCCTCGTGTTTGTGTTGTGCCCTATTTTCTTCTCTCACTCACACATACACAAGCAAGGCCACGTGCACATTCACGCACATGCACACTTCTGCCATCTCTTTGAGGCTTCAGGTAGATTTAGAGTGGCCATTAGGAAACAATTCTTCACAGAAAGAGTGGTCAGAGACTGGAAGAGGCTGCCCAGGGAGGGGGTTGAGTCACCAACCCTGAATGTGTTGAAAAGTTGTTTAGATGTGGGTTGGGGGATATGGTGTAGGGGAGAACTTTGTAGAACTCGATGATCCCAAGGGTCTTTTCCAACCTTAATGATTCTATGAAATGAAGCTAGTCTTGTTCCAATATCCACCATTTTCTTTTCCCTCACAGCACTAAATTACACAAAAAGGGCTTACTTCAACATAGCTGTCATTACACTGCCTTGCATTTCTGCCCACTTGCCCCATTTGCAAAGGGGATGAGATATCAGGAAGGACAAGTTGGTGGTGGCGGTTGGTTTCTATTTGGAAGAAACTATTTGGAAAACTGTGGAGTTCTTTTATCTGTCAATGATGTAACAGAGTCTGACATGCCTAGCACTAGGCAGAAGGAGCTGTCAGTAGTAGTATAATTTATTAGTATCTCTTTTTGACTAAGAGGGCTGACAGACTAACATGGGAGCAAAGGGGAAATCTGCCAAGTCATTGGCTTGCACCTCAGGCTCAGACTGCTGTTAGCTCACTGTGGAGTGTACACAGCATTAAATATGTATTGATTAATTCAGTGGCACGGTCCACAGACTGCATTGTCAGTGATAAGGAAAACGGATGAAGCATCACTTCCTCTAACTGAGAGAACCCCATGCCAAACATGATGATTTCCAAAACCCTCTCCAGGAATAGCTAGAGTTGTCCACTAACAGCACAGCCTGTAAGAAGGTGGGGGGGGTTTTTTGTGTGCATGTTATAAAGCAAAACGGAATTGACAATGAAAAACAAAAGGTGTGATAGATAAAGAAAGTGATCACACAAGTAGTAATTATTGCTTAATAATTGTACAGTAAGAAAATCAATTTGATTGATGACATTGTGCTGCTGTTCTTTAAAATCCAGAGTGCATATCATCAAAAAAAAAAAAAAGAGGAAACCAATTGTCATGTTTATGAGATTAATATTAGAAAGTGTGATTGAACGGAAAACACCTGCTTTTTTAGTTCTTGCAAGCAAATTTGGGAAGTGTCAGAAGGAAGTGACTTAAGAGCACTCCTCAGATTCCCCCCTCATAACACCACATCCAGGGCCCAATACAACATAGACTTGGCGTAGCTGCTAAAAACTGTTTAAAAAGACAACACCTAACATCACTATTAAAACCCCATCATTTTCTCACATCAGTTCCTGCAATACCTAAGTTGTCTTTCTGACTGGGTTGTTTGGGGGAATTTTTATGATGGAGTTCTCTGCTTGGTTTTTTTTTTTCCCTCTAGCATTTCATCAACAAAAAGTAACTACAGTAACTCCATGGTAACAACTGGGAAATAATAACATCTTAATGATGAATTCTGAGTGTGTTATACTGAGTAAACAACCAAAATACAAAGACCAAGCAATTTTTAGGTATTTTTGCCTCCAAGTATCATGAGAATGATTTCAGGCAAGTGCTGCTTCAGTACTTTGGATTCATTAAAGAGTTTGCTGTGAGCTTTTTAAAAGTCTTTGCCATGTGACAGAGAAACAGAAACCAAATTAACAACTTGATAATGAAGCCAAAGAAAATTCCTAATTCAATCTATTGTTAATTGATACTGTGCTATTAACGTTGGAGAAAAAGGTAGCAGTGATTTAGGAGGTTTAAGTGGTATTGGGTTTGTTCAGATTCTCTGCGGTCCTACAAAAGACTAAATTCTTATAGTGAAGTATTTTTGTACAGTTGTTTCCTTTTAATCTTCTCAGCTGGTGGAAAATATGCATCTTTAATAAGAACTGCACGAATCATGGTTTCATGCAGCTAAGATCTGAAAAATACATTTCATTGAAATGCATACAAAGATTTTGCTGATCCTAACAGATGAGTAAGTTCAACTGGCACTTGATGGATTTTCAGAAATAGGTGTCTATATTGACATTTCTGCACTGGACTCTGTTTTCCTGTCTACCCTCTTCCAATAATAGAAAAACAAAGGTAGTATTTAGTAAACTCGTCCATTAAATACATGAAGAAACATGATGATAATTTAAGTTTAATTGGAATATTGGATTTGTTTTTCAAACAAACAAGCAAAAATAAGCAATTTTAAAGCCTTTTTTTAATGTTGAATATTATGTTCATATTTTACAGCTCAGCCTCATAGTTACATAAACCTTGGAGATTACATTAAAATTTCTGGGGAACATGTTGTTCCATAATTAATAATCTTAGTTTCCTGAGAATTGCTTTGAAGTAATTTGTATTGGTTGCCACTCGATAGTGTTTGTCACTGAACCTTTGAGCAGATCTGTTCTCTCAGTTGCTGTATTGCTAGCATTACATATTTTTTCAGATGAATCATAGGTTCAGAGAATCGTTGGGTTGGAAGGGACCTTAAAGACCATCGAGTTCTAACCACGTGGCAGGGCCTTGTCCACATGCTACATCTCATATTTGTAGGACTGATCAAGCAGTGGTCACAAATAAGGGAGAACAGACTGAGTAGGAAGAGAATGGAAGTGTGCACAGAAGTGTAGGGTCATCCCATTTTTCTGGTCAGATACAATGTCCTTAATTTGATTTTTAATGGACATATCTCAATAAAAGTAGAAATGCTGGTACTTACTACATTCCTCACCTTTTCTCTGAAATGTGCTTCTGTTTGCATCAGCTTTAAAACATACTGATAAACTTAAGGTTTAACACATAAGGTTTGAGGTGGTGGAACAGACGACAATATGATCAATTCCTTGCTTTCTAGCTAGCTACTGATAATACTTGGGTTCTTCCTGAGGAATCATGTCACAAATGGAAATAGTGGAAGTGTTTACTCAGGTCATTTAACAGGATTCAGCATCATTATTGTCCATAAGATTATATGACTTAAAGGCACATTCCAACACCTACAACTGTAGTGAAAGACATTGGAAAACTGAGAAATCTATGACTGTAAAAGCTCGTGGCAAAACATGGGGTTTATGCATGTCACTAAAATGGTTCCGCACTTTTTTTAACTTTCCAAAGAGTAAGCTGTATTTTAGTTTTTTTCCTCTGTAGTTACATATTCATCTGCTTGAAACATATTTTTCAAGCATATCCTGAAAAAAGGCATTCTATAGAGTGACTGATTTAAGTGTGATCATGAAGCTAGACACAAAGAGACTTGCAAATTTTCCTAATTACAAGTACTTTCCTAATTTATTTTTTTTACCAACACAGTATTTTGAAATAAAAAAGTCCTTTGTGCCTTTATGGAGGCATGTGGGACAGACACGTCAGCAAAGAAGAGCAATATGTGACAATTACTGAGCTAATACACTACAGTTTTACTTTGCTAATTAAAACTAGAATAATGCAATAATTAAATTAAGGTCTCAATTAAGATTGAATCAATATACCAATAGATTGAATGATTAAATCACTAAATTCATACCACAAGTAATCAGATCAAATGAAGAGATTGACAACAATGAATTATTGTGCATTGGCCTTTTATGTGAAGATTTTAAGGAGAACATACCTTCTCAGTTAATATCAGATTGTTTTTATCCCCCAAAAGCTGGGGAAAAAAAAAAAAAAAAAAGATTGGAAAGGGTGATTTACAGGAGTTTTTGCCAAGCAAATGTTCTCAACCTCTTGGCTAGGGTAAGAGCTATCAGAAAAACAGTCAGCAAAAACGCTCTTTTATGAATTATCTGGTGACCAAATGGACACATTTTTTTCCATACTTGCACTGTTAAAGGCAATTACCTCATTTCTTTCAGCATTTTAAACAAACCCTGGACTTTTGAATGTCAAAGAATTGGAGAACCAATATGAGCTCATAAGGCATTCTAATGTTTGTTGACAAAATATGAGCTATTTTTCCATTTATCAGAATTTTACTCATAATTAAGCAATTTTGCCAGTTGTAGTCAAATTTCTGATGAAATTCTTCACATGATTAAGGACCTTAATTATTAAAAGTTGGATCTTTTGTTAATTCCAGGCAAATATTCCCAGGAGTCCCTGTTTGTGGTAAAAAAACACAGTTGTTTAGTTTTCTAATTCATAGACATTGTTTATTTCAAAGCACTTCCTCTTCGAGTAGTTATTTTCTTCAGACGAGAAACCCCACTGCTCTCACTGCCTGAAGGTCAAAGGGTTGTGTGGGAGAGAATTTACCATGGAAGAAACAATCCAGCTTTACCTGGGTGACAGCAATTATGCAGAACAACAAAAGGAGAAGTTAAGTTACAAGATGAGAACTCTAATACATTCTCCCCAGGGTCTGCCACTCACTCAGCCATGAGAAAAACAATGCCAGACTTCATTTTAGCAGTTACGTCTCTATAATGCTGAGATAGTAAAGCCCACCATCTACACAGCATACTTTGTTGTTTTACTTCCCGGGTGTCTGCTCTTCAGGTTGCCTCCTCGTAGGTTGTCATTCCTAGGAAGAAAACAAAGAACAGAAGTAGCCTAATCAATTTTTAATTTAAGAGTCCACATGAATAGATAGTGAAGTCATAACTTTCTCTAAAAGGCCAAACCTGGGCACGCCTTTAACCTGCAGTGAAAGAGAAATGTGGGAAAATGTATGGAACCACATTCACAGTATATTACTATCCAAATCAAGAAACAGAAATGTCACTGGGGAGAGGATTGTGGAGGGCACAGACTCTTCAACCCTCGCAATAGGAGAGGTGCAGCAGGGGGGACAACACGTTGTCTTGATTTGGGCTGGCTCTTCAGGAGGAAATACTTGGGAGAGGTACTCACCCACACACACTCCCCACAGTCATTTCCAGTAAGAACTGAGTGCAACTGAAAAGTGAACTACCAATGAAAAATAAATGTACCTTTACTTCTTGCATGTTGTGTATGAAAGATATATCCAAAGGTGGAATTTATTTATTTTCTTAGGTTGGTGTTTGAAAAATTTTTCCTCTCACTCAGGCATTTTTGATCAGGTAGCTTTTGCCATGTATCCCAAGTCACACATACACACTCACAGATATACGCCAAGTATATTTTTAAAAGTCTAGAAAAATTAATTAATATCACATGTAAGAAAGTTAACAATCATTGTCATTATTTCCAAGCTTGAAAAAAATGACACTCAGAAAGATCAAGATGTTGCCCACAAAATGTACTGCTTCTATGAAATAAACTTCAGTGGCCCATGAAAGAAGCTGAAGTGTTTGGATGCCTAATCTTGTCTCTAAACAACAACAAAAGCCCAATCATTATCTGAAGATCACATTACACAATTACTCAGACAATTACTTCATCCCTTTATTAACAATTATTGACTGAACCACAGACTAAAGTAAAGACAATGGGAAACATAAGAAAAAGAACTTCCAGTCTGCCATTTATGTGGCAGATAACACTAGTTTATTTTTAATGCAATGATTAAAATAAATGTTTCAATCGTCAAATAAACAAGAAGATGAAAATATGGATATAAATCCTCTATCATATCATGTATTTAGATAGTTAGTCATCTAGAGAAGTCTATATCCTCTATAAAATACACCTCTGTCAAAAACATTTTCCTTTTTAAGTGATACTGCATAGTGGATAACATTAATACTTCAAATCAATTCAGATTTTTTTAACAAAAAGCTTTTTTTACACACATTAATATATATAGAAATATACATATTAGTATTTGAGTACCAGAGGACTTTCAAAGGTCTAATATTCTGTAACTGAGCAATTTTATTATTTAAGTGTTGTTTGGTCAGTTTTTTTTTTTAATTCTATGGGTAAATGTTTATATTGCTTATGTGGATAAAAAATGGTGTACTGCAAATCCTGTATTTTGATCCAAATGTTTATATCTTGGGAGTTGTCTTCTCATGAACACTATTAATGCTGGACTTATTAATTGTGAAAATGTCTTTTTCTAAAGAACATTTGCTCTGTCCTGTTAGAAGTGGTAAGTCAAATGCAGCCCAGTGGCATTAAAATGTGGCCTTATTTGAGGTCCGATCAAAAGACAATTGAGACTTGGCTTCCTCAGTTGGCTTTTCTCAGTTGGCTTCCTCCAAATTTAGCAGGAAGCTCTTGGAAAAGCACATGCTTCCTGTAATTATGCTGTATGGAAAAAACCAACTCCTATAACATCTTATGTCTTAGTTAAATTTCTGTCATTCTGCTAAACTTTGCTCCCTTATTTTGTAACATCATGCTTAGCTTTAAAAAGCTAAGAAATATTTTTATTTTGTTATTCTTCCTGGTTCCATTTCTTAATTTCAGCAAATGGAATAGTGTATTTTATGTGGATATACGTTTCTCTGCTTTCTTTTTCTTTTCTGCTCCTTAGGTGGTTAAATATGGAGATTGAAAACTTTTCATGCTTTCATTCTCATCTAGAATCTGTTTCTAATGACATTTGCACCTGTGTCATGAGCCGTTAGAGAAATCCTGACCACAAACATCAATAATCTGAGTGGCAAGCAGAAAACACTTGAGGTAAAGCCACATTCTTAGCTTTCATTAGAAAGATGTTTAGACCTTCCAGTGAATGCTTCAGAGGGAACGAAAAAAGGTTTTGCAATACATATTGCATTTAAGAACCACATTTATGCATGTGTTGTATGTATATATACATCCACATTTGAATTATGTTATATATATATAGGTATTATATCCATATTAAAACTTACTACTCGCCAAATACCCTGGGGGACTAACCAGCACCTGGCAGTAGCACTGTAATATGTAAAATGTCATCTCCTGACATCAAGGGCATCCTCCAGTCCAAGGCTGCTGATGGAGAAAGGCACACTCAAGAGCACAGAAAGTGGTTTTAGTAGCTGCTAATACTGGAAATGAGTTAACTTGTCACTACCAAGCTATTTTGGTGTCTCCAAGAGTGGGATAAGTGAACTGGGACTCAAACTGTGTCATTAAGATGCTTAAGTTATCTATGAGGGTTTTAACCATGTGGAGAGTCCATATGTACTTCCTGGAACCCATATGGTTCTGGTAAACACACCACCACAATGAAGTTACCAGGCTTTTTCTGCAACAGCTGCACTGCATTGAACTAATCTTTCTCCCACTTTACCCTCTGAGCAGTGTAAAACAATGGGTCATTTCTTCAGCAGATGTAAACTGATGTTTACCATTGATTTAATGAACGCAGAGCAAAGCAGTGGAACCATACACTGCATGCCCTATTTTTTTAAATCATCTTACTACAAAAACAGTCTCCTCATTCCAGCCTCAACAAAGAATTGTAGTATTTTCTTCAAAGTTATTCGGTTCCACTGAGCAAAGTGGACAAATGTTATAGCTCAGAAGCAATCTCTCAAGATTTCTCATGTCTGGGAGAAATTCATTGTCCTTTAGAAAAAAATATTTTTCAACAGCTGTTTTCTCAAAGGTCTAAGTTTATAGGAAAATTTATATTATCGACTGTAAGTATCCAATCTAGGATACCCATCCCTCTGTTGTCCCAGCACATTTAATAGAGCAGGAGAGATATTTTTTCAGGGGGCAAGTAATTTCTAAACTGAACTGCTGTTCTCAACCATCCTCTGGACAGCACGTAAATGCACAAATATTTCTGGTCCATATGATTTCCCCTTTTCTGCTTATAATATTTGAAAACTAGGGGACATACTCTCTTAACTAAGACACCTGAACTAGATGTCTAAATAACAAGGTAGCTGGGATATCTCACATTGTTTCTACACCTCAAAGGTCCCAAAATATTGAACATTATAGATGGAGACTTAAAAAAATACCATTTAGGTAAATAACTTCAGGCGATTTATAATAATGTTTTTTTTTTCTTGTTGTGCCTTTTAAGAATTTTTGTATGTGTACTTGAGTGAGAAAGAGGTTACAAGTGAAAAGCTGTGACTTGGAAAATGAGGGGAAAAATATTTTAACCTGTAGGTAATATTCCTGTTTAATGTTCCTGTTTTGTGTTTTTTTAAAAGATAGCATTCTCAGCTACCAGCTTCCTTCACAATTTTTTTGGATGCACTTTCTTGCTTTCAGTGCTAGAGCTGGCTTGTACCTTCTGCTTTGATCTGTACATCTGCTGGGACATGTGGGACGTGCCTCTGGGGGTGCTCCTCGGCTGCTGATGCTGGCGGAGGCTGCTGGGGAGGTACAGCCAGCCCCAACGCTGCATGGAAGGCACGGGATTTTCTTCAGGTAGATATATGCTGCTTACTGGAAATGCTTTTGGAGATGTCTTCCCTTGAATGTGGGGTTAGGGTTATTAGTAAAACATGAGTTTGATCCCAGTGTCACTAAGAAATCACCAGGATTTGATCCTTGTCCCCCTTCCCTCTGCCCCGCTTTGGGTGCTGGAGCCATGCTGCACCCGTGCGGGGGACACCCCACTGTTCTCACTGTGCCCCAGTATTTGCCTCAATCCCTCTTTTCAATTTCCTTCTGGTCTTTTAGTACTGCTCATATTTGCTCCAGTTTCACAGCCTTGATTTACAAACGTCCTTATCTTTTCCACTGAGAATTCTAGACAGGTCATCTTCTGTCATTTTCCCTAAAGCTTTTGAGTTGCTGAGTTAAATTAGGATCACCATTTTTAAAACCTTATTTTCTGGGACAGGAGAGACCAGTGTTGCTACAGAAAACTCACAGGGTTCAGAATTTGTTTAAAGCAGGAACTGGAAAAGAGGCTGGTAAGGGGTCTCTCTGACCCTGCATTTGGGATGTTAGTTACACAGAAGTAAAACATTACTTGGTGAAAAACTGGTAAAAAAACTAAATTGAATGGAAGACTTAGGCTATTCACCTATAAACTTGTTAAACCATACAGAATAAAAAGGTACAAATATCTGTAAATAAGAAAGGAGATAGGAGGTAATGAAGACTAATTAAACAATTGCAGAGAAAGATGCAAAAGTATCCTTTAAAAATATCCTAGGAAAGCCTGTAGAAAACAGTAAAAATTGCTATACCTGAACAGAAATGAGGACAGCCAAGAGGTTTTTAGAAGTGATTGGCCAAAAACTTGACCAGGTAATTGGTTCCTTTGGTTTATTGAAAGCAGGTAGCCTGTGAAAGTCAGTGACTGGATAGTTAAAGGAAAAAAATCTTCCAAAAGGAGGGATGCAAACAAATCCTTGTGCTTCTCTGCAGTCTTCCCTGCACAGCATGCTGTGGTGACTGCTGGCTTCTCTTGTAATTACTTTGACAGTCCTGTGTAATGAGATCTTACAAGCCTGGGATGCAGACTAACAGAGAGGTTAGAATTCTGTGCATTGAGAACTGTATGGTTTTTAAACAGAGGGAGAAATAAATACCTGTCTTTCCTAATAAAAGCATATAGCTCAGATACCAGGGCTGTGGCTGGGTCAGGCCATGGTTATTCTTTGTCCTGACACTTTCAAGAACTAGCATACCGTTCATTAGAATTTCACAGAATCACAGAATTGTAGTGGTTGGAAGGGACCTCAGAGATCGAGTCCAACCAACAAAACAACCAAAAAAACC
>JAOXNG010000021.1:92536856-92554351 GCA_028566535.1 Scolopax minor
ATTCTCCTTGGTGTGACTTAAGGTCAGACTGTTGGGTGTTATTGAGCCAGTTTTTAACTTCCAGGGATATTTACCTCTGGTGGTGTGATGGCTCCTAAGTCTCTGTTGTCAATTTTGGGATGTCTAGCACTCGACGTCACAGGAATAGTGATGGGATGGGACTCGAGGCATTTTGTTTGTTAAGGGAGTTGGTTAAGGCTCCATTCTGTTTTGGTTCTTATTGTGATGCAATCATGAGATAAACCTGGGTTGAGCTGTTTTTCAGTTGCCCCCAAATTATCTCTCAGAGACAAGGCGAGGGGGAGAGGAAGCTGAGTCGGATGACAACTCCCTGCATCTCACCTATCGTGCTCTGAAACCATTCAGCTGGCTGCTCCCATATAGAAACACAAATTAAAAATGAAACAGTTGAAAGAATATAATAAGTTATCCATAAAGGACATGTAGACAGCTGTGTGATTACTTCCCTTACTTGTAAATTACCTTTTCTGTAAGCCAACTTCCAGCCCTTACTAGCAGCCCTTACTTCCACTACAAGAAGGACAGTAAGTTATCCCAGTTTTGTAAAAATATATATCTTTGGGAATATAATGAAAGATGTTCCTTGAAAACAAAAGTACGTGAAGAAGGTCGGGATGGGGGCTGTGGGTGGTGGGTGGGTCTTTGGTTTTTTGTTTTGTTTTGTTTTTTTTTTTTAATTATTATTTTTGCAATGAATCTGTGAGCTATAGAGCAGAAAATGCATGTGTGCTACTTCTTTATTTTGTCAACTGGAAGCTTATTGGAGAATTAACTGAATACCTGGAGTTTCATTTGCTATAAAAATCCCTGTGCCTTCAATGAGGGTGGAAAGCTGATGAGTGAGATGGATATGTTTATGCCAATACCCCCTTACCCACCTTACTAGGAGAACAAGAACAAGTAATCTAATACTATGCTTTTATTCTTATAAAATAAATAAATACATCTGAATCTATGCACAAGAATCAGCACTTACCTTAAATTACTTATTTTTCAGTCATTTCCCTTCTTATATTACCCTTTCTTTGTGTTTCTCCCTGTTCATCTCTCTGCCACACAGCTGCATGGATTGTAATGCACAGGAGTGCAGCTACTGAAGATTATTCCTTTGATGCTTTTAACACAGTGGAAAAATGTACATTCCTTCCCAACAGCATAATTGTCTTGTCTTTTATTTTTTACCTTCCGCAGCTCCGTGTGAGAACTAAAGCTCCTGTAGTTCATGCAGTTGACAAAATAAAGATGAAAAGTCTATACATCTTTTTCATTTTTCTTTACAATACAAGTAGCATTAGCTGAGGAGATCATATAACAAGCCCTGTAGCTGCAGAATAAACTAGATCCCTCTTAGATGTGCCTCTTAAATAGCACATCCCAGTGGAAGCAGAATGTGCCAATTAAATGATCATCCCAATTACAAGAGGCTCATGGGGATACATTGTGCTGGTGTGGTTTATAATCGCTTTCATTTCATGGATTGATTAAAACAAGCAACAGCATCATCTCCCCATCTTGATTACCTAATAGAGATGATTTATTTTGTATCCATACAGGGATTCTTTCCCGTGTCTGTGACAAAAATAGTGGAACTGATTGTACAGTATGTGCCAAAATAAAAAATCACATTTTTATTCCCATGTGGCTCTGCTGAATTCTTTATGGTTTGCTGATGAAAACTCCATTGTCTAAGTAATGCATTTTAATATCAGGGAAAGAATTAGGTATTGAGCTCCGTCTTGATCTCAGAGGAATTAACTGGAAGTATTTACTCTTGAACTGAGAGCAGAGCTCAGCACGTGTTTTAAACACAGAAGGTGAAATCAATGACCAAAATCATGAGACTTCAGTGGAATCAGACTTTTATTCAGGAAAAAAACCACCCATGGAACTTATCAGCTAAAACCAGAAATAAACCAATCCATCCTGTTGTCAAGTCAGATACCTGTCTGTGGAGAAACTTAGGAGAGCTGCACACTCTTAGGAAAAATATAATTTTCTGACTGTTAAACAAGTGTTAAAGGCGTTGTTTACTTGTGTATAATACTGTTTTACTGGATCTTACCCCTTCAAAACCCAAAAGAGCTCAAAAAAAATAAAAAAGAAGAGAAAAAACAGAACAAACCCAACACAGATATTTTTATATATTTTCACAATTAGGATAATTTAAAAAATAAACTTTGTTACAGAAACAAGCAAGTGTGATTGAAGCAGACTGGTTATCTTATTGCATGACACTGATGTTTTAAAATTGGATAAATCAAACCAAAGAGTGAGGTTATTTCTATCACCTGCTTCAGGCGTTTCATTCTGGTGTGATGGGGAATACCTACAATAAGAACTCCTTGATTCCTGTGGAATCAGTAGGTGACTGCAAGCAGCTAATTAGATGTCTTAAACTCCATGATGTGATTACATTGCTGAGAGTCAACAGGGATATATGCATCTGTATGTTTTCTTGATCATGATTGTACACTGGATAATCATAGCACTCTGGAAAATTAAAACCTGAAATTAGAGGAAACTTCAAAATAAAAAACAATACGTTACTCATCACCTTTCACTACCTTCAAAATGAGTCAGGTGGTAATCAGAAGTTTCTACCCTCGTCACCTGACATTTCTCATTTTTTAATGGATTACATAATTTCAATTTTTGGCAATTTATTTTAAACAGCCTTTCATCTAGTTATTAAGACCCTTATTAGATCTTACCATTAACTCTGAGGATTTTCAAGATTTAAAGTAAGAAGATACTTTGGTGGATTAAACATGGGGCTTGGACACTAAAACTACTTATATGTTTTGATAAATTATGTCTAATATACATGAAAACATCTGTATTTATTTTTATAGTAACTTTCAGATCACTGCATATAAAAAATCTGTATTACAATGCGTCAGGTCTAAACATAAAATAATAAGAATAAAACAGAAGAGACAAGGAAAAATATTCCTACTACCATTTAAAATGAGTGAAACTCACTAAAATGTTAAAATAAGGTAGAAGTTATACATAAAAATGGTTCTTGTGCCAATATGGCAGCAAAAGTGCATCTGCGAACATGCAGCAAGCATGTAGAGAAAAGAAAGATTGAGAAGAATTTTGTGCTGAAATCCTGCCTACAAACGTGGCTTTTCTCTTTCACAGGACTAGCCTTCCACCTGAACTCTGTAAAAGCAGGAGACATCATTACAGGTTCCCATTATCCATCCTAAGACGTTTACATGCAGGTAAATTCCTTCACTGCCACTTACCCTTATTTTTCCTACCTACACCTCTAATAGATTGGCAGAATCCTTTTATATTCCCCCTTTCTGTGGATCACTGGTACAGGCAGCTGTACCTTCTTCCCTACCTTTCCATCTTTTCTGTGCCTTTTTATAAGTAAACTCCTTTAGGAGACCCTCCTGTCATGAATAGGAATCCAAGAATAACTGCTCTTATGTTTAGCCTTCAGCAGTTTAATGTTCCTTTCCAGTCCCAAGGGTAACAACCTGTTCCTTTTATCCCTTATATTTTATCTTTCTGTACAACCACTGCTTCTAGCACCATTTTTCTAACATTACTGCTTATCCTTGTATAGCCACCTTTGGAATGTAGTGTGTTATCAGTTAAATACAGCTCCTGAAATTTCATTTTCTTTTCTCTCCAGGTATCAAAATCTAGTTAAGTAGTCCATTACAAGGGTTTCACCCCCACAGTAAGTTTTTTGGCTTTCATGACTCTTAAGGGAGAAATTTTTAGTGTGGTGAATGAGGAATTAAACGTGCAACTGCCATTGCTGTTAATGGGAATGGTGGTGTCATTTCCTGCACTTCACATTGGCAGTTCATCCTTTGATGTCTAGGATATGTTTCGGGGCTAGAACCAAGTTATTAAACATTATAATTTACAATAAATTTTTAAAGAGATACATGCGGCGTATGCATTCTTGGAGGTATTCGAAACCTAGCTGGAGATGGTCCTGGGCAACCTGCTATAGCTGGTCTCACTTAAGCACAGGGCAGTTGGACTGAATGATCTCCAGAGGCTGCTTCTGACCTTAACAGGTCAGTGATTTTATTATTTTATGGACAGGTAGCAATGGCTGAAAGGTTTTGAAACCACTTGGCCTCTGGAAGTTACAGTCCTACAGGATACAAACAGGCAGCTTGAGCTGAAGAGTGAGTAGTCATCCAGAAAGAAAAGAACAAGGAAACAAGTGAGTAAAAAAAGCTCGTACAAGTATGATAGTACATGTTTCTACAAACAAAAAATATATCTTATTATTACATATATTTTTATATATACTGCTACTATATATACTCACCAAGATGAGTGGTTCTATCGACATACCTAAGGGACAAGATGCCACCCAGAGGGACCTAGTCAAGCTCAAGAAGTGGGCCCATGTGTGAACCTCATGAGGTTCAACAAGGCCAAGCGCAAGGTCCTGCGCCTGGGTTGGAACAACCCCCAGTATCAGTACAGGCTGGGGAATGAAGGGGTCTAATTGCAGCTTTTCAGTACTTAAAGGGGACTTACAAGGAAGATGGGGACAAACTTTTTAGCAGAAACTGTTGAGATAGGATATGGAGTAATGGCTTCAAACTAAAAGAGGGAATATTTAGACTACATATATGGAAGAATTTCTTTTACTATGAGGACGGTGAAACACTGGAACAGGTTGCCCAGAGGGGTGGTAGATGCTCCACCCTTGGAAATAACCAAGGTCAGGTTAGACTGGGCTCTGAGCAACCTAATTGACTTGAAGATGTACCTGCTCCTTGCAGAGGGTTTGGACTAGATGTCCTTTTAAGGTCCATTCTAACCCAAGCTATTCTATAATTCTATGATATTTCCAGGGTAAATTAACTTCCATCTTAAATATTCCAAACCAAGAAGAGATTAAATGTTGTTGGTACATTATTAGTTTAGATATTTTCCTTACCCACAAAAAATGTGGTAATAATTTTCTGCTATTTTAAAGACAAATGTTCACAAGACTTTGCAGTTTCCTATAGCTGTTCTACCAATTTTGGGTTTGTTTCCAACTGAACTCTTATAGTGCCTATTGAATGGTGGTGAAGCTGGATTTTAATTGCAAGTAGCTGTACTGGCAATTTATCTCACCATCAGCTGTTCCTGCCACACTGAGAGATGAAAGTGATTTATATCAATTTATAATACAACAAAAAATACAACTACCACAGAAATCGTGCCATGGTTTTTCACCCACCCACCTGCTCAGTAAGTGGGAAATAACGCTTTAAGAATTTGATGAATGGAAACCAGGTTCTACTCTTCTCAGACAGAGGGTTTGGGCATCAAATCCATGTTATTCCCAACTACATGCCGTCTGGATGATGGATAATGCCAAGCTTCTGGGCACATTTTATTCCCCAGTGTTAAAAAACAGTGGTGAGAGAATTAGGAAATGCCCAGAGGCTCAACTGCAGATTTTCATCTGAGGAGTACCCACATACAAGGACGTAGAGTGAGCTGCCTCTGCTCATTGCTAACTGTATCATTTCACTTATACCAACATATCTATCCCAGATGTTTTGCTGCTGTAAGCACGACAGCCATAAGTACTCTCTGCCATCTTTCTTGAGGGGTGATGGTACAGAATTCTATCACTTATGGATGGATAGTTATGAAAGCAGTGGAAGATATGCCTTCCAATTAAGTGATGCTTGTCAGAGTTTAATGAATAATCTTTAGTTATTTAATAATCTTTAGTTATTAAAATGCTTTTAAAATTAGGAACCTACTCTCTTATGCTTACAACCTCTGGCTATTTTTCTGGATTTTTAAAAATTTTATTTATATATATATATATAAATATTTTAAACTTTATGAGACAATCAAAATCACTGTACAAAAATCTTACAGGTTAAAATATCTGACAGGAAGAAAAGACTTTGGAAACCAAAACCAAGCATCTATTTCAAAATGTCAGGAATATTGGGTATAGTATGAGAACAAGGAAGCATTAAAAATGCATTCAATACTTCCTATTGTGTAGTTAAAACTTTCAAATGCAGCTGAAAACATGATGTATGAGAATCTGTCAAAACAGACATTGTTTTACACACAAAAAAAAAAGTCTTTCCAAAAGAAAATTAAAGTTTAAATGAGATGGAGAAGCAGACGATAATAAGGACTCCCTTATACTATTTTCAGAGTATACACCCATAGGGAAAAGTAAATGTAATACAATTTTTTTAATAAGCTGCACTGAGGCACCCACACAGTCTTTAAAAGAAAATATCTACACGATGAGTGCCCCTACATATCAGCTGGCTGTACATCACTAAAATAAATTATTGAGAACGTGTGGAATAATTTCTGATTAATAAACAGATTCAGATAGGCTTTGAATAAAAAGATGAATTTTGAATCAGGAGTATTTGCCTCTATACTTCAGTATATCTTTTCTTTTACAATCTGAGAAATGCCACCATGCATTTGAATGGCTTTCCTTTCACTTGTTACAAGGATTCATCTATACTCATATCCTGAAAAGCACAAACTTCACCTCTCACATACTCTGATGTAAATAAATAATGTAGACTGAAGCCTACAAAAACATAGTTTCACTCCACCTTCATGTTTTGGATGCTGTGCCATGATCTGTCTTTGGAATTTCTCACTTGAAACAGGCAGCAGATTCTACAGTGTCTTTCTGATGCATTTCTGCTGCTCTATCAAGATCAACCTTCTGAACAAGTGACATCAGCTTAAAGCTTAATGAATACATCTAAACAAACTGTATTTCTGAGTTTTGTTTGGAGGTTGCCTAAGAGATTTAAATGGGTGTTTTGCATTACTTAAAAGCAAATAAATAATAATTATGTAAGTATGAAAGTTCTATAAGTTCAGTTCTCACTGAAAAGAGTATTACAAACAATAAAAGTATTGATCAGCTAAAAGGTAGATTAGTGGGGGAAAAAAAAATGGGTTGGGGCTAAAATGTCATGTTTGGCATAACAGGGTGTAAGAGAGGAAGAGCTGAATTCTCCATATTCTTCCTCCACAGTCTGAAGCACATTTGAATTCCCTACATTTAGGAAAGTGTAAAGACTGCTTCTCTGAGGTCACTTCAAATGCTAATAACAGCCACCTTCTTCCTCCCTGCTTCCCATAAACTATCAGAACAATCACCTGTATTGGATGAGAATGAAAAAGGCCAACATAATATGTTTAGGATTTGCCTCTCCCCTTCAAATTACAAATATATTGGGAGAACTGAGCCTTGATAGGCTCAATTTTACATGAGAAAAATATCTTACGACCACAAAAGAACTTTATAATATTACTATTAAAAGTGCAAGATATTTGGAATTCTGCTTGCTCATATTCTCTTGGATTTGCAATGTCCCTGAAAAGCAAACATTACCTTTTCCATAGGTAGTTGCCTCATGTTGTTCAACATCAGTCAGAAAAGATTTTTTTTTTCCTGTAGGGCTGGAGACTTTCTTAGTGATTGGTGTTACTGGATATGGCAATTTTATGTAATAACTTGTAAAAATCTATAAATGATGAAAAATAAACCCAAACCCAACTCAGTGATACAGCCTTAAAGAAAAAAATGTATTTCACTAATTCAGAAAAAAATGTGCATTATCTAAAAAGAAAAAAAAACAATCATACCCCAGGTATGTGAATCATACAGCATTTAAAAAAACAAATGTAGGCAGTATTTTGCAACGGAGTAGTGAAAATTAGTTTAATTAAATTCTTGATCTCAAGAAAAAAATCCAAAATATTTGCTCTTAAAATTGTCAGGAGGACAATTGAACTTTAAAGGTACACATCTTGTTTGTTTGGGTTTTTTGTGGGTTTTTTTTGTTTGGTTGGTTTTTTTAATTAAGAGTCTGGTTGATACTTAGATAAAGGTTTTTGATACAGACGCAGATTGGGACCAGTCATTTAAAATACAAGTTTCATTTCAACATTAAAAAAAACAACCAAACAAAATGAAAACCCACCTGTATAAATGTAATATCTTACTAGACCGTAAATGCACCCTGGCAGATAATTATGAACATTTTCTTTCATCGTCACTGAAGGTAAACCATCTGTATTCTACCTGACAATATTGTGACTACTCTTATACTCTGGGGATTGATATCTTGGGGTTTCTGGCTCCATATGTGAAGATGTGGCTACTGTCTAGCACTTTATAAGGAAATCTGCACAGCGCTCGACCCAGATGTCCTGTAGAGCCTATGTGCTGTTCCCCAAAATGTAATTACTGTTCCGTGTAGGGAGTCTCCTGATCAATATGAGAAAAGATTACTCTTCAAAAGAGAAGTATTTCTGTAGCGTATAAGTTTCATCCCCTATGTTGTAAGACTAGAGCAGAGAGAGATAAAGTTGGAATATTTATGTCTATACTGCTGCTGCAAGCGGTTAACTGTCCAAGGACCATATACATATTTTCATTGTGTAGGGAACTAATTAATTCATTCCAAAAGTCTTCTTTTTGTAAATGAAAGCACATGTACTTTCAGACAACTAAGGACCCAGAGCTGACCCTAGATGCTTCGCTATTGTACATATGTAGCACATGCTTAAAGTAAAATAAGCTCTATGAGGTACCGGGAGCCAATGCCACATCAGTATGGGGCTTTCAGTTAGCAAATTTATGATGCCACCACCCACTTATATCGTACTGCTTATTTGAAGTGAATTAAATGACATACCAACTGGTGACAGGTTGCTTAGATGAAGTACAGCGTTTAACTATGTATAGATACAGATACACACGCCATGCTCTTCTTTTGAACAATAGAAAGCTCACCTGCAATTTCAGATATGCTGTTTTGAGTGTGTGTTTAGCTAACGCTAAACAAATTGCTGGTAAATTTTTAGTGTGCAAAGCATCTTTGTGTTCCCTTAATGAGCTCAGTGAAATACCAAGATCAGCCAAGCAAGAGGGGAAAGATATCTTCAGCACCTTTCTTAGTTATTTCAAGAGATTTGTTTCAGAGCTTTTTTTTTCAATCATACATGGAAAAAAATTACTCCTTAACTATTGTCTTCTTCTTGTACTACATTTATATTGCCTCTTTAGGTCTACCTAGTCATGTAGAGGTGCTGAAGATTATCCTACTCTTCCAGAGGCTACTGTGAAACATGAGGGTAACAAGTTCCAGGTTTTCCTGGTCAGCATAAGCAGATTTAAATGTCAGTTTAATGAGACTGAATGAGGAGGTGCTACCTCTTGTTGGAGACCATATGGCTGTGGTTCTACTTGTAGATTAAGCACTGCCCAAAATACTCCTGGGTGCGGAAACTCAATCATCTCTGTTGCTAAACTGCTAAGGAGGTCTGATGTTTTTGGTCTGTGCAAGCCAGAACTCTCCAAAAAGATTCCTGGATGTAGTTTGGGAGCTAGAATACTCTTTAGACTATTTCCAATGGGTTTAGCATTCAGCCACGCTCTTCTGGAAGCGAAAACATTTTACTAACATGGATACAGGCTGCTTTTTACCAGCTGTACCCAGTGCCTGGGAACATAACCAGGAACTTTTAGGTTACTACTCTAAAAGTACTTTGTGGACCCACTTGAGGAAAGGAGATTTTGGTCAGAGAGTTCTAGTACGTTAAGATTTGAAAAAGCAGATGATGAAAAACGTGTACTTGCTGCCTCTCCATACTCACCTTCATTGAAATATGCATACTGCTTGTAAAGCCATATAGATATCTAACATTCATTGGGGAAAAAACACCAAACAACCCAAAATTACGTTTCTAAATCATACATAATTACTAAGCAGTGGATTTTAGAAAGGGTTTTTTATTTTGGGATGAAAGGTGCTGACATCTTGAAATCCAATTACCCAAGTCAGTCTACACCTGCATTATCTTTAAAGATGACTCTGTTTTAGAGGACTGAGAGCTTCAGGTAAAAAAGCCTGAGCTTGGCAGAAAAGTCAGTCTGAAGCACTTTGGAGTTTTTCCCAGATCTGCTGTATCTCTTTCATGCTTTATAGTGACATCAGCATTTTATACCTCAATATTTATTCCAGGGAGGAAATAATTCTCAAAGCAAAATAAACAATGATATCATTAAATTGGCAATTTTGCCAAGGAAGACAAATAAGACGTCCTTATGTATGGAAATGGTCTGAAAGAAAGAAATATTTCTATTTGTCAAAAGATATATATTTCCTTTTTTTTTTATGTGAAGCTTTTTAGAGGTTGTATCAAATTTAAAAAATGCAAATTAAAAAATGCACAATATTTACTCAGTTCTGATAAGATATCAAGTTCCTGAATATGCTGCAAGCTGGCAAAATTTAAATTAGTGGGCTCAAAGGTTTGTTTTTTTTTCTGGCAATGCACGTATCAGACCTCTTGCTGGCATTCAACAACCTAACTACACACATTATAAAAAAAAAAAAAAAACAAAAGAGATAAAATCAAAACATATTTAAAAAAGAGTGTCACAGACTTCAGTGTCTTTACATATGACTTATGCAGTGTCATAGAAATGTTGGCAATAGAGTAGCTGGAATAGAATATGGCTCAGTTGATGTCTGCCAAGTTTTGAGCTACGTGAGCTGATGTGACTAATATTTATCCCAGAGTCCTCCAAGCTGCTTCTGGAAGCAGGGTACATGAGTCAGCAGTCCCTCATCTTCCCTGAGGACCCCCCTGGTGCTGCAGTGTGGTGACGAATTGTTTGATGTCCTCTCTAGGATAAAATAAAAACAAGTTCCTGATAATCTCTGTGCTATTGTACTGCAGCAGCTTGGTTATATTTCTAATTAGTTGAAAGAATCCTTGTTTGGTGTTTCTGTTTCTCCTCAATTCTTACCTCCAGCTCCTTATCAAATTTTCTCTCCTATTAACTCCCAATAGCAGTTAAAAGTATTTTCCTCTTTGCTGTCGTGTGCTGTGTAGATTTTTCACTTCTATTTTGAAAAAATATACGTTTATCTGAAAAACAGAAATTAGAAATATATAAGTTTTAATAAATGAGTAAATCTTAGCCACCTTAAAAGATTTAGATGCTTTTATATGAATTTAATTTTGTTCAAAAGTTTTATCTTATGACGTTAGTGCTACGTCTGAGACCCCACTGTGAATTAGTGGCTTAGATCAAAGTGGAATTCATGGCCTGATCAGCCCAAAACACTCTCCTACTGCCTATGTGTCAAATTTAATGGCTTGTGACAGGTCAATTAAAGCTAAGGAACTCAAGGTTTATACGACAGACTGGTTGTTTATGAAGCCAATTGATATGTGTACATAATGTAATAATTTGCATAGTTAATTTATTATTGTTGTGAGCATTATATTGGCTTGTGTAAATTATACCAGTTTGCTGTTCAGATAAAAATGGATATTGATGGATTTGTTTTGACTCTGCACATGTTGGCCCTGACTAGAAATTCATCTGGATGCAGTTCTTCACTGTCTGGCATCAGATGGCAGAGTATTGCTGGATGTTGGGTACGAGGACCTGAGTGGACACAGGCTTAGGTCTAGCAGAGTTCAAACTTGTGTTCACTGCTCTGGAAGAAGAAGGATGAGTAAGAGAGAGCTGAGGGACCTCTTCCATAGCTCAGTGCTCAGAGCTGTCACCCATAGACATTTGACAGCTAACAAGTGCATATATTCAAGTTTTATAAGTACATGTTTCAGGTGAAACAGGTTCCTCAGAAAAGATTGATAGGAATGTAGGCTCAAAACCTTAATATTTAGTGCATTTTCCTGGGATGTGGGATACTTAGATTTATGTCTATCCTACAGAGGATGATTTTAAAATGGGTGTCTATTTTTATTCTGTAACCATTTTATTCTGTAACCACTATAGATTCCACTGGATCTATAGTGAAATACACAGGAATGTTTTGTTTTCTTTCTTTTTTTTTTTTTTTTTTCTGCTGGCATATAGCTGTCTGAGCTCATATGTCTAATGGTGATATAGGTTTATCTCTTTTCCTATTGAAGAGTTAGGCCTGTGTATTCCTTTTAGGTGTACTGTTCAGTATTCATACTTAGATAACTTAGATAATTTTTCATTCAACTTAGTTCAGGTATCTATGAATCCTTTCCTGCATCAGTATGAACTTCCCAGAGACCTGCAAAGCTGTTCTGAAATAACAGAGATATTATGGGGATTGTTTGGGAAAAACAGGTAGAAGAGTTGGTAGATTTTTAATGATATATCATTTTAGAGGCTACTTATTGGTTTAAAATTGGCTTAAGGTAAATTAACTCTGCATGCTGCTGGAAAGGACTCTTTTCTTTTCTCATTCTTTTATCAGCACTCGCAATCAAGTGAGTCAGATCATTTAGTTTCAGTGTTGGTTTTTTTTCCCCCCAGTTAGTTTTCAGTCATAGCTAATCTTTACTTGCTGTTGGGCCACACGATTGCTAGTATTGGGTGAAGGGGGGCAGCAAAAACTGTGGCTGAGAAAGGGTGTTACTTTGGCAGGAATACAGACTTATTTTGTCTTAAGCTGATCATGAAGTAGTACTCTTAAGATGTACTCAGGACATCCTCTTCGTGGTCAAAAGACTGTAGCCAAGGCCAGCATTTAAATCTGTGTACAGTGACAAGAATGCATCTTGTCCATTGGTCATCACCTTGAGGCTCCTTGGAGAACAAAGCAATAAAATACGTGGACCATGCTTGTTAACTGCAGCTTCGTGTTGTGATTACATCACACCACTTTCTGATAAGTAATGGTTTTCAAAAAGCTTCTGCAAGCTCTGCAGGATCTTTGTATGAACCTATATTATACCTATCATGTCTCAGCTCCTCTGTTTTGCTCTCTCTGTCACGAACATAATCTTTCAGTTGACGCCAGTGGCAACTTCTGAGCTGGTGTTTCTTATTTTAAGTGGGAGGCAACTACTGACAGAATGTCATCTGTTAGATTTCATTCCTTGCTGTGATTTATTAAAGCCTACTTTACCTTCTGTGAATTCTAGAAAGGCTACCCCTTCCCCCTCTTGCCCTTTAAAAAATATAAAAATAAAAATAAAAATAAATTGCTAGTGACTATCTCACAAGGAATGCAAGACGAGCAGCCATTTCTAGCACACCTTGCTGTACATTTTAACTAATGACATTGTGCCAGACGGATGAGGGTCTAGGCAAAAATAGCACTTGCATGAAAAATACATAGTCTATTTGCTGTAAGATGAAGAAACAAATGTGGCTCCTATTTTTTTCTGTAATAAATATGTATTGTATATAGTTAAATATAAGCCTGTTTATTTTTTCATCTCTTAGACTGCCTTCTGCTCTTATTCATACAAATGCAAATAGAGAGTAACTTCACTGGAGGGAGGGTGAGGAGTAAGAATCTGCCTGCGTATACAATTGACTTGCGTACACTTTCTAATACATTTAAATAAATGACTCCATCATTCATGTCAACAACAACACTCTAGTGCACTTCAGACAAATGAAATACTAAAAACTGCAAAATGGAAGCTTTCAAAATGGCACCTTTAAATTGCTATAATCAATTTTAGGCATTTAACTTTCCTAAGCACAAAAAATAATTATATAAACTTTGAAAAGCCTGTGGATTTTAATACTCTGTCCGTCATTTTCTCTTTATTGTCTTTTAACAACTGTTAATTGAAATAATTCAATGTTAAATTTCTATCAAAATAAAATGAATGAAATAACACGGTTGTTTTGAACTGGATGTGGATTTTTCAGCCTTACATGGCAGAGGTATTCCACAGAAATTATGGTTTCCTTTCATGCTTATAACTTATTATAGCAAATATTCCACCACTTAAAACACAAATAAATGTACATGAATGCAAAGTAATCATATAAGTAAAGTTTCAGTGAAGAGTCTATGGGACATAATCCTGGGACTAGCATAGTTTTCTCATGGCACTTGAGGAATATTCTAAATATTCCCTAATCTAAATAGGAAAGACTTTTTTAAAATAAATATGGTATTTATATAAAACAACAATAAAATAACCTGTAAAATCACTGAGCAACAAGGTTCCTAAGGTTTGTTTTTTTTTTTTATGATTAGGAAGGGATTTACATAAACACGGAAAAATATAAATACCTCATGGGAGGGTAAGGAAGATTGAGACACTCTTCTCAGTGGTATTCAGTGACAGGACAAGAGGCAATGGGCACAAACTGAAACACAAGAAACTCCATTTAAATTAAGAAGGTGCTTTTTTACTGCAAGGTTGGTTGAGCACTGGAACAGGTTTTCCAGGAACTTATTGTTGAGTCCCCGTCATAGGACATTCTCAAATCCCAGCTGAACGTGTTCTTGGGCAACCTCCTGAAGCTGACCCTGCTTTCAGCATGAGGGGTTGAACCAGAGAGTCTCCAGAGACCTCTCTGAGTCTCCACAATTCTGTGTTTGGTCTCTGCCTCCATAAAGAGAAATTATGTGGCCTTCATTCAAGACAGACACAGAAAATTTCACTGAAGGATTTAGGCAGAGATTTTCTGAAGGATTCACTGTTTCCACTTAAAGCAATAACATCACCAAATATAGCTGATGTCCAAGATCTACTCTTTCAGTAGCTTTGTTCTACCATGAGTTTATTAAAGGAGTCAAAGAAGTATCCAGCTGTGGTGCCCATAATGAACATTATAAAGCTGCAGTGGGATGCAGTTTAAAAATCATGTTTCTTATTTCATTTAAATTTTGTTATATGTTAAAAAATTAACGACAACAAGAAATCACTAAAAATGTCATTCAATTTCAGGGAATTCTGAAAAAAACTGCTGGACAAAAATACAGAAGAAAAGCCTTTTAGCATTCCCAGGTAGAAAGAGAAGGTGTCCTTGATGTTCATGAGCCACAAAGTGCTGAGACTGAAAAAACTTTCTGTAAAGTATGATATTTCTGACTTTTATGGCATTTTCTAACCCAACTCATTGGCCATTGTCAGAGATGTTATATTAGTCCTTATGAACCTGTTGTCTGATGTGCAGCAGTCTTTATGTTTTGCGTAACAGATATATCAATTTAAGCCTATAAGGTTATGTTTCGTATTGATAAGTAAAGTCTTAAACATCCCTACTATATCTTTGCAGTACACCACTATGTTTCCTTCCAAAAATTTAGCTTTCAGTTCACTGTCTGACCTTTGTGCTTGCTGAACACAAATTCTTGATATGTTAGCTTGCTGGCAAAAAATCAGTAAATTAATAATATGTTTTCTTAAGACTTCTGCCAGATGGGTTTTCTATGACCCTAAGGATTAAAAGGATAGTTGAGTATGTGCAGAGGCTCTGAAAGTCCATATTCTAATATTCTACTTTCACATCTTATTGATCACAGAATGAACTTACACAAGTCCCCAGATGAAATATGGAGATTCCTTATCTATGAAATGCTTTGAAATGGGAGATGTATGCACACACTCTGGATAAGTTAAGACGGGGGCTTATCACTATCTTTTTAGCAGTAGCCTGGAGGTGTTTATGTTCATATTTGTTAAAATAAAAGTGGATCTAAAAATTTTCCACTAGAACAGCACAACACACCACAGCAAAAGAGCCATTCCTGAGTAAAATTTTGAATTGGCATGATGTTATAACTCCAAAGAGTTAGTTTCTTCTAAATTGTACTCTATATTTTACTGTGTAATACCATAGGCTCATTGCGTGTTTTAATCATGATATCAGCTAAAGATTTTGAATTTCATAAAGATTTATACAGTATTTTATGCTATGTCACTTCACTGGTCAGTTGTGTCAGGAGATGCCAAACCCAGTACCTTGACTGGTTTCCATAGCTCTGTGTCCTGTCTCATCCCCCTTGCCTGAGAACAGCCAGCCTGTCCTGTAGCTGCATAACGTAAACCCTAGTGATTATTTTTGGTGCTTTACTTTCATGACTGAGTTTAATTTAAGGACTATAGTATTGAGCAATAGTTACTTCAATTATTTAAGTACTTTTATGACTCATTCCATTATGCCTAACTGTTATATTGATGTATATTTGCATAGGTTTAATTTTATTCCAACTTTGGAAGATTTTTCATAAGACTATATGATCATGGCAGTGAAAAGATAAAATGAAAGGAGCCCTTTCATTGATTTGTTTTGATTTGTAGTTCTTTCTGAATACTCAAAGCTTATTGATCCCATTCTCTTCTCTGTTGCACTCTCCAAGGGTGCTTACTTTTGTATTTGACAAGGTGGCAAAAATATTTTTAATTAACAGGGTTTTTTGATTCTGTTAGTCTTACTATTTACAGTTAGAAATACATTTACTGCTCTCTGGAGACTTAATATTCAGTGTTAAATTAATGAAGATTAAAGGCTGCTACTGACAAAAACAATTATTGCTTATTTAAGAAAAAAACGCAGATAAGTGATCATTAACTTTTATATATATATATAACTATATAATTTTTTCATAGTTTTTTGAGTTATTTTTTTAAATAGATGCTTTTAGCACTCAGAAGATTATTGATTATTTATTATTAAAATCAGTATATATGTAGTTTAAGCTGTTTACAATTTCAAATTCTTGGGAAAACTTTTATATATATATATATATATAAATTTATGGGAAGAAATGATTTCACATGGTTTTGAACTGCTTTCCTATATCCAAGGTCAGCTTAGTATCTATTAGGATGCTTTGGTCTTAAAATTATAAATATTCACCTTAATATTAATGGTTCCTGTTCTTGTGAGAATTAGGAAGTAAACCATGTGGGTAGTTATAAAACTTTTACTGATGTTCCTAGTTTACTAGAGCTTTGGGGAGTGAAAATAGATGACAGTCTTGCCTACATTGTTCAGACCTTTGTTTTCAGCACGGAAACTGAAATATTTTAGCTTTATTTTACCATTTTTAGAATGTTTCAGGGTTTATTCCTTGATGAAAAATTTTGCTCCATAACATAGAATATTACAAATTCATAATGATGAAATTGGAATGAAATATTTTCCTTTTAAGAAAACAGCACCTTTTGCCTAGACCTAAAAGAACTGCTGATTTTTTCTTTTCAAAACAGTAAGTTTATGTCTATTGGAAGATTTAATTGCAATGCCTATAAATATCTTGTTGAATGTCAGGCCATGATGAACAGTAAATTATTTAGAAAACCTGTATGGCATAACGTATTTTTCTCTTATATATGTTATATAGTCATATAGTAGGCCAGATATCAGCATGTATGTGCAGACCTTAAATCCACTTCCACAGAGGGCAAAAGAGAAACTTAACTTTTATGCTGCTCTGATACAATTGATAGAATATGTTGGCCTTTGCAAAAGAAATTAAAAAAAAAATGGGGGTGCTGTTTGGCTGACAGTGTAACACTGAGCTCTGTGTATGAGCTAATTTGAACTACTTAAAGACATAGCATTTGGATTTCTGCTCTTCACTTAAATTTCACAGTTACATTAATTGCCATGTCCTCTACATATTTAACTGCCCTCCCCCTGCACCTAGATAATCAGAAGTTTATTTATGATATTGAACATGGCCTTCCGCTGGACCTGTTCCAAC
>JAOXNG010000021.1:92581397-92598431 GCA_028566535.1 Scolopax minor
CAAAACAAAAAAAAAAAAAAAAAAAAAAAAAGGAGAGAAGTCTTTATGGAGTCGGAAGGTTTCAGAGATCCTGATTTATTGGAGTTGCTTTACAAAGGGCAGGGCTGAAGGACAGGAGACTGAAGCAGCTTGGCTGAGGTCAGTTGCAGGGTATGAAACAGGTCTCATTTACTGTCTGTTCTGACAGTTACAAGCTGCATTCGGCATAAAAATACCCTATTCCTATCCCTTTCAAACTGGCCCAACTACAAACACCATCTTATGACTGCAGCAGGTGACCAGAACAACCCCGTGTGTCCCAGCTGGATCAAGCAAGGCAACCCATGGTCATGCAAGTCTTTGCTTTAATGCTGAAAGCTGTTCTTCCAAGGCAACACAGTCAGAACCAAAGTGGTTCTAATGTAAAGCTGTGGTCCTCTCACCCGCCTGCCCAACAACTCAAGGGACAAGATAGTCAGAGGGGCGATAGCAAGAAAAGATCATGAAGAAAACTAGCCTATGAACACCTCTTCCCACAGGAGCACAGAAAGAGAGAAAGTATTTCGGCTAAACATGCTGGAAATCAAGCTGTACATTGCCTTTTCATTTACAAGACAGATACGTTGGCTTTGACATTTTCTTCTGTTGAGGTCTAATTTGCTCAGAGCCTCTGGTGGCACTGGTGTTGGTAATTGTCTATCCTGCCTGACTTGGATGCAGTACAGCACGTATCACACTTATGCTTTGTATCTGGTATTTAACCACCAATTCCCTTCTCCCACCTACTGTTCTTTGGGATATTTTTGCTCGTTGTCTCACAGCTGGCAGTCAGCCTGCATGGCACTCCAGTTCTTCCCCAGAAACTCCCTCCGTCAGGGTTCACGCACGGCATTCTTGGACAGCACTATTTGAGCCCTTCATCACCTGTGTGCTATTATGCCATCTTTCCATCTAACCTCACAACACTTTGTCCTTAATCATCTAGAAGCTCATTGTTGCTTCTCACCTCTGAACAACCTGCCATGCAACACTGACAGCTCTTGCTCCTGCACAATGGCATTTCTAAATTTTAACCTGTTCATTAAAGTGTTCTGCAGGAACTTCACCCTCACCCATTCCCACAGGGACTCTTAACTTACATTCTTCTCCAGGCACAAGGTCTCTGTGTCTCTGATCACTTCCACCTCAACCAGTAACCTCCCTTTCCATTGTCAGTCTGCTTGGCTGACACTCCACTCTTCCTCTATCCATCCCCCTTCTCCCATACTTCCACTCTTCCTCCAACCTTCTGCAGTTCCTTCCCTTTTATAGAAGAGAAATAAATTAGCAGCGGAAGTGAGTTGGTCCCAGTGAGGTGACAAATATTTTCATTCTGAGAACCATTCTATGTATTTTCCACATGACCTCAGAAGGCATCATCTTCCAGGTGTGGTGGAGCTCCTGCATCAGACATTTAACTCACTGCTTGGATGAAAGCTCCAGGTTTGTCAGAAGGACATCTTAACCAAGTCACTGGTGCTCTCTTCTCAGAGTTGAACAGAAGGTTTACTCCTCTTCTATGAATTCTATTCCTCTTCTAGAATTCTATTATTCTATTCTATGATTCTCTTACCCCAATGTAGAAGAGGATGTGGCTATCATAGTCAGAGCTCAAGTTTCCAGCATGCAACACCTAGATATTTGAAAATTCCAGCACTTAAACTGCTTAACTTCATCTCAAGAAAGCTATTTTTATCTGGTCCTTCTACCTTGAGAATCTGCTTTTCTGAATGAGCCATCAATGAGTCATCAACATTTCAGGATTAAATCAAAGCAATTAGCCCTGCCTTTTCCAGCTGATTTTCATTAAGGTAACATGGCAACTAGACAAAGGTCAGTGCCCTCCGAGATTCACTTGATTCCTCTAAAAGCAAGCAAAGGAGGAACTAAAACAAGTAAAATGGTGCAGAAAAATTACACATTATGCATTGCTTGGTACATGGAATGCAAACAAGTGACTGAGAGTACTCTTGCTCTGTTACACGTACTGTGAAACAAATTCTTCATATTTTGCTTATGGCTCAAGTGTCCCAGAAACAGAAACCACCATGGCTAAATGCCATGTCACAGGTGTCCATGAAGAACAAAACATCGATGATAGAGACCACTGAAGGATTAATTTGAAATCTATAGGGCTATCTCAAAACCACAGAAATGCTGGTTAGAAGGAGCAGTAGAGTTCATTCAGTCCAATATGTCGTGTTGCCACATCATGTTTATTTTCACCAAGCAAAGCCAGGCCTTCCTCAGCTCAGTGCTCAAAATCCTTAGACACACTTTGTTTCCAGAGTTACTGGTAACATCAGAGTAAAGCTTTCAAAGCTACTCATGAAACTAAGGACTTGGACAGATGGATTTAGCACAGTGAAATGAATTTCTTTCCCTGAGATTTCAGAAGGTGAATTTTAGCTCAGGTTTACCAGAAGATGAGTGAACACAGTTGATTTCCATATGGTCCCAGAGCATCAACGACTCATTCATGTGTCTGCTCCATTTACGTACGGTTCTTTCCGTGCCAAAGTGAACCGTCATATATTGTTGCATATTGGAAAACAAAGAAGCAAATGGTCATCCAAAACCTCTGTGAATAGTATGAGGGATTTTTTCGGGGTTTTTGTTTGGTTTATTTTTTCAGATAAAGGCACTCAAACAAACAAAAAGACACTCACCAAATTTATACAACAAACCTGCAGCAAAGTCAGCAATGGAGACCCAAACTTTTGAGTTTCTCTTTTATTAATTTCTCTTGTAGTAGGTAAACTTTTACTTGCCTTTCTTAGATCACTGGTATTGATAGGAAATAGCATTATCTATTGGTGGACTTAAGGTTGTGTAGACATATTCCATGGCCAGAGGAAAGCAATCACAAAGCGAAGTTTTGGATTTCAGACTGAAATAGTAGGAGATTAAAGAAGAAAGTTCCCTCAGGTCTAGAAGCATTTGTAAGCATCAGTAACACCAGAAAAGCTAGGACTCAGAAAAAGTAGATACTGGGGCTGATGTAATTCACTTGTATCAAGGGCAAAATCCCAGGGGAAAGAAAAGCAACAAACAAAAACAAAGCACCAAAAAAAACCTGCCCAAAAAACCAACATCCCCCTAACTCCATTATTTTCTGTATGTGATTTTCCTTAATTTCCTTTCCCTCAGAGAAAGAGCAGCAAGGAAATCTGCTGTTTATGACACAAAAAGAAACCAGTTGAGGAAAGCAAGGCATTTAATGAAAGTGCAGAGAAAATCCTGCTGGAGGGAGAAGCAGGTGTAGACCTCTGCTGCTGCAGCAGAGAGAAAAAGAGAAAAGGTTGGAGGTAAGTATTCTATAATGCATTGATTTTTCTATAGGTTTAGGGAAGGCATTAGATCAGAAAATATAATCCCCAAGGTCCTTTCTAGTTTAGTTCTCTGAAATGCTGTAAGTCTGATGCATTTGCTCAACAGCATCCATGGGAGCTGACTGGAAACGCTGTGCTCTTGGTGGGTCTTTGCTGAGTAACTGGTTTTCTCCCATCTCTTCTGTGAGTCACTGTGAACTCACTGAGTCACTGCTTTCTTGTGAGTCATTGTGAGGTCACTGAATCACCTGTGACATGGGGGGGGGGGCAGGAGCTGCAAGAGGATGAGGCACAGAGGGAGAGTTGGATGGAAAGGGGCTCCTCGGGGTGGCTGTGGGTCAGGCAGGTTCCTTGTCCGTGCTTTGAGATGCAGGAGATGTGAGGTGACAACATGTAGAGCTTAACTTGAAGATCAAATACAGCTGAAAAGACAGCAAAAGATAGCAAATAAATAGAGAGAAACTGCAGGAAGGTGGATCTTTAGCTCACTTGGACCATTGAAGTTTTGTGCTACCCCCTTTCTGCCCTACCTACCCCTTACCCCAAATGCTGATCAGTTATACAAAGAATCAGATCATATACTGAAAGGCTTGTAACTGAACACTTAAGAAAAAAAATAATATGCACATATATCACAACTGGAATTGCAATTCACAAGATCTGAAGGATATTTAGAAATGAGTATCTTACTTCTAACCCCAAATCAAACAAAACAGTAAATAGGAATCAATACAACAGGATTTGCTTCCTGTCATTTTTGCAAACTTGGTTTATCAGAAGTTATGCAATCCTTGTAGAATATATTCGTATCTAATATGTATTAGTGTCATTTTTATTTTAAAAGCACTGCAGTTAGATTTAAAAAAAGAAAAAATCTCATGCTTCAAACTGTCAATAATTCAGAGTTAATTGCAAAAACGGTGTTGGGCTTGCTGGATTTCTCTGATCTCTTTTTCTTGGGCTTCAGTAGCAACACTTTCTCCTTTCTGAGACTGCCAGTGATGGGGTCTGGGGACATGGGAAAGGAGAGCACAGCAGTGGGGGCAAGTGATTTATATATTTTTTTTCCTTTCCCCCATCAAAACCCGTTAGCTATATTACCAAGGTTTCTTTGAATTAATTTGGATTATTAGTGAATATTAGTGTAATTGACTGAACACTTTGGGTTATTAGAATGTTAAAACATTAATTGGGCTCATAATAAACCCTGAGCTCTATATATGTGGCTTGTGCCCTTTTGTTCATAACAAACTCATGACAGTATCATCATTTAGTTCTGAGAATTTGAGCCTGATCTTGACCGCGGCTACTAAAGCAGCCTCAACTTCACCTGGGTAGGTGTTGGTGAACAGAAGGATAGCATGGCAGGGTCAGACTGTTGTTATTCAATTGTATGTCCTCCTGTTTGAAGTGGTATATAATATAATTTTTAGGCAGTAGCAGCAGCTTAGCTGACCAAATAACTCGGTTATAGGATTTCTGCCCCGTTTTTGTCTATGGTGTTACAGAGGTGGGGATTTCCCCCTTGCCCATGTGTATTCATGTATTACACCCTGCATGTAATTCACAGACTGTAGCTATTTTTTATCTATTATTTATATTTTATTTTCTTTGTTCTGTTACTCCCTCCCATGTCTTTAATGTTGAGTGTGTGTTTTTTGCAGCAAACATAAAAGCATATATTTCACACTTCAGTGCACTGAACAGTATTTCATGGCATTCTGATTCAGTCTTACATTTGAATAAGCTTAATTGTATTCTTATTTTATTTAAGCAAGTTACAGTATTACAGAAACTCATTAAGGTTGTACTTGCTTCTTCCTCAGGGAAGGCTCAGCCGTATTTATCCAATTACATTAATCAGCATGACAGAAATACTAAAGATCTCCTTCACATGGTGTCATTGTCTTCCCATAAAATGGGTCACAGAAACTAAAATATGTAGGGAAGTTTTTCTCTGGATACCTTTTATTTGCAGAAGTACTTTTATTTTCAATTACAGACAGCAATGCTTGAGAGCTGTAAATGTGGCACCTCCGACAGTCTGAAGTCTTCTCTTTAGGAATATTAAATATACAATGCTTGAAGTAGGTACCTGCAATTTCACAGCCTGTGAACCTCAGCCACGAAGAATCTACCTGTAGACTTCAGAACTATATGTCACATAATAGATCTTACCAAGGGAAAAGCTATAAAATTATATTAAGTAACTAATTTATTCCAAATTGTAATTCCAACTTTAAAATAGAATATATTTTTTTTTGGTCTGTCCAAAGGAGTCTGATCTGTAAGCCTTTCTGTTTCCACTATGACAATGCCTAAAAGGGCTGAAAGAGGGTAGATTTAGGCTCAATTTAGACTCAGTCAGTGACTGAATTAATCTCTGTTCATGATCTGAGACTCTCAGTTGAAAAATTTAACTCAAGGGAAAGTTCACACCTCTTTCAAGAGAGCAAGGTTTTGTGTAAATTATAGGCATTATTGTAAATACTTTGTTGGGTGAGAGTCCTCTTCACAAAACGGGAGAGGCGTCTGTATTAGTAATGTCTTCCTGCAAGTTTATAAAGCATACTTAACTTTACCAGACCTTTGTTGTGGTTTTTTTTGTTTGGTTTTGGTTTTGGTTTTTTTCTTTGTGTTTTTTGTTTGGTTTGGTTTTGGGTTTTTTTTGTTCTGGTAATGAGTGGAGAAATAGAAAAGTCTTATAAAACCCACTACTTTCTTTTACGTCCAGATTTTTGTCAATTAAATTTTTTAGTAAAGGCAGCTTAAAAAGCTGAGAGTTTAGCCCCTAAACACTTCTGTTTACACAGAACAGCACATATTTTTTGAATTACTTTGTAACTTCAGCAAATAAACATATTCCATCATGTTTGATTATATAAAGACAGTAAAATCCATAACAAGGAGACTGTGCAGTTTGTTGCTTGTGTCACAGGACTCCTTATCTTATCTTTTGATAGGATTATTTTCGCTGGACGTCTCTGAACAAGATAAAAAAGGTTGTGGTGATGGTAGCAAAATGTTTTGGAGATCAGTGTCATCGGCATGAAAGCTTGCCTAGTAACGATGTTGTAAATTGAACATACATCTCATTAAGGAAGCTATCTAAATAGAATATTATTAGTTGATTCAACAAACATAATATCAAGTGATTTAAATCTCAAAGACTAAAAAAGAAAACAAAAGCATATCCTATTGAGACTGCATACTAATCACAATGCTATCAGAACTGTTAAATTTGCATGATAAGGTCCCAATGTACTTTATAATACCCTGAAAGTTTCAGATAAATATAGACAAATTTCCATAATGAGCTGTTATTATTCTCCTATTAGTATTTTGCTTTTCCTTAGAAGCATAGGTAATCTGAGTTTGTATTGCCTTTTTTTTTTAATAAATAAGAAAATAAAATCAAATTACATACTTCCCATTAGGTGTAAACTGCTGGAAATGAATATGATGCTGCTTATCTGTCCTGATTTTTGTATGTATTGATCCAATATTATACTCATCTGAATTACAACTATTAATTTAAGATCAACATATATATTCATTTACGTATCACAATTTTTAAAGGAAAATTATTGAGAAGTAAGTTAAAGAGCAGATTGTGGGAAAGCAAAGATACTTTCTTTTTTATATTTATCCCTTTAAATTTTTAATGAAGGTTTTAGCTTGTGTGCTTTTTTTTTTTTTTTAATAATTTTGAGGCTTACATCGTTGGTTGATGGTATTTTGGTGAACATTAAGGTGTTCACCTCAATTCATTTAGTTATTCCAGATGTACTTTAATTAGAGTCTCAGTTTCACCAGTCTTTTCACTGAAGATCACTTCAAAGTTTCAGCTCTTACTGGAAGTAGCTATGTATATTTTAGTTCAAAACTACTAGAATTTTCAGCTGACTGCTTAATAAAAGTTAATATTTCTAATAAGTTAAATTTCATTATATATTTCATTATATATTCATTATATGTATTAAGTAGAAATTCCATTATATATGCACATTTCCCAGTCAGAATACCACCAAGTTTTTTCCCCGTGGCCTACATTATTGGCATGGACTTCGTTCAAAATAATGAGATAGAATCCTCACAAAACCACCTGCTTTTGTTTACTTCTGTTGTGACTGTTTACTTGATCTATCAGTTGGGCTCCTCTTTCTTTTGTGAAGTCATTTGGCCCGACCACACCATAGCTATGTCCCAATATTCACTCCTTCCTTCATGGCCAAAGTAGCGTAACTGAACAGTGCCACGTGTGTTCCATAGAGAAATTCATTTTACAGAAAATGCTGACCACTGAACAGAAGGAAGCAGAAGCAAGTAATAATATTTTTATCTTGTGGGAAAGAGTGGGTCCAAATTCCATATATAATTATCGATACACTGTGCTTCAGCAATGTTTGACCAGTATCTTCTTTTTACAAGAAATCTGCTGATTATATACCATGTGTTAGAAAAATCCTGATGTTGTTCTATAAGAGAGTTATAGTGTGACCTAATGAATAAATCCAGTACCTGTACACCATAAAGGAGGGACGGGATCACCAACTAGGGCTCATTGCTGAGTAACTTCTCTGGGTTTTTTTTCAGTGATACATAACATGAGGTATGTGTCATGTTTTTATCATTGTATTAATTAAATTCCCCTTTAAAATTTTTATCAAAAAGAATATCAATGAACAGCTTCTTAATTAATTTTATTTCATTTTTTAGCTTTGCACTGTCTTACAGAAACTGTAATGAGTGTGAGCATATTCTGCAGAGTATACTTTTGTATTTTCTTTTCAAATACTGCCAACCCTGTCTTCCGTCCCTGTTGGCAAATAAATCCTATATGATTAGTATGGCAAAAATTGAATTATTTTTGGTTTTTTTTTCTGAGAATAACTTGGCTAAAATGCCTTTTAGGAAAGAGTCCACCTTAGCTCCTGAACAATGACAGGGCATTGTGTCAGAGAATGTTAAGTTGCACAAAACTCCACCAGTAGAAATGTGAAAATAAAATAAAGATATAAAAAAAACTTATAAATGATCAGTGGATCAATGCTTCTGACTGTTTCCTGATAATCTTTCATTTAGCAGGATAAATAAGGGCCTTTTGTTTTCCACTTTCCTTTAGGTGTCTCTGCTTACATAACAAATGTAATAATAAATTTGGTTAACTACATAAAACTATGCTTGAACAACTAGAATTTTCTGATGTTGGTGTCATTGCTTTGCGGATCACATAATCTCTTACAATTTGTTTGCAGTGTGAATGAGCATGGGATGCCCTCACCAAGTGAAGAACCTTTGCCAGATACATTATGAAGATTGTCACCTCACAGATCATCATGCAAATACAATTCAGCACAAGCAAAGAAAATTAAAGATAAAAAGTCAGAAAATAAAGCCACTATAACTTTGGCCAAAGATTATTTCCAGGGAATGGAGAAGGCATAGAGCTAACAGTGGAAAGAATCAATAGGTGGCAGGCAAATTCTACCTTTCATGTAATAGATCATGTGCAGATAATTAATAGTTTCTAGTTGTATAGAAGAGAAGAACAGATCAATATAAGGATAATCTGTTCATTTTATACATAGCACAATTGGCAACAGAGCAATGCTTTTTATGTAGATTTAGTAATTTCTATTGAACGTGAGTTTTGGGCATGTTGCAAAAAAATAGTTTTCAAAAGTGAACTCTGCAGAAGTGTTAAAAAAATATCCCAAGCACTCCTATATGTTTATCTGTTGTATTTATTTAGACTTGGTTCTGTTGGGAGCATATGCCCATACTGAAAAAAAAAGTATAAATTTATACAAACAGGATGGCTGAAAGGTTGATTCCTGCCTTACAATACTTTAGGCCAAATTCTAAAAGGCATATGGAAGCAGATCTAATGTTAACTCCTCCAAAATAGCAGCACAGATGTGTTACCAAAATTTGTATGCTGGCTAAGCACAGTATTTTCACACATTAAATGTGCACACAATCTGCAGACAGATGATGTTGGCAGATGAAGAAGCAGACACATAAGTGTGAGGTCAGGAATAACCTTAGGCCACTTATCTGTGCAGGCCTACATGGTATATTTCAGCTACTTTGGTTATTGGTCTGATGTATAAAATACATTGTCAGTATATTTTATTTCTTAAAAGTCCCTAACATGATTCTATAGACATGAATGTATTTTCCAGAAATGGTCATTTTTGTGGTGGATGGTCCTCCACTGAAGGGAGGAATGGGCCATTACTGTATCTGCACTGGAAGACAATGGCTTAAACAGAAAGACAAAAAAACCCACACCATCAACTAAGCAAGTACAATACTACTAAAATTATATTTTCCTCATGCACACACATTCACACCTGAAGACTACAATTATGGGACAGAGAGGTGGCAACATTTTTAATATTACCATTGGAGTATGTGAAAAAATAGCCTGTTTAGTGACATTCATCTAAAACCATAAATTCCTGCACTGCTTAGTCGGTAGCCTAAATAAAAACAAGATAGGAAAACTAACGTTCCATGAAAAAAATATGTAAAGAGAGAAAGAAAATGTATAACTAATTGCTATACTACTTTCTGTTTCTGTCTGGCAAATTTGTTTTTTCATTATGATCTTTCTGAGAATCCCAAATGCAACTTATCTAAAGAATTAACAAATGCATTCTAAATGCCTCATCTTCTTTGTAACCTAGGGAGAGAAAAGGGCCATTCATATAAGTCATGTTTACCTTCTCTCTCTCTTCTCAAGAGGTTTATTGTTTGTGGAGAATGTATTTATTTATTTATCGATAACTGCTATCTGGAGCTTACAGCTATGTACTAGTGGTTTTCATTTACTCTTTATTAGTTGTTTCTTTTTACTGTATTTATGCATTTTCTTGAATCTGTAGGAATTCAATAACTATGCTGACTCATTACTTGACTGTCAGCTAAATTTGGAGTTTGCAGCTCCCAAAACATCTTTTTTCACTGCTGAAAGGTGTTTTGATAAACGTCTAAGACTGAAGTAGTTTGAATCAATTTCATACAAGTATATTTTAATACTGTGAGAGGTGTCAAGAATCATAGTAAAAAATACCTGCCTCTTCTATTCGAACATATCTATTGCTTTTTGTCATTATTGTGTCTCTATCTGTAAATGAAGTTGTGCATGTAAGGTAATTTTCTGCTTAAAAAGGGAATTTCATTTAAACTTTTCTTCTACATGAGCTGCTTCAGTCAAAATACATCTCTCTGCTCTCTGTGGTGAGATATTAATTGCACTACCTGGTACTTAAAGTAGGATATTTAGATGAAGAACAATTAATAATAAAGAGTGCATTTCAGAAACAATTCAAAGAAGTTCAGCCTCTTATAGGGAACAATAAAAGCTACATAGAGTACCAATTTTCAGGAAGGGCTAGGATAGGATAAGGCTTGATTAGGGAAGTTTTGCCACCTGTATGCTCTGAGCTCTGCATCATCTGGCAGACTGCTGATGAACACCCTTTAGAATACAGGTATTAGTGGCAGCCCCTTCTGCTCTATCAAGCACATAGACAATATCAGAAGATATCTAATTTTGGTAAAGCACACCATTTGTATGTTTAAGAACTTTACTGGATCAAGTCCAGAATACTGAGTGATTTATGGGACTAAACAATTGCACATATCACAGAATAGCTGAGAATGCAAACCAGGAGATTGTGTCTTCTATTGTTAGTTTTGAAGCAAAAATATATTATTTCTTGACAGAGCTATACTCCTGTACATTGAAAACATTGTGACTTAAACATTGAAAACATTAGTCACTTAAAACCAGTGACTAACAAATTTATTTCAATTTTAGATAGATGAATTACAGACAATATGCTAATTTACATTTATGTTTTAAAGCATGTAACTCAGAGCAATGCAGGCAATCCATTATCAATCCTCAAAGGCACACCAATACCTGACAATTCTTTTTTTGGTTTTGTGTTTTGTGTTTTTGTTTAATTGGCTGGCATTATTCCAATCCAGATAGTTCTTTTATATTCCTAATAGCTTGCATTAATTTAGCTTTAATCCTTCAGTTAATGCCATTAATAGAACCATTATAGTTCTAATTTAATCAGAGCAAATTAACAATTATGCTTTAGTAACAATGAGAACTATATAATAAGGCTAACCTGTAAATTATTTTCTTATTCCTTGTTGAACTTCCATGAGACCTAAACATTCCTCTGCTTTTTTTTTTTCATTTGTTACACCTTCAATAGACTATACTGGGAGTTGATTTTTACAAACATAAAATTAATTAAATGTAATCAACATCATCAGCTTTTGTATTCAGAAAAGGATCAGCTGAAAGTTATTTGGTTAGGTAAATATATTCTTTATCAAACCTGTTTCACTTGTCTTTTCATTGTCTAAATCCCAATTTAGTGGTTATATTTAAAAAATATGTTCTATCTTTATAATCTGAAAAAGGCAAAATAGAAGAAGACTGCAGACTGATGAGAAAATAGAGATTATCTGATACTGTACAGCATACATATCAGATGTGGAAAATATGTCTTTGTATCCAACTAACAGGAAATATAATTTATTTTCTATTAATTTTTTTTAAATATACAGATTGAAGTTTCAACAATTAAAAAAGCCAAACTCAAATCAAACAGAGATTCCATGGAGATATATAGAAACCTAAATCTATGGGTTAGGAATTTAACTACCTAAAGGTGCTGCCATTTTGTAGAAGATAAGTAAAAGAGTTGTAGGATTGAGTGTTTATTTCTTTTGCACCAGGGAAGTGTTAGATTGGATATTAGGAAACATTTCTTCCAAAAGGGTTATCAAGCATTGGAATAGGCTGCCCAGGGAAGTGGTGTAGGCACCATCCCTGGAGGCGTTCAAAAGCCAGATAGACTTGGTACTCAGGAATATTCTTTAGTAATTTTTATTTCCTATTTCTTATTTATTTTTTTGTCAGAGTTAGGTTGATGGTTGGACTAGATGATCTTTGAGGTCCCTTACAACCGAGACAATTCTATGATTCTATGATTCTATCTTATAAATTCATTTTGTTTGTTAGCACAGTGAAGTTGACAAACAGATGAAGTCTGATGCAGCACTATTATGCTCTGTCTTACTTTACCCATGTTTACATGGTAATTTGCAAACAGATACAAGCAAACTCATGCAGTGTTACAGACCAGCTTGTCGGTAGCCAGATGCTTGTCAGATCTGAACAGGAAGCCTTGAAGGCAAGTTAGCATTGTGCTACAGTTGAGCTTCTGCAGCTATGCACAGCTTGTTGTTCTCAGCTTGGCACTGCTCTATTTATGACTAAACAGCTGTTTAAACTAAAAATAACTTTGGAAGTAAGCAGAATCCTGAGGAGAAAAAGAGGCTACGGGTGAAGAACTACCTGGATCCTGGTTAGAACACTAATGTTAGCACAGTTGGAAAAATGGGGATAGCTGCCTAGGGTCTGCATGCAAAAGTAACTCACTTTGACAGAGATTAATGGAGGCAAATCTGTTACTAAATGTCTAACACAAGCAGATGCTTTTCATTTCAGAGATGAGTTTAGAAGTTGTATCACTTTGTTAAGTCTAAATGTGATCAGCTGACTTCAGGCATCTTTCATGTTTATGTTCTGAAGTCCTTTGTTTCCATCTGATCTCAACACTGAGAAAATGTGTATGACTTCAGCAGGAGCAGCCAGCATATTAAGCATGTTATACAATCAGGGTCAGGATCTAGTATTATGTATGTGGTTAAATAACCACGTGACAGTAAAGAATTATTAATCCTCTAGCCTGCATTAAGTCAGGTTTCTTTAGGTTACACCCAAATATTTTAAAAACTCAGAGTCAGTTAAGTAAATCTGCCAGATATGTAATTTCCTGTTCTTAGCTACAACTCAACAATAGCTGGAGAATCTGATTATCCTAATCAATTCCAAAACTGCAAGGCTCAGTGAATGTATTTCAAAGACAGAAGTTCGAATAAATTTCATGAAAATACATTATAATATTGTGATATACATAAAGTCCTTTATGGTAAAATCTGATCCGTATCTTCTATTTTAATTATAGAATGAAATCACAGAATAATCTAGGTGGAAGGGACCTCTGGAAGTTTCTAATCCAATTCCCTTATACAAAGCAAGTTCAATAAAATCAAATTGCTCAGCACCATTTTCAATCAATTCTTGAACATTTCTAAGTTGGAAATCCTACCATCTTTCTGGGAACCACTTCAAGTATTTTACCACACCCATGGCACAAAAACAATTCTTCCTTACAACTAGTCAGAATTCCAAGTATTCCAAAATATATCCCATGCTTCTCACCTTTAATCTAACTTTTCCTTTTGCTATGACTATGTTTACCTGTGACAAAATTTATAAAAACAATGTATTCTTCTGTTTGAAAAATGTAATATGTTGAGTTCTTTCTTATATATGGACTGCTTGGAAGAAATACATTGATTTAGAGTAGAAAGTAGTCCATGACCTGGAATGCAGCTGATGATGTTTTGTTTGAGACACAAGCTAGTAGAGATGATCTGTCAACAGAGTCTGTTAGAGGCAACCATTAAGAAATACTGGGAGTGCTACAGAAACCTTCTTTGCTCTGTTTTAAAGAGACTTTATAGTTTGGTTCTATCCTTTTTTTTTTTTTTTTTTTTTTAAAAAAAGAAAAAAGTGTCTCAAACTTAAGTTATCTCAGTTCTCAAAATGTGCAACTTTTTACAGTCTAATTCATCAATATGGGTTTTTATTTCTTCTCTTACTTTGTAACTTTTCTTTAATTAAGACTGCAATTATTTTGATGAGACAATTTTCAGTCCCTTTTTTGGGCAGTGCTGACAGCCTTTGAACTCAATTCATAAAGAGCAGAGATTTAATTAAGAGTTTTAAACCACTTGACAGAACGAAGAAACTGATTTTGAAAGTGTGGTGCATTGACCTTGGACAGCATCTAAGCACCCACACAGCCTCTTGTTGATTCCCCTCACTATATCAACAGAATGAAGGAGGGAATAGAAAGAACAAAAGGAAGAAAACTCATGGATTAAGATAAAGACAATTTAATAAGTGAAGGAAAGAGGAGAAAAAAACAATTGATGCATAAATCAATCATGCAGCACCACCCAAAACCAAACTGATGCCCAGTCTCTAAACAATGTCCGCCTTCAAAGATATCCACCTTTCTTCCTTTGCCTCCAGTTTTTATTGCTAACTATGCCATTTTATAGTATGGAATATCACTTTGGCCAATTTAGGTCAGCTCTCCCAGCTATTCTTGGGAATAGAATAGAAGAAAAGAATAAAGAAAAGAATAAAAGAAAAGAAACTCTCCCAGTTTCTTGCCTACTCCCAGCCTATTCACTGGAGGGACAGAGGCGGGGCAGGGGGTGGGGAGTAAACTTGGACACTGTACAGTCACTCTAGCAATAACCAAAACACTGTTTCAGCTACAAATCCAAAACAAAGCACCATATGGCCTGCTATAAAGAAAGTTAACTCCATCCTGGTGACAACCAGTGCAAAAAGTAATCCAAGAGATTCACTTTAATCTGGAATATACCATCAAAATTTTAACATCTCAAATATCTCATATTTATGTACTTGAAAATAATCCTCATAAAGCCTGCACAGAAATTCAAAGGTGAAGATGGAGACAGTTGGACAGAGGACCAAAGAACCTGAAGGATATGGTACAAATGTTCTCTGTTTTATTCACGTATGACACAAATTTTTCACAGTGATACCTGCAAACAATTTACAAGTTTTGCATATGAACACTTGCTATTAAATAATACTGGTTTTCTAATATTTTTTAAAAATAATAAATATATTCTTTAATCACATCTCCCAGGAGATCCTTGTGTTCTTTCTTATCAACTAGAGTTTATATACTTAGACTGTACTTCTCTAAGCTACAGTTTGAAGACTTAAGAATCCAAAGAAGTTTGTTTAAGCTTTCTCTATAGTCGATGGATATAAATGGGTACTTCCAAAGACTAACTAATCTAATTGTATGAAAAGTAAAATCTTTTAGAGGTTCTTGTGTTGAATCAGCTTGATAACAACTTAAAACTTATCTTTTAAATGGTTGAAGCTGGATCAGATAAAGCCCACTGCTGCTATCTATACATATAAGAGTGCATTTTATTCTCTCTTAAAACATTCTGTTCTGATACTGCTGCTTTCCAGAGACTTCTGGAAGAAAATAAAAGCCAGTATTTAAGGTTATATTTTCTCAAGAATTTATTTCCTGACCTTTCCCTGGAAGAGTTTTTATCTTTCCTGGCACTTAGAGATTGGGTTGAGAAATTCTGATATAGTGTAAGGAAACAGATATTATCAGCAGGGAAGGAAAGTATACACAGAACAGAATGACTTTATATGCGTATGTAACAAAAATGTTCTTCTGAAAATAGTTTTCTGGAGTAAACAGTTAACACAAAAAAAGAGCGAGACCCGTTGACTTCAACTGTGATGAGAGGGAAAAGGCTTTCTACCAGAAACTGTATAAACATGGAGCAATGGGAATGAGAAGACCTGGAAGATGCAGATAAACATAAAAGTTTTGTGTTTACTTATTGAATGTACTTTTGCTGATTTTTATAGATGGATCCCTCAGGAGCCAATCATGTTGACAGACAGCAAAACCAGGTGAGAATAGAAGAAAACATACATTGTTAGAGCAGTAAGATGAAGAGATTGAAGAAAAAAACAAAACTTGATCTTACACAGTACTTTTCTAGGTCATGGATACACAGTCGTCAGAGTTGGAAGCGACCTCTAAAGAAAACCTAGTCCAACTCCCCTGATAAAGCAGCATTCCCTAGAGCACATTACTCAGGACTGCATCCAGGCGGGTCTTGAAAATCTCCAAAGAGGACTCCATGACCTCTCTCGGCAGCCTGTTCCAATGTCACCCTCACCTTAAAGAAGTAATTCCTTATATCTGAATGGAATATCCTGTTCCAGCTTATGCCCATTGCACTTCCTCCTTTCACTGAAACCACTGAAAAGAGTCTGGCTCCATCATTCTTCAACCCACCCTTTAGATGCTTATAAATATAGATAAGGTCTCCCTTCTGTCTTTTCTCTTCTTGAGACTAAAGAGACCCAGCTCTTTGAGCCTTTCCCCATAAGGGAGGTGCTCTAATCCCTTAATCATCTTGGTTGCCCTATGGTGGAGTCTCTCCACCCAGTAGTTCCCTGTCCCTTTTGAACTGGGGAGCCTAGAACTGGACACAGTATTCCAGTTGTGGTCTAATCAGTGCAGAGTAAAGGGAGAGAATGACCTCCCTCGACCTACTGGCCACACTCTTCCCTATTCAGCCCAGTGTGCCATTGGCCCTCGTGGCAACAAGGGCACATTGCTGGCTCATGGACAACCTACATCCACCAGGACTCCCAGATCCTCAGTAGTACTTCGCAGAAAATCCACTCCTAACCTCTATTGGTGCCTGAGGTTCTTCCTCCCCAGGTGCAAGACCTTACATTTGCCCTGTTGAACCTCATTAGATTCTTCTCTGCCCAGCTCTCCAGCCTGTCCAGGTCACGCTGGATGGCGGCACAGCCCTCTGGAGTGTCAGCCAGCCCTCCCAGTTTGGTATCATCAGAAAGCTTGCTGACAGTACACTCTATTCCCTCGTCCAGGTTATTGATGAATATGCTGAACAAGACTGGATC
>JAOXNG010000021.1:92629193-92639943 GCA_028566535.1 Scolopax minor
TGTATGGAGAAAATATAGGTGGAGAAAATACGATAAGGGTTTTATTTGTGTATGCATATGGTTGGACTCAGTGCTCTCAGAGGTCCTTTCCAACCATGACAATTCTGTGATTCAGTATACCTGCACATAGAAATATAGAGCATTGTATTTTGGAATTCTTGTTAAAAGCAAAGCGCAAAGGAACATTATCAAGAGAGACTTCACCTACTGCTATCACTTTTTGTGTTGCCAGAATGAAAAAACAGTCTAGGTAGTCTTCTGAAGTCCTATAGATATATATATGGTAAAGTATTTATTGTTTAGAAAATGGCCATGCTGTAAATATTATGACTGCTTTTGCCTATACCTATGCTAATACCTGTGATGACATATCTCCAGCATATAACTTTTATGTTGTGAATTTCAGGCTCTTACTATGTTCAGATCAGGCCACTGCAAAGCAAATAGTCTTTTTCTTCTGTCTCCAAAAAATTGCTCTTTTTTTCCCTTCTTTCCAAGCATCAGGAAAGACTTGATAAATAAATGAATTTTCTAATTTTATTATGAAGATTTATATGAATTAATTTTCTAATTCTATTTTCATCTTTATTGGTTTACCAAACTCAAATAATGGTGAGCACTTAAAGAACACATTACTTTTAATTGCTTGACATTAGTATTTGAAGATATTTTTGGACAAAAAAAAAATACCACTTTCAACATTGTTCTTCCAGATGTATAATTAGAGTCATAGCTAGAATCCTATTGAAAAAAAATAATCAGCATCATTTATCAATGAATGGATAAGATGATGATATAAATTTTACCTGGAGTATGACTGCATTCAATGTGCAATGCCAAATGCATGTGTGATTTGTGTTGCTCATAAAGTGGACAGCTTCATTTCTCGGTTGCTAGAGTATCTGAATGACCTTCAGAGTTAGTTCCAGTTAAACTGTTGAAGTAGCCTAGCCTAGATGTATATTACCGCCTAAAAGCTTTAGTAATGTACATCAATCATTTTTGTGAGGAAAGCTAAAATGTACAACAGTACAATTGTAATGGGTCACAAAACTCCACATTAGTGAAGAAAATTTTTAAGGCAGTTGGGGTAGATCATATCCAGCAAAGGGACATCCATGTTAGGAAAAACAAACCAGACAGCTGAAATCACTTATAAAAACTCTTGCTAATAATAGAAAAGGTAGCTAAATGTTAATCACAATATCTGAACTATTCACATTAAGTGGAAGAATTTACTTATACTTTCTGCATGACATGTCATAGATCAAAGTTTCAAAGTCTCAAAGCAAGTTAAAAAAAAAACAAACAGTTTTCCAGTTTTCTGTGGGGAAAAAAACCAAAACACCAAAACCAAACAGGTGTAAACCTAAACTTACTTCTAGCATTTTATGCCTCTCATTTCTTTCTTCACTGTTTTTTGAGTGTTTAAGAATCAAAACAACTACACAGACGGCAACTGTCTCATTCTCTCGGAGCATGGAACCAAAGCTTAAAATTAATTGGAATAATAGCCTGGACTTGAGTGGAATTTTTCTAAATCCAAGACATTTTTTTTGAGGGGGGGGAAGAAAAAAAGGAGGATACAAAAATCCAAGTAACTGATCAACCAACCCTATTTAACTAGTGGGTAAAAAAGAAGTGGGAATGGAGCTTTCCCAATTCACATTAGATTTTAGCTCAGTTTAGCCACAAAAAAGTGGTAAGCAAGCTTTCACCATTGAAATGTAGCTGCATTTTGAGGAAATAACTGATCAGGATTTCAGAATTACTTTCAAAAGAAGGCTCATGGTTATCAATGTGATGAGGAATAATGTGAGTCTGTATATCTAGCACTAAGGGGGACACAGGGGACACAGACTCTTGCACACCTCCACGCTCTTGCACTATGTACCTCATTGAAACCTCTTAAGACTGAGCCTAGAGTACCTACATGTTGATTGACATTTAGTCTGTATTTTAACTTTATGGGTTTAGAGAAAATATTTTCCTCAATCACTATCTTCATTACAGTACCTATTAATACGCTGCTGTAATCTCTCCTCTTTGGTTGTACAGAAATAGACAATTCCTACCAAGGACTCATCTAGTCCAACACACTTTTCCTGCCATTAGCCAGGATCAGATACTTAGAGAAGTTCAAGCTTAATGAGATAAACTATTCAGAAGTTGTTTTTTTTTCCCCTACAGAAAATGTTTTTCAAAGGTTGATTTACATGAATAAAAAGTTCTCCAGTCTTCTCATCTTTTTCTTTTAATATGCTTTCTGTGGTTGATGTTCTAAATATTGTTCAAGAAACATTGGGATGCTTTCTTTTTTTTTCCTTTAGGGCATCTAACATCATTATATCTTGTTGCAATGTGTCCCATAGGTTAATTAGGCATTGTATAAATAAGTGTTTCTATTTATCTTATTTGATTTTGCTGCCAAGCTATGCATATTGTTAGTTAAGCGTGAACATTTAGTTGTTTGTGACCTTTCTTCTTTAAATTAATTTCTCAAGCAATCTAATCATGTTAGTTGCTCTTCTCTGATTTCCATTCAATTTGTTCCTTTTCCCTCTCTTCCTTTTCTAATCAGGTACCAAGATGCTGAGAAATGCATAAAGTATTCTAGAGGCAGCCTAAATGGACCTGATAGACAGTGACTAATACTTTCATGATTGACTATTTGAGGTTTAGGCATAGGATGCTAAAAACTGCATTGACCTTGGGTTGTTTTTTCCCCTGAACTATCACATTTAGAACTGGAGGAGAAATTTCAGTTCTCCCAGAAATTTGTCAGAAGTCAAATGTTTTCTTTTTTAAGAACTGAGGCAAATAGTTAAAACCAAATGAACAAATAATCTCCCCTACATTAGTTTAAATCAGTTGAATCAGTTTAAATATTTCATTTTTATGTTTTGCAAATGTTGCAGTTTTAGCATTTTGAATGACAGGCCAGCTAAAATTAACAAACAGTTTTACACAGAAAGCTAACCTTTTTTTTTTTTTTTTTTTGCATGTCTAAAAGGCAAAAATAGGATACTTTAATAATTTAGGAAGCAATATGATATTGAAAATCGCTTCTTCCCAGGATATTCATAGAATCAACAATTTGGCACATCTAAAGCAAAAAGTCAACTCAGTGGAAATTTTCTGATTGTCTTTAATCAAGATTAATTTTTAATTATTGCTCTTTGTTTTAACATTATTATCATCCATGTGTCATCTTCCTACATAATACCTATTATAGATCTTTTTTTCTATTAAACTTTGCAGTTTTCAAGGTTTTTTTCTTCAAATGCTTCTGTACTTTTTAGCTGGATTTGCATTCTTTCTCATAGCTGCTCACTACACTTTCAACTGCGAGTTTTAATTAATATGCTGTTTACTCTCAGGTTTTTAATGAAGATATTTAATAGGACAGGAGCTGATTCTGACCCCTGTGGCAGTACATGACACTTCATCTTGAAATACTGTTCATAGTTACTCCTTGCATTGCCTCAGCCAAGTTTTACCCCCAAGTCTTTATATCTATTTTGATCTGAACTAAATGCATAAGATTTCTTCAGATACTGCATGAAATATTTTACTAAAAAAAAGATAATCCCTCCCACCCCAAACCCTATCTGTATATTATGCAGCCTCTATCTTCTTCTAAAGTTCTGTAAAAGATAAATCAGCTTAGTCTAGAGCAGGATGAGCTTCAGCAATGTATGTTCCTTGTTGATCATTGTTCCCCCATTATTAATGTGCTGCATATAGAGGCAATGTAATTCCATGCACTTTATATGACCCTGGAAACCAAGGGAAAAACATTATATAAAAAGTAATTGCCTAATTTGGATGTGGACAGAAAAGAAGGGCAAAAAACCAAAACCACAGTAACTTATGAGAAAACGTCTGTTAGCACACCCACAATCTTCATTTTTCAGGCTTAGCAGCTTTTCTTTTAGGGAACTACTTCCTTCATTCTGTCCATAGAAATTTTGCTCCAATTTAGCATTATGAATTACTTCTTACTTCTTACTATTGATTACTAAGAACTATCATATAAGTACAGAATCTGAGAATAGGGAAAGGGAATATATGGTCTGTCAATGTTCTTCCTCTCTGTTCATTAGACAAAATGAAGTGAATGAACAGGGTAATAATAAAGGACACTAGAACAAGAGAGGCAATAAGAGTGAGCAATAAGATGAGCAGTGAGGGTGTGATGATGAGCTGAGGCTCTAGACTGGCTCTTGAACTAGGAGAGGCTGCCAGAGACAATAAAATGAGTCTTTCATGCTCAGATGGAGTATGTATTACCAGATAGCATATTTAATTAGAGACTGTTGCCTGTAGAAATCCTATTTCATGGGTTTTTTGGGTTATTTGGTTGGTGATTTTTAAGAGGTTGGTAGGTGAACATTGAAAAAAAAAAAAAAAAAACAAGGGAAAAAAAAGAGGAAAAAATGGTATTATGTGTAACTCACTTGAATCTCTGTTCTATGCCCTTTCCTGGAAAACTGTATAGTAGCTTTAATATCTTTGCTACAGCCATCACAAGCAGAGCCTGGCAAGTTACCAAGATCAACTTAACTGTGTTACTCTCATGTTTGGATATCTTCATCTGAGCTGATCTACAAAGATCTTTGTCTTAGAGAAAAACAGGCACTCGTAGCATTTCACTTATCTCACCTATTTTAAGATGAGATGAACTAAACCTCAGAAGTCTCTCCACTGACTATGAAAGAAGTCAAGGGTAACCAAAGTAACCAATTCAGGTATTGTCATTGGCAATATAGACTCTGTATTTCATCACTTGCTCCCTAGCCCTAGAACCTGGTTTTGCAGCAATGTGCAGCTCTCACTGCAACTGAAATTAATAAGATTTATGTTTTGAGTAAATGAAATTCTACAAAACAAGCTGCTCCCCAACTACTAAACAGGAACAATGCCCTCACACTTCATAGGAGTTCTGTGAAAGTAAATGAATTACAATTTGTGAAGCACTAGATGTTATAATGATCACTGCCATCAAAAGCACCATGAAGAAATTAATAATTCTGTCTCCCCAGTGGCATTTGAATAGTAACTTAAGGCTATACAGTGAAAAATGACAAGAAAACAACATATTGAATAGCTACTTATTTACTGAATACTATTAATCATGTGTGGTGTATGATGCAAGGGTCTCATGGACACAACAGTACATGATCATCTAATTAAAAAACTGTATCATGCTGCTTATGCACAAGAGCACAAATTAAGCCTCCACGGGTTATTTACATTCCAGCCTATTCTAACTTTTGAGTGCTTTACTTTGCAACTACATTTAACTGTAGTTTTTAATTTACAACATTGAGCTTGAAAGTGAAAGGCACTTAATAGTTTCGATGTTGTTTTCATGTGCCTGTAAATAAAGCTACACCCATGTAACCAGAAAGCACATTTGAAGCACAGTATAAAAGGATAACATTCAGTCCTACATACTGTTGAATTATCTTGGGACTGTGAAGTTAAATAAGCTTACGATCTACTTGCACGGATTAACTTGTAAATTCAAGCACTCAGCCTACATAGAAAAAAAATGTGAAAAATCATGGAATATTTGTTCATGTGATAAATAACATAAACAATAGGTGAAAACACAATGGTCTTGTTTGTCTAATCTGGAGGAAAAAATCCCACAATAATCTCAGTATTTACAGATACTTTCAAATCTCAGCTAAAGCTTTCATTCCAGAATTTAAGTGTTAAAAAATTAGCATTGAAGATAAAAGTCAGATTTTTTTCTTGCTGTATCTGAGGATTCTGTTTAACTAAGTACAAGTCAGATAAGGTTGGCATTTTTAAGGTGGGTATTTAGTGGAGTAATTCCTCAGGTGGTTTTTTTTCTGCAGGATAAACACAAAGCTGTCACATGACCTGGGAGAGAGCTGTATAAAAGGTACAAAAGGGTATCACTGGTATGACTGGTGCAAAACCACCAGTTACAGGAGAGGCGAGACCAGCAGTGGAACGAGCACCATGTCACTTCGTATCCTTGGCAGAGAGATGACATTTAACACCCGAGGTAAGTCATGTCATTGCACATGTCATCAAGAGTCATAACAATGTGATATATATAAGTGACAAATCTCCAAATCTTTACTGAGAATTTAAGGAGGGTGAATACAACCATGTCAGCAGGGAAGGCAGCTGTCATTTGACAAACTGACTTTCCCACCTGAAAAAGACATATGAAATGTATCAAAATGGATGTTTGCTGCAGATACCTGTAGCTCTCTGAGACAGTTATAAAATGTGACCATAGTATCCTGAGCCTTCCCTCTTTTTATGTCTCTACCCCTCAGAGCAGAGGTCGCCTGTCTTTCCCCGATGATGCGTCAACCTGCAGGGCAGTGATGGTCCCCCTGTACTGGGCACCTCCAGTGCTGTGTTCAGTTCTGGGCCCCTCGCTACAAGAAGGACATTGAAGTGCTGGAGCGTGTCCAGAGGAGAGCCACCAAGCTGGTGAGGGGGTCTGGATAACAAATCATATAAGGAGAGTCTGAGGGAACTGGGCATTTTGAGTTTGGAGTAGGCTGAGGGGGGACCTCCTTGCCCTCTACAACTCCCTGAAAGGAGGCTGGAGAGGTGTGGGTTGGGCTCTTCTCCCAAGGAATAATGACAGAAGCAGAGGAAATGGTCTGAAGTTGGGGCAGGGGAGGTTTAGATTAGATCTTGGGAAGAATGACTTTCCTGAGGGTGGTCAGGCACTGGAAGAGCCTGTCCAGGGAGGTGGTGGAGTCACCATCCCTGGAGGGATTTAAGAAACGTGTAGATGTGGTCCTTCAGGGCATGCTCTAGTGCCTGAGATTGTTGGGTTGGGGGTTTTTTTTTGTGTCTGTGTATGGTTGGACTTGATGATCTCAAAGATCCTTTCCAACCATGAAGATTCTGTGATTCTGTATTTCTTTTTTCGCCAATGGAATTTAAACACAGCAGTAACACATTAACAGAAGCTCACAGAGCCTGACTCTGAGTCAGAATACTCCTGATCTGATGATACATACATATTTAGTTTTTGTGTGAGGCAAGATACCCTGGCTTCCAATAATGTAGGTATTCAAGCAGATACTGTGTTTCAGAGATGTTTATCTCAATTATCGTTCCCTCCCAGCTGGCTGCTGCTCACTCAGCTTCAGCAGATGAGTGCAATGGCTTTAAGACCATGCTATCTATGTAAATAAGAGCTCCATGGCATGGATGTCTCAACTTTAGGTAATCAATAATGCTATTGAATAATTTTCTACAATACATGAAATATCTCCTTGAATAAACTAAGTATTTCTACCTTAAGATGTATAGATTGAGCCAGAAAAGCTCTCACAATCTAAAGAGATTTTTTTCCTGCATATCAGAAGTACTATGAAAAATGGGTTTGTAAAAACTCAGTACCCTTATAAAAATATTTTCATCTATACCTTACATATGTATGTCTATCTCTGCATTTAATTATGTAACAGTGAACACAAAGGATAAAATCTCAAATAAAAAGAGATAAAATGTGTTTTACCTTTTTATCTCCATATTTCAGTCAACTTGAAATATAATTCTAATGTTTTGCTTACAGAGTAATATTATTCTATAAAGCACAAGCAGAGACAATCCAAAACACTGCTAATGTAATCACTTGAAAAAGATCAGAGATGAAGTATGGTTCGTATCAGTACATCTCCTATGAGACACCTGAGGAAGAGAAAATCTAAATAGAACTGCTTGCTGAAGTAGTTTCAGATAATATTTTTACTTGGCTTTTGAATTGTGTCAAGATATTTTTACTTGTTAGGACCTGGTAAGGTCTATAAGTGCACCCTCAAACCTTTCAGGTCCCTGAGGTGTTGTCAGAGTCTGTGGGAAGGAATCATTAGCTCTTCCCTGAGAAATATTGATTGAGAGACTACTTAAACTAATTGGATTTGACACCATAAGGGTTTATCTGAACACGCTGAAGGGAGGTGGCCATTCTCTCTGTAAGGCCTCTGTTTAACCTTTCTGAAGGGTCATACTAACTTGGGAAGTTCCTCAAGACTCCAAAATGGAAAATATTTCCCCATCTTCAAGAAGGGCAATAAGAAGGATTAGGGGAGTTACAGAAGTAACCTCAGTCTCTGGGAAGATTAATCCCAGAAATATCCTTCTATATCCTCACTTCTGAGACAATGAAGAACATGAAGGTGATTGGGAACAGCCAATATTGATTAACATAGACCAAGTCAAGTCTGAAGCTTATGTAGTAGCTTCATATAATGAGATGACTGGCTCAGTGGACAAGGGGAGAGCAGTGGATGCTCTTTATCTTTATTTTAGCAAGGCTTTCAGCATGGTGTCCTTCTATCCAGACTAGTGAGGTATGGACTTCAAGCTGGGTAGAAAACTGGCTGGACCACTGGGCTTAAAGATTGGTTATCGTGTTGGCAGCAAGTTAGTAGTGTCATTATTCAAACTATAAACATCTGTACTAACAGCCAGGAAGATAAGACAAAACATGCCATCAATGAGTCTGGAGGAAAGCTTGGGCAAGTGGCTGATACACTGGACAATATGGCTGGTGCTCCAAAGGGCTGGAGAAATGGGCACAAAGAAACATATAGTTCAACAAAACCAAACGTAAAATCTTGCTGTTGGGACAGAATAGGGCCATGCAAGAGGAGAGGCTGGGGATTCACCAGAGAGAAAGCAGTTTACAGGAATGAAACCAGAATCCAGGCAGACAAGTTGAATGTAACTCAGCAGAGCATCCTTGCAAAGAACTATGACCATGTAGAAAATGAAGGGGGTAAAACAAATGTACAAAATGAAACATTTCAAATAAATGTTATATTTTGGATTAGCAAAATAAAATAGGTAAAGCTCCCATTCCCTTGTCAGAAACTTACCTGGATTAATTCAGCAAAATTAGTTTGACTGCTTACTTATACATAAAATCAAGGTAATATACAGCTCTACAATTTTAAAGTATTTAATAATGTCTATTTTGTTAGTTGTACTTTAAAAGAAAAAACAACAATCAAAAGCAGGTAATAATATATTGTTTCTAGGATGCTACCACTTTGATATATAGGAATAAATTTATCTTAGAAAGTTGGAGGAGTTCAGCCTGAAAACATGTATAATAATCTGTATTGATGTTCATGGATTCTGTATTAATGTCAAAATACCTGACTTTTGGGGAAAAATGAACATCCCATCCACATCTGTGGATCCCAATAACATGATGACTTTCTCAATCACACATTTTCAAGTAAGAATTTGTTATCCTAATATGTAAAAGAAGGAATGTTAACATTAGATTATCCTCTCCAGCAGTACAGGTGAGAGAGTATTGTTAAAGGTAGTATAGGGATTCCTGGGGAGTTTTCAGAATTTTTCTTTCTCCTATATCTTCATCTATTTTCTATATGTCATCATTTCCTGAAAGGTGGTAACTAAATACAAAAGTGTAGCCTGAAATTCTGTGTAAAAAAAATCCTTAATTTGTACGGTTAACGTAATGGGATTTTATTTTCCTGCCTCAGGGGCACTGTAATCTCTTAGTAACTTCATGGTTTTCATCTGAACAAGGATGCTCTACCTGGTATAAACAAGTTCACAACAGATGCTGTTGCTTCATTAAAGATCTTCTTGCATGCATGGAATTCTACAAAACAGACAAACCTGAGGTCACAAACTGCATGTTTCCTAAATCTTTCACAATGATATTTCCAGCTGATTATCACTTTCCAAAGTAGATGTGGACATTTGAAATATTTGACCTTTTCCAATACTGGCAGTATTTTTTGGTATTTGGTCTATAAAACAAGAATTTTCTTTCCTAAGAAATGTCTCCAGGCACTTGTTGTTTCAAAGGGGAATGACTGATGCTTATTAACCATGGATGATATTCCCAAATTTCTCATTGAAACATCTGTATTCAGGTGAAGATGGTACCTCTGAGAGCAAGACTTTGCATGTGGTGTTACAGGATTTCCTGGAGACAGAAAGTATAAAATCTGAGTGACAAAGAGCTATGAAAAAGAGATGCCACAGGGTAAGTTCACAGATGGTATTCTGTCCAAAAGAAAATGGATGGAAAATTTCCCCTTCACAGGTACTATGTACTCTTGCCAAGCTACTGATTCCAGTTATGTTTTAATTCCTATTACAAATACTGTCGAGGAAGAGTATTTTTAATTCACATTTTACTATGTGCATAAGGAAACTAAATTATGAACCTGTAACAATTAAACTATAGACTATTCTGCCCAGTAACCTGCTTCAGTTTCTGTAGTATGTGTATATGACAACTGGAGAGAGTGAACAAGAAGTGTGCTGCAAGGACACTGCAGTAAAAACTGTTAAGATTCATGGTAATTTTTATATTACTTTGGAATCTTGTTTTTAAATTATACACGGCCTGAGCTACCCAGAACAAAAAGACTGTCTGGACTTTGTTGTACACGTAGAGCACTGGAAGAAATGCATAATCATAGAATCAGAGAATGGTTAGAGTTGAAAGCGACTTTAAAGATCATAGACTTCCAAGGGGCATCCATAACTTCTCTGGGCAATTTGTTCCAGTGCCTCACCACCCTCACAGCAAAGAATTTCTTCTTAGTATTTAATCGAAATCTCCCCTCTTTCAGTTTAAAACCATTACTCCTCATAAAGTGTCGCTCCACATCTCTCCTGTAGCCCCCTTTAGGTACAGGAGGTACATTATAAGGTCTCCCCAGAGCCTTCTCTTCTCCAGACTGAA